>CALNHX010000178.1:0-445499 GCA_940337035.1 Agriotes lineatus | reverse complement strand
AGGGTAGACATACTTTGTAGTCCAGAGATAATCAGGAACCGCCGGAAACGTTAGAAAAAGAAATTAGAGCCGCAGCGTCACCAAATTGTGCAGAATCCCAAAGAAGAATTTGGCATCAAACAAACAATTGCGAGTTGGCGTCATCTGTGACGTCCAACAAACAAATACAGGTTAGCCCAAATAACTTGAACCGTTATATTACATTGCTATTTATTACCTGAGGTGGAGTTATTATTTTTTAGTCGATTTGCGATTCAATTACACTTAATTTTGTGTTTTCGATCAGCTTTGTGTTTACCGTCAATTTTATAGGTTAACTGTCACTCGTTTGAAAGTGGGCATTTGCTATACTAGAGTAATAGTCATACTGTGTGTTACAACCTAATCTTGTGATTTGAGTTCTCAAAATGCTAGCCGGTGTATAAATTTGATTTGGTTGCCAATGGATAAAATATAAAAAAGGCAAAATACCATTTATTAATGCAAGCTTTGAGATTCAACAGAAATTCCAATTAAAAACTGAAAGTTATCGATAATTGTTTTGATATCCCATTTTATTTTTATATTATTATTACAAACTTATCATAGCCATACCATTACAGCGTTAGGGATTCATTACAATATATAATTTTATATTTTCTCATTTTTACCTTTCTTTGGCCAGTCCATCTTACTTCGCTTACTCGTAAAATTTCTATGTTATATCTTTCCACTTTTCTTATTAGTTGTGCCAAATTTCCTGCTTGATGTAGTGTCCTTACGTTCCATGTTCCTATATTAGTTGAATTTTGAAATATATTATTGCTTTCTTAATTTCTTTTTCTTCTTCGTTTTTTCCGTTCCTTTCTATATGTAGATTCCTAGTCGTTACTATTTTCCTCATGTCCTTATCGGTAGCCAACGTTCGATTTCCATTTTTCCCGTCCTCACTGGTTTTTTTGTTCCACTAGGATTTCGGCAGTTCGGTCCCATTTCCAGACTATACCATCTACCATCACCTTATTATAACCCATTCTTGTTATTTTCCCTTCTTGCCTCCATTGGTTTGCTTTTTTTTCTGATCTGATCTGTAGTTTTCTTTCTATTTTAGTCAAATCATCGTTTATGTAAATATTTTCTCCTTGTAAGAGCCATAGTTTTTTTTATTACTTCCATTTTCTGGTTAAGATCTTTCGTCTTAGGGAGGCATATTTCAACGTCTTCATCCAGGTGTTGTTTTATGAAGTCTTCTACATTATTCTTTAAGTTTTCATCCTCAGGAATAACGTTTAGCCCAGTTATTACTATATTGCTTTAATTACTTTCTTTCTCGTATCTTTCTATACTTCCTTCCACATTAGTTTTTCTCAATTAGATTTCCCCTAATTCCTTTCTTAGTTGGGTATTTTCCTCACTCATTCTCCGCAATTCCTTATTTGTTACTTCGTTTTCTACTCTAATTTCACGTAAATCCTTGATGACCGTTTTTAGTAGGGTCTTAACATCGTCATCTTCTTGGTCTGTTCCTTCATAACGGCTAATTTCGTTGGTGACCTGTTAGTTTTCTTACTAATCTTAAATGGACAACGTGATTCCCTCTCTTTTCTTTTGCGGTGGTCTCCTGACCCGTTTTCTTCACTATCTGTCATTTCGACGTGTCTTTCGCATAACGTCAAGAGCTCGTCGCTTTAACCGTTCGGAAACCTGCTCTTACTTTTCCCTCTGTCTAAGCTCAACGGCACAAGCCGGCAGTGTCGCACTTCGTTTAAACAAGAATTGCGTTAGTTTACGGCGTGTACATTGCTAACCTAGCTATTTACAATTTTAGATCGCCGTTTTATTCTCTTACGTGGTTATTAGCAGTCGTGTTCTTTCTCTCAGCCGCCGGCGTTACTGTTTGTTTGCACCTTTGCGCACTTTCTTACTTCTATTTCTCACTCCTTTTCCAGTTATACGAGTTAATAATAGGTGATAAACGAATATGTTCAGTTTGTTCCAACGCAGCGCACGCAATTTTTGCTTTAATGCTCCTCACTTACAGGCGTGTCTTTTACTGAATACTGAATACTTGTATTCTCTGCTATTAGGCCCCTTTCAGACGAAACGACTTTTCGCCGTGCGCCGTGTACGGCACAGTGCCGTGCATTTTGAAGACTATTGATTCATATGGAGCCTTTCATACGAGACGGCCACGACTTACGCCGTACACGGCCGCCGTGAACACCACGGCGTTTATCAAGCTCGGACACGGCGCCGTGCCGTACACGGCGTCTTGATATACATTGTGGTATATGGAGGCTTTCAGACGGAACGGCTTTCCGCCGGTAAGATGGCGTCTCTCATATTGGTATTTCGTCTAATGCGTTGTTCTGGCACTTTATTCGAATGTTGCTATTAACATTCTAATGTAATTGAGTCATTCTCAGTCATCAATTACACAATACTGAAAAGTGAGATACGATTAGAAGCCTACATACTGGGTGTTTATAAATCGTAACATTGTTCATAATCGAGATATTGAAAAACTTCGTTTTGTTTTAAATACCAGTTCGTAGCCTACAAATTGTAGTCCAATTTAAACCATGACCTTTTATTTTTGCGTACTGATACACGACTTTGGTATTTTTAATGGAACACCCTGTACATTTTTAAATATTTTAAATCAGTGCTGTGGTAGTATGCTTAAAATAAAATTTAGAAAGTTATTTTGTTTTAAAAAATGTCCAAATTAGTCCATGACACCCAAAATCACTAACAATCGAACAAGGAATGCAAAAGAAAGTTTACCTGGCTCTCCTCATGGACGAATTATCGCAGCACACGTACTAAAACAATTGAAAACTATGTTTTTTAAATGAAATAATTATGTTCGCATTATATTTAAAATAAAATAATTTTTTAAAGGCGAAATGAAATGACGAATATGGATCATCGTTGGAAAGTTTTTTGTTGTAGTTTTCAACTTCTTAATGAAACTCATATTGTTCCATTTAAAAAACAAAGTTTTAAATGGTTTGATGCGATAATTCGGCCATGAGGAATATTTGGAGCCAAGTGGAGTTTCTTTTGCTTTTCTTGTTCGATGTTTAACAATTTTGTGTAGTAAGTCATGGCCTACTAATGAGTTCTAAAATTTTTGTTTGAGCATCTGTCAAAGTAGTTTTACGCTGATTTCAAATATCTACAAATATACGGGGTGTTCCATTAAAAAACCAAAGTCGTGTCGCAAAAATAGGAAGCCATGACTGATTTATGACAGTATGTAGGCTAAATACTGACATTTAAAACAAGAAAAAAGTGTTTTCAATATCTATTATTAATGAAGTTACACGCTGTCTAGCGATATGCAAACATCCTGATACATCAGGGCCCATAACACGCCGTCATGTTCACGGCGAAAAGTCGTGTGCTCTACGGCGCATCTTTGGAATGCACGGCACTGTGCCGTATACGGCGCACGGCGAAAAGTCGTTTCGTCTGAAAGGGGCCTTTACTCGGCATTTTACGTGATAAGACTTGCGTTTCGATAATGCTTATCGCAGCCCATTCGTCGGTCAATCGTCCTGTTTCGAGTCTCAATAGGTTTACCGCTGTACACCCGTCCGTCGGTCGCACTGCTTAACGTATAAAACTCAGCTCATTAAAATCACTTGTATTTCAAACCACTTAATGAATCTTGTTCTTACTTACTTGTATTTCATAATCTTATTTCACCGCTCTGTGTTTAGTTTCGTCGCATTTCCCCTTCTCCCAGTTTGGACGCGCGCTTACCTGGCCTTGAACCCCCCTGTCAGCTGTTGACTGCTGTTGTTTCTTACGTTTTTCCTACTACAAAACTGAATCTTCTTGCAAAAATAAATCACTAGTTGTTTAGTACCACTTCACTTTCTGGATATTAATTCGCTTTCCTTCACTCAAAATCGCTAATACTTTACACCGTGGGATTGACCCGCTGTACGCGGTTATCACACCGCTACCTACAATGTTGACTATATAGTATAGTAGTAAAATTGCTGAAAAATATTTAAATTTGCCAGAAATGATGTATCTTTGATATTTTTGAACCATCCAACTTTTAATCAGTTGATGAAAAACATACGGGGTCCCGGGTGGTGTAGATTAAACAAGCGTCCACGTACGATCAGTAGAGTTAAGGTACGCTCTTTCTGGTCAGAACTTGGATAGGAGTTTCACGGTTGCCTCTCTCGGCGCCTCGTGGTACGGCTGCCGCGTAAATAGTTGATCCCGGATGTCATAATAACATCATGACAGTCGTTAGTGGAGTTGGAAGTTCCCATAAATGTAAAGCGAAGCCTATAATTGGCTTAACGGCTGTTGGCTGAGTACAAAATAAAAATACAAATAAAAATAAAATATTGATCCCAACAGTATACCTATGCGTAACAATTTTAAGGTGCATTTTGAGTTTAAATATTTATAATAAGCAATTGTGAATAACATTTTAGCTCAAACAGGTCTATTTTGAATTGATTTGTCAAATTATAATTAAAATCAGTGCTCTGGCATGAAAAAGAATAAATAAATGATTATCTGAAAATATTTCCTTAACAAGACCTTAACAGGCAAGGCTGTTCAAATTTTGTTGTTCTAATAAAATTTGGTTAAAACTAGAATAGCTGTTAAATAAAATTTTGCTGTATCCAGATGTCTAATGAAATACAATTAATAAGACGAATTTTCGTTGACTGGCGCAATCCAGTGGCATAGAATTGCTTAAAGAAGTCGGTGTAACAACCTACGCCATGGCATTGTTCGTTGGTAAGATATTTATTTAGATTTGCCATTTTACTTTGAAACTAAAATTATAATTAGTATTTTTTCTATTAGGCACTCTCTTGTTGTACATTAACGTAAACCTCCTCACAAAAACTAAATTTTACTTTTTTAGTTAAGAAAAATTGACACAATTGACACAACGACTATGGTAATTGAAAAATCGGAAACTATTTATTTTATGAACTCTAAAATTAAAATATTTCACTTTTTGATAAATTATACACCAGCAATTTTTTTTAAAAGTCTAAATCTCATTAAGCACCATTCTTGGCATTTTGAAAGATAATAAAACAAAAAAATATTGCTAATACTTTTCAGATAACAATTGTTCTATGAGATATAGGTTATTTTAGAAAAGAAGTTGCTGCTCTTTTCAAATTTTTCAGAACAAAAAAATAAATGAAAATTTGTAAAATGCATATATTTTTAAATAAATGTTACCATCCTGGTCTTATCTAACAGTAGAATTATGTAATTTGCGTGAGGAGCTTTACGGTAGCACAAATTTCTCAAAAACGGAGTACCTACTGAAAATGATCAGAAAAAAGCATGAGCGTACAGGTTACAGAAAGTAGATTGGGACGCGGTGAAAATCGGAACTAATATTAGAATCTAGTAATTTTCAAGATTAGTATTGGTAACATTTTTACATCTATCATATTGACATTAAATTATTAACCTTATTTAAGCTAAATGACACAATAAATCAGAGGCGTACGCAATATTGCGGCATGGTATATTATCAGTTCTTGAGTGTTAATAGGATTGCGGAAATAATGATGTACGTTGAACAACCAGGCTCTGCTAAACCTTCTATCCCAGCAACAGCAATTTCCACACTTTAAAACACAAAGAATCTATCATATGACGTTAGTCACTGCGCAAACGAAATCCCTCTACCCACCGTTGCTGTTTACTTGTCATTTAAAATATAACCTAACTTTGTATGTTTTTTGACAACTTTCCACATACCTATTGCCAATTCATCAAATATAATCACAGCGCCTCTCATGACCTACCTTGACACCCAATCTACTTTCTGTGACCTGTACGTTTTCATTTTGTTTAAGTAGCTAGTAGGTTGCGCCATTAAACACACATTTTCTAATCTTATTTGGCTATACACCAAATTTCAATTTAATATCTGTTCTATTTTCTAAAAAAATCTCAAAGAAGCACACCCCATTTTTTTCCTTAAGCGCTTCCGTTCCCACCCTGCTACCCCTTTCGCATGACATCAGGGGGTACGGGCGTCACTTATCCTACCTTAACTAAGTGAAACGGGAACGGGCCGGTAGTAGAACTCTCGCCCCAACGTTTTATTCTTCACTCTGGCTTCGGCTGTAAAGGCGGAAACCACTGGCCCACCGAGGCCTCATTTTTGAACAACCTTAATCTTGTTAAGATTCATTTTTGCAAAAGCATTTTTATAAAGATTATTGGAGATCATAGATATTTGAGTTTTCGATTGCGGTGATTTTATTATGCGCTTTGTATAAATAATACAATTTCAGGTGGCACCTGAACGGCTAGAAATGCTGTGGATGTGCCGATATGTAAATCAAAATGCAACTTGTGACACTCTTTTCGTTCCCACTATTACTGATGAAGGATTATGTTACACCTTCAACATGCTTGACAGAGAAGATTTATTTACTGACAACGTGTAAGTGTCTCGTTGTTAACTATGCTGTGCTAAAGATTTTTAGCAAATTAGATTACTTGAATTAACGCCAGCAACATCGCATTCTTTATGTACGTAGTTTGTATTTTTAACAAAATATTTTCTTATACGTACTTGCTTTGCTAATTAGTACACTTTAAAATATGTATACCAATTTTGCAACCATTTATAATGTTACTCGATTTTGTGTATTAAGTTAGCGTAATTAATTATAACTATTGTGTCTTGCATTCAGCTTTTTCTTCGGGAACTATTCGCAGCATGGGTCACGGTCAATAAATTGGAATCTAGAAAATGGATACACAAAAGGTATAAGAATCGACACCTTTCCGAGAAGAGCAGTAGGAGCAGGACATGCTGGAAGCTTAGGGTTGGTAATGAGACTTTATGATCCAGACTTGGATTATCTGTGCAAAGGTCCTATACAAGGATTTAAAGTAAGTGGAAAAATGCTGCAGTTTAAAAACATATATGTGTAATTTTCCAAAGGTTCTCATTCACAATCCAGTTGAACTACCTACAATGAGTCAACAACATTTTTGGGCACCACTTGACTCAAACGTAGTGGTAACCATCACCCCCGATATGATGACTACGGGTGATGAATTAAGAAAATATAGCTCCGGTATAAGGCAATGCTACTTTTCTCATGAAAGAAAACTGGCTTACTTTCAAGTATACACTCAACGCAATTGTCAAGTTGAATGCCTTGCAAATTATACCTTGCGGACATGCGGATGTGTTGGGTTTCATATGCCACGTAAGTATTGTGCAATTGTTTACGAAATAGTCACGCTTTAGAGCAAACGAAAAGATCGTTACTCCAGTAGTGGAAAGCAAATTAATATTGTGAATAACTCTAGAGAGACCTTCAGTCTTTCCTTTTCTTCTACCACTTTAATATAAAATAACATAAAATATCTTGGAGAGAAAAAGTAGCTCTCGAGAGAAATGGCGACAGTGTTTGGTTCGCTCCCACATTTTGAGCTGGTAAGGCTTGGGTGTAAAACCTAAATTTTCCATGGCGTTTAACTGTAGCACGTTGCTATCGAAGTGTTACATTTGTACTAAAGAAGCAAACTCCGATAAAGAAATAACGTGCGATACCTGCGATTGTGTTATTTATTCAACCTGTTCTGGAATCGCGCGCATTGAAGCCCAATGTTTGTTGGCTAGAGATAGACGCATCAGGTACAAATGTGATAAATGCAAACTCAGGTCAAGACCTTCTGACAATGCTACAGCTGATCAGTTCGATGCAATTAAGATTTATATTTCTTAACAAATTGAATCGCTGAAAAGTCAGTTTGAGGTTCAACTAAAACATCTCGAATCTAAATTAGAAAATTGTAAGCAACAAACCCAGCTATCTCCTTTGATGTTCGAAACTGTAACTCAAGAAGCTGTGGAGCGTATAAACAGATCTAAGAACAGTATCATCCATGGTCTACCTGACAATGCCGACAACGATTCTGATAAAAGTCTTCAAAAATGTTAGTGCATAAATTGCAACTCCGACACCTCTTTTATTGCCAAACGCTTAGGAAAGCCCAATAATAATAAGCCACGTATTATTAAAGTTATCTTTACGAATCCGGATGCAGCTAAAAAGGTATTAAAAGCAAAAAATCTTCTGCAAAAAAGAAATTTGGAAGAAGACGATTATGCTGATTGTTTGAGCACTAATCAGGATCGAAGGTACAATGTTTGTAGCCTTCTCAGTTTTTCGCTATCTGGAAAACCGCTGATCGCCAGCTCGCCTTGGAATTTGTGGACTGTATGATTGTAGGTTTCACTGAATTATACACACGTTGAAAAGCGAAGGTAGTAATTTATTGCCATAAATTAACACGAACAGTTTAACATTTACAAAGAATTAGCTTTCGGAGTGCGGACCGGTTTGCATGCTGCCACGTTGACAGATGAAACGTAAGTGTTTTTGGAATCGGATGCCGGCGAGGCAGTCTACTGCGCACAGTACGAATTCAGAATGCAAGAGAAGCGGCAAAAGTTTATAAAGTCCTTAACATACCGCCCGCCTTGGAAAGGGTAACCTTTCAAATAAAACAGTACAGAGTTGACATGTAAAAGCTAGAGTAAAACATGTAACATGAACACACATATATACAAAGCCTAATAGTACATGGATCTTAATCTAGTACAAGAAAACCCGAACAATGGGGAGCCAAAAGGCTTTACGAAAACTGCGCTGAACGCTAACGCACTAGTTCACAACACTAGGTAGCGGGCACAATTTAGCGAAGGATCGCTTCACGATCCCTGACACAGTGTTCACTGACGCCACACGCGTAACGCCGTCAAGGCCAGGGTGCAGCTCGGTGACCCGGCCTAACCTCCACTTCAGAGGGGGTAGATTGTCATCCTTGATGAGGACCATGGAACCAGGCTGGAGGTCCGAAAGATGCGTGCGCCATTTGGTGCGCTGTTGGAGTTCCGAGATGTACTCTTTACTCCATCTCTTCCACACATTCTGGTGAAGTTGTTGTATTTTCTGGTATTTAGACAGCCGAGACTCGACTATCTCAGTTACGTTGGGATCAGGCAGTGACACCAACGGACGACCAATCAGGAAATGAGCAGGAGTCAAAGGCTGAAGGTCGTTTGGATCAGAGGACAAAGGGGACAGGGGTCGGGAGTTTAAGGTCGCTTCCACCTGTGCTAACAAAGTGCTAAATTCATCATAATTTAGACTAGCGTTACCTATAACGCGACGTATGTGATGTTTGGAGGACTTGATTCCGGCCTCCCACAATCCGCCAAAGTGGGGACTGTGAGCGGGTATAAAATGCCAAGCTACTCCGTCGTTCGCGACTGATTCGGAAATAGAAGGGCTTTGTTCCGCGAGAAAATTGCCTAATTCGATTAACTCGGAATTAGCGCCTACAAAGTTAGTGCCGTTGTCTGAGTAGACATGGAGCGGTTTGCCTCGTCGAGCCACAAACCGGCGAAAAGCCATTAAGAAGGTTTCAGTAGAAAGATCAGCGACCAATTCAAGGTGCACTGCCTTTGTGACAAAACAATAAGCTGTAACTCGTTGTAAGCGAGCGAAGCTTGAATACTGATTGAACGGAAATGGTTCAACAGAGGTTACAGGAAGACTCTGAACTTCTTTTTTGAATTCTGGAAGCTCAGCACGAACATGTTTGGAAGCAGGCCAAGATGCCTCGCCTTCGCTTAGCCAGGTGGGACCATGCCACCAAAGGCTTAACAGACCCAGCGGGTCAAATATCTGCGATCTTTCAGACAAGATGCTACGATTGGTAGCCTTACTACTTGTAGAATTTGAAATATGGGATATTTCAGACAAGCTGCTACGATTGGTAGCCTTACCACTTGTAGAATTTGAAATATGGGATATTTCAGGCAAGATGCTACGATTGGTAGCCTTACTACTTGCAGAATCTGAAATATTCTCTACTGATAAGAATCTTTTCTGAGCGATTTGCAATGAATCGCCCAGTACCTCTACAGGCTTCTTGAAAGGGATAGAGACAACGAATCGACCATTCGCTTCTCGTTGAGTATTTTGCACGAAATGTGCCTCACAGGCGTTCTCTTCATTTGTGCGAACCTTTTTCTCTGGGTAATGTTCGAGTTGCCAAAACCTAGCAATGGGATCAGAAGCATCCTCGATCGTGCTAAGATTGCACTGTACAGGGTACGCAGAAGGGGGGCCTGTGGGGCCAGAAACAATCCAACCAAAACGAGTCTTTTGGAGGATGGGAAGATTTGGGCCTAGACCAATTTGTCCAATACAAAGGAGCTGCCAGAAAATGGGCGAACCAATCAGAATGTCGATGGTGCCCGGTTGGTCGTAGGACAGATCTGATAACTTGATGTTATCAGGAACCCTGAAACTGTTTCGCTGGACGCGAAAACTTGGGGTAACACCCGTAATCTCATCGAGAACAAGACAGGATAGGCCAATGCCGTATGAAGTGTGAGGGGCTTGCAGCTTGATATCACACCTAGCCTTGATTTGAGAAGTGGCTTTACTTAAGCCAGAAACAGTAACGTTGACTTCGCGAATTGGAAGCTTCAACCTTTTACACAAATCTGAACGTATAAAGTTCGATTGGGAACCGGAATCCAACAGGATTCGCACAATGTGAGGCGTACCATCATCAGCGATGAGTTTAGCGGTAGCCGTAGGTAAGAGTACCTGAAAAGCATTCGAACAGAATGCCGAAATCGATTGGTTTAATTCAACAGGGGTTTCTGCCGACATCGCAGATCCTGGTTGACTAGAAGAAGCATTTTGAGGTTTATCCTCATGAAGAAGTGTGCTGTGCCTTGATTTGCACTTTCTACACGTATATTTGGAGCTACAAAGGCTCGCAAGGTGACCCTGAGTTAGGCAATTAAAGCATACGCGGAGCTCTTTTGCCTTTGACTTTCTGTCAAGAACAGACATCTTGACAAACTTATCGCATTTGTACAAGGAATGGGATCCTTTACAAAGTGGACACGAAGGGGTACCTGACACAAATGATTTCGAATGTACCTTGGAAGACTTCGGGTACAAGCTTAACATTTTTTACTTCCAGAGTTTCTAGAAGATTTGCTGTATTTTGTAAGAATTCCTTGAACTCATCAAGATTAGGCAGGTCAGAACTTGACCGGTTTCTAAGGACCTCCGATTCACGAAATGTAGTGAGGTCCAGTTTTTTAGAAACTACATAAATTATAACAAAATCAAGAAGCTCGCTTTCGGTAGCTAATGATTTGATTGCTGCAAAATGTTTGAATAACATATCGCTAATCGTACGCAATTTAGTTGCAGATTCCTTACTGCAAGATTCGAGTTCAAATATAGCCTTGAGGTGGTTATGAACCAGAATTTTTGGATCATTGTATCGATTGCACAATGCATCCCAAGCTAGAGTATAATTACTCGCAGTAAACTCTAAACTTTTTATAATTTGGCTTGCATCACCCTGTAAACTAGCCTTTAAGTAATGCAGCTTTTGAATATTAGTTAACGCTTGATTCTCATGAATTAAACTAATAAAAATCTCACGAAACTCTAACCATTCTGAAACGTTCCCTGAATATTTGGGAATTGAAATGGCAGGAAGGCGTACAGCTTGATTATTGCAATGTGAACTGCAATTTGAATGCGTTGATCTTATGCTACCATTAGGAGATCCAGAACGATCTGGTGCAACATCAGACTGTTTGTTGTATTCATTAATCAAATATTCAGCTAGTGAAGTTGCAAAATAATAAGAATCTTCAAATTCGACTCGCTGTTGCATTTTCCGTTCTGCATCCTCACTGGTTTCTAAAATTTGTTCATGAACCGCATCATATTCTGATAACAATGTGGCTGCATTATTCAATCTTTTTTGCAACTGAATAATTTGAATGCTAGATGACGATTGATCTACTCGTAAATTGCTTGCAACGATTGCACGTATTTTGCGAAACTCGTAAGCTTGCCCTTGATAGAGCCACGTGCTCTTACAAGCGAATCCATAATTGTTGAGATTAAAAACAATTTAACAGATCGAACTAACTTTTCGTACGCCTCTGGCGTGAATTTTGTACGCTTCTGGTACGCGGACCCAACGGGTCAACTCTCTGTGATATTTCAGGCAAGATGCTACACGCGGTAGCCTTACTACTTGCAGAATCTGAAATATTCTTTAATGATAAAACCCTTTCGCACGCCTCTGGCGCGAATTTGTTTATAACGCAGACAGCGCTTGCTAGCAACGAGGGAAACTTGTGACTGCAGTATGAAAACATGCAGGGGATATCGGTAACAAACGTAATAGCTTGGCATTTCACGCAATTAAAATGTTTATATGACTCATAAACCATTTGTTTACGCAATAATACGCAGCTGAAATTATGCACACATGCAAACACAGACGAAATAAACCAAATTTATGCATAGGAAAATCAGGCTTACATTTGATATTGGTGTGTGCCGCCTTGCCGGTTTTCTGTTCCTACTACCGTCTGGCTAGCAGCTGCAATGCCCACGTGCACGAATCTTGGCGTTGATAGCACCGTCTGCTGTCTTCCTTCCTCTCGTTACGGGCACCGCATGCGCCCTCTTCGTTCCACGCGTTGCTGCGAATTTGGACGCTGCTTCCTTGCGGCCGATTGCATGCGATGCAATACAAAACTGAATATGCTTTGTACTTGCCTATGACCAATGTTGTCGAATGCTGTCGCTGTTTTGGACCCGCAATGACCTAATGTGGTTTAATCCGGTTCTGTAGGACCAATGTTTGAGCACTAATCAGGATCGAAGGTACAATGTTTGTAGCCTTCTCAGTTTTTCGCTATCTGGAAAACCGCTGATCGCCAGCTCGCCTTGGAATTTGTGGACTGTATGATTGTAGGTTTCACTGAATTATACACACGTTGAAAAGCGAAGGTAGTAATTTATTGCCATAAATTAACACGAACAGTTTAACATTTACAAAGAATTAGCTTTCGGAGTGCGGACCGGTTTGCATGCTGCCACGTTGACAGATGAAACGTAAGTGTTTTTGGAATCGGATGCCGGCGAGGCAGTCTACTGCGCACAGTACGAATTCAGAATGCAAGAGAAGCGGCAAAAGTTTATAAAGTCCTTAACACTGATAGAAAAATGTGGAAACTGAGATGCGGTAGATGACTTAAAAGTTGTAAACAAACCGCTATATATATATATATATATATATAGAGTAAAATGTTTTTTCCTGACTGGGATAGGGGTTTGAATAACTCCAATCTCAGTACTCCGCACAGGTACCAAGCTTTAATGGTTAGATTGAAATAAAACCACTTGTATGCATCGCCTGACGTTTCGTATTTATTTTTAATACTTTATCAAAGGCTATGGACAAAATTTACAAATAAGCAACGTTGTTATAAAAGTTATTGAAAGTGAAGGTCTTACCTAACAACTTGTGGAACCAAAACACATGTTTTTTAAGGACATGTGACGATATTCAAATTTGAACAAATTCATAAAAAGGGGCAGTAGGCCACCAAGATTACAGATCTGGGCTGCACATGACATAACTACACTTAGTCCTGCAACTAGCAGGTTACAAATTAAAAGTTAACTAGCACATTTAAAACTTGATTTACAACAATTAGATAAAAATCGTGGTATTAAAATTTATTTCTAAGCAAGCAGCAACAGGTGTCTGAAAAGTTGTTAGAACTGCGCATGCGCGGAGCGCAAGGCGTCCAAATATTACGAGGGACGTTCAAAATGGAAATGACCAATTAGCTTGTGCAATGCAATCTAACATGAGACCAGTCAAAAAACGACGACAAGGGTTATGTCTGAGGGTTCTAAAAGGTGGAAACTACAAAAGAGTTCTAATTGAGCACCTAACTTGTAAGTCTACCAGGGGAAAAAAGACACACCTGAGAAAATATGGAAGAGAAAAGACCCTAAATAGATCTAAATATAACTAAATTTATTGTGGAACCGTATTGAGTTTATTAAAAATTATTATTAAAGAAATAGTAATAGAATTGGGGGAGGAAAAAGAAAATATGATAAGATAAAAGTAACTACCCATTGGGCTGTCTCGGTTGGAGAAATTCTAAGGAGAAATCATTGTTGGACATGGCTAACAAAAGGTAGTAGGAGACACTAAGGTGATCAATGTCAGTGTTTGAATTTAAGGTATTATTTGTACCAAAAATGTGGCACATTTCGATGAAAGTGCGGTGACTAGAATTTGGTTCAATAGTAATGATTTTTGTATTTTCAAAATCCATACAATGACCAGTGCTGTTGACATGTCCAGCAAGGGCGCAGGCTTTGGGTTTAAGACGAGAGTCGCTTTTATGCTGAGTAATTCTTGATTTCAACCTCTGAGAAGTTTGACCAATATACGTAGAAGGACAACCACTACAGTTTATCTGATAGACGGCATTAGGGGTTAGGAGAGCTGGAGTTTTATCCTTTAATTTTGAGAAACAATCTTTTATGATATGATGGTGTTTGTCCGCAATGATAATATGATCGAACTTACGAAAAACCTGTTTAATTATATGAGAAAGTCCTTGGACGTAGATGAGACTTTTGTAAAGTGGAGGTTTATCATTTATATTATTATCAGAATTTTCTGGTGGAGTGATCCTGCCCTTGGGGGTGGAGTATAAGATAGAATTTAATAAAGAAATAGAATAATTATTTAATTTAAGAGTATTAATTAATTTATTGAGGTCAACTGCGTGGAAATCCGGATGCGAGATCGTTAAGATTCTGTGCTTGAGCCCTTTCACTACATTCAACTTATGTCGAATGTTGTGTATAGAATGGAAATTCAGATAACGGCCAGAACTGGTTGGTTTAACATACCAATCCAGTTTAATAGTGTTGGAAATCGTTCTGATGACCAGAGTGTCCAGAAAGGGGACCGACCTATCCTTTTCTCTTTCCACTGTAAATTGGATGTGAGGGTTGAAACCATTGAAAACACTCAGCACATTGGCAACGTCGTCGACCGGTACTGCACAAACTAGATCATCAACATACTGGTAAAGAAACGGAAATTGAAAAGCCAGCTTGGGGATGCTTTCCTTTATGATGGTATTGACTATGATTTCGGCCAAAATGGGGGAAAGAGTTGAGCCCATTGGGGATCCAAAGATTTGTTTATAAAAATTATTATTGAAGGAAAAATATGTTGAATCAAAGATAAATTTAAGAAGGTTAATAAATTGTGATTTGGGTATACTAGTTAGTGGTTCTATTAAGTTCCAGTTGGTTTCAACAACCTGTATAACCAAATCTACAGGGATATTGGTAAAAAGAGAAACCACATCTAGTGAGATAATCTCATAATCAGGTGGTAATTGAAAATTAATAATTTCAATTCAAAATCATTACTATTGAACCAAATTCTAGTCACCGCACTTTCATCGAAATGTGCCACATTTTTGGTACAAATAATACCTTAAATTCAAACACTGACATTGATCACCTTAGTGTCTCCTACCACCTTTTGTTAGCCATGTCCAACAATGATTTCTCCTTAGAATTTCTCCAACCGAGACAGCCCAATGGGTAGTTACTTTTATCTTATCATATTTTCTTTTTTCTCCCCCAATTCTATTACTATTTCTTTAATAATAATTTTTAATAAACTCAATACGGTTCCACAATAAATTTAGTTATATTTACATCTATTTAGGGTCTTTTCTCCTCCATATTTTCTCAGGTGTGTCTTTTTTCCCCTGGTAGACTTACAAGTTAGGTGCTCAATTAGAACTCTTTTTGTAGTTTCCACCTTTTAGAACCCTCAGACATAACCCTTGTCGTCGTTTTTTGACTGGTCTCATGTTAGATTGCATTGCACAAGCTAATTGGTCATTTCCATTTTGAACGTCCCTCGTAATATTTGGACGCCTTGCGCTCCGCGCATGCGCAGTTCTAACAACTTTTCAGACACCTGTTGCTGCTTGCTTAGAAATAAATTTCAATACCACGATTTTTATCTAATTGACGGCCATGTTGGCCAAATAGCTAATAAAATTATTGTAAATCAAATTTTAAATGTGCTAGTTAACTTTTAATTTGTAACCTGCTAGTTGCAGGACTAAGTGTAGTTATGTCATGTGCAGCCCAGATCTGTAATCTTGGTGGCCTACTGCCCCTTTTTATGAATTTGTTCAAATTTGAATATCGTCACATGTCCTTAAAAAACATGTGTTTTGGTTCCACAAGTTGTTAGGTAAGACCTTCACTTTCAATAACTTTTATAACAACGTTGCTTATTTGTAAATTTTGTCTATAGCCTTTGATAAAGTATTAAAAATAAATACGAAACGTCAGGCGATGCATACAAGTGGTTTTATTTCAATCTAACCATTAAAGCTTGGTACCTGTGCGGAGTACTGAGATTGGAGTTATTCAAACCCCTATCCCAGTCAAGAAAAAACATTTTACTGTGTATGTAACCACACAAGCTGTGAGAGGGACTATCTTTACATATATATATATATATGTCCATACTGAGGAATCCTAAAGAGTACATCCCTTTGGAAAACCAAGGAGTCTACGAGATACCATGTCGGGATTGCGATAGCAGCTACATAGGCCACACCAACCGGAGAATAAAGGCACGCAAGGAGGAACATCAGAATTATGTTAAGAAGATGGAACACACTTCATCGCTAGTGCATCATATATGGGATACTTCGCACAAGATTGATTTCGACAACACCAAGAGCATTGCCAGCGTCGAACACAAAGACGCATGCATCATCCGAGAAGCCATCGAAATCGTGAAACGTCCGAATTGTATGAACACCCGCGACGACACAAGCCGATTACCTGCATCGTGGTTACCAACGTTACTACAAGCAACGGCCGGCCATTCTCTGCGAACACCAGCCATCCGTCCTAGCAGTACAGCTCCCTCGATGCTAGTTGCCACAGTAATTGATAAACAACCTATTCAGTCAGCTGTACATCAAGTTGACAGTCCGTCGTGTTGCCGCATAACTAGAAGCCAAACCCGGACTACAAGGACTTGAAAATGACGAATGTGATTTCGTCGAAACGTCGTCCAACCCCAAACGCCATTCAAGATGTTCTTCAACCAGTTGAAGAAATCTTCAAATTTATTAAGCGGTATGACACCCTGAAATGTTTACCTTTAATATATATATATATATATATATATATGTGTATACAGGAAATGTATGAAACCTAGGAATTGTATACAATTCCTAGCAAATGTATATAATGCCGAGCCAATTTAGGAAATGTGTAAAATAATTAATGAAAGGTTCTTTAATACATACATTTCCTAGGAAATGTATGCATTTCCTAGGCATTGTATGCAATTCCTAAATGGTACTAGGAAATGTATGAAAATCAACATTATACTGTAGAATTTGTGAATGAATGAAAAATAAAACACAGATGAACTGAGATTTTCCTTAACAGTGTGACGATTTGTTAGTGCTAGTAACCTAACCTAACCTACCGACATGACATCTCTAATTTAATACATTTCCGATTCCAGGTTAGGAACTGTATAAAATTCCTTGAAAATGTGTATAATAAAATTTATTTCACACATTTCCTGACGATTTTAGGCATTATATACATTTCCTAGGAATTCTATATAATGACGGATTACATACATTTCCGGTAACATATATATATATAAAGATAGTCCCTCTCACAGCTTGTGTGGTTACATACACAGTAAAATGTTTTTTCTTGACTGGGATAGGGGTTTGAATAACTCCAATCTCAGTACTCCGCACAGGTACCAAGCTTTAATGGTTAGATTGAAATAAAACCACTTGTATGTATCGCCTGACGTTTCGTATTTATTTCGTTTTTATATATGTGTATATATATATATATTTTTTTTCTGCGAAGTCAAAATAACGAACGATAGTACCCCAATGCAAATTCAAAACATGAATAATTTGCAAGCCGAACTAAAACGTCGTATTGATAGAAGAGAAAATGGAATAACCAGTAAATATGTTAGTGGAGTTCCATAAATAATTAAAGATAAATAAAAAAATTAACGTGGGTTTTCTGAAAATGGCAGTTCTTTCGCTTCTAGACCAACAAACCTTGCTATCGGCCATATAAGTATGCAATTGTTTTATTATTATTGGTGTTCCCTTTCTGCAAAACTGCACTGACGTATATAGTCAACTGAGTCATTGAGGCCTGTTAGCATATTACCTGCTGCGTCTAAAACATTAGAAAAAATCGTCTGTAGCCAGTTACTAGCTCACATGAATAATCACAATATTCTTTCTTTAGTACAATCGGGCTTTCGAAAAGCACCACAGCACTTGTACCCTTTTCTAAAGATTACCAACGACTTGGGAAGACCTATTGACGAATCACAAGTTACGTTGCTTGTCTTGCTATATTATAGCAAGGCATTCGATACTATTAATTACAGGTTTGCTTGTTAGCTGTATATTCCTTAAATATTTTCAAATATCGTAACGCTATGAGAGTATATTTGAGAGCCCGCCAGATAGACTCAGTAGAGACTGTGAGCAGTTTTTAAATGATGTAATTACCAAATATAATGAGCGCCAACAAGTCTTTCAACTACAACCAATATACTCAGATACGTCGAGAACTTATAAACTCAGTTTAATCACAGCAGGCTATAACACAATATCTGAAATACAGAAGGTAGCAGTAACGAAACCAGACAATGAATGATATAAACATTGCATTAGATTTATTAACTCACAAAATAATTTTTGTTGGAAAATTTTTGTAAAAACTGAATATGTTGTTCTTTGGAACCCCATAAAGGCAATGGCATTGATCAAAATTAAAATCGCACTCTGGTTGAGTGATGTCCTATAAATAGGACGCTGGGAGGATGTGTTCATATTTGTGTTAATAAAAATAAAATTCGAAAATTGAGAAAATGGCATATTTCTCAAAAACTAACAAAGCTAAGTAAGTATAAGGGTCATAGCAAGAATAAAAAGCATTGGCAAGCAAAAATTAAACATTTTTTAAAAAATATAGGATCTAAAAAAAGCAATTTCTATTTGTTTTTCTAAGATATTTTGGAAAAGGCACAGTGCACAAGGTAACGGTACACTTGCTGCAAAATATCTCAAGTATACTAGAGCAATTTGGATATTGCCAATGTCGTTGTTTTCAACATTTTTCAGACAATTACCTTTTTTATGGTACCGAACATCATCAGAAACCATAGGTCTGAATGTCAAAGGAAAGAAAGCTAAGCGGTATACCTTTTAGGATTCGTTTACCGTATTCAAGGTATTACACTGCAAGAACTTCTGTGTAATCCATTATGAAAATTGATTTTTTGCCGTGAGTATGTTGGTATAAAAGAGATGCATTTACAACAGCCATATCAGTAATGCGGGTCACTAAGCACCAATACCACTTTTTTCCTCTTACCGAAATACCATGTTTTCTAAAAGTCAATTATGTTGATCATCACCCTCATATATAAGCTATAATTATAGATCAGCGTTGGTTGAGGAACGGCACCACGTTTATTTTTGTTTTGCCCATCGAGGAGCAGACGCTAATGGTTCAATTGTACCAAAGTTTTTTTCAATGTCACATATTTACTGTTGTTCCACTTTGCATTCTTATTCATTATTACCACTTTACAATCAAATCTGAAAACAAAATTCGCTGTAACGCCCAGCGTCATATTTATAGGACAGCAAACCTTCCAGATTCGCAGACAATAATTCAATAAAAAATAAACTAAATTTATATTTGTCATAATAAACTTGATCTTACAGCATGCTAAAAAAAATATTTAGTTATGTGGTGTGGTTTACACGAAATCACCAAAACAAGCTTATGGTGTGATGAATAAAAAAACACAATATAGTCACATCGACAGGCGGGACACAACTACTAATTCTTGAAAATTAAGTAGCGTTCGATAAACCCTTGTGCTTCTATTTTTAGCCGGCAGATACCCGGAACCAATCAATTACCCCGAAATGGCCGTAAAAAATTTCTACACACATTGTTCTCTGAATAAGACGCTGGGCGTTAATGGGTTAAGCAACGCTGCATAAGTAGCCAGTACAGAAATTTCTTAGGGCGCTACTTACTCGAAAGGTGCACCCCTAAATAACGTTAATATAGTAGTGATTAGCACAATTCAATACGAAAACTAAGATTAAACCAGTAAAATGTAAAATAACATACTAAGAACAGCTTCAGGTTCTTTTACATTGCTTGCGGTACAAATATAATTACCGCGGATCATTAGGTCGTACGCTACTTATCTGAGGGATTCATGCTTCTGCAGGGGGTGAATTAAATAGCCTCCAAACTGGCCATTACAGCTGCTGTTGCAGGTGGAGGATGATGGCAAACGTCACTATCAGAGCACTCAGGCTATGGCTCAAAAACAAACTAGACTCCCAGAAGCAGTGGGGTAAACACGCCTTCTTAAGTAGGTGAAATCGCTGAAGTTTATACAACTCTCGGGTGATGCTAAAAATGGCGAACGAAATTCAGCTACATGCATTACGTTACCAAAATCGAAAATGAGTAATCACTCACCCTGTAATTACAAGCGATGGCCAAGACGACTAACGACTTGCAATAAATGATACGTCTAAAAGACGTGGACGTATTTGTCCCACGTACGTGTCCAAGCTCAGAGTCCGCATCAAGTAAAGCTTGCACGAAGAACCTCTTTAAACTACCCGAAGTTAAGGGCGAAATTTAGAGCACAAAGCATCACAGGGATGCTGCCGGCTGGCGCCACTTTTTGAAAGAGAAATACAACAAAAACAAAACGAACAGCTTGAAGCAACTGCTGAAGTCTGACGGTAAAGCAGATTACCATATAACAGCGCGGGCGGAGAATAAAGCTGCGTTCGCACGACGACCGCGTTGAAAAGAAGAAGCGTTTACTCGGCAAAGAATTATGCACAAATTAAATTCTAATTACGCTTTGTACACGTAACATTCTTTTAGCTAAACTCCGGTTTTACGGCTGCGATGATACTGCATGTAAATGGATATGGAGCTATCTTTCTGGGCGTATACAGCAAGTTATAATTTTATTCGTAGAACTGGATGTTGCCCAAGGAGTACACCTAAGTAGTATTCTTAGCCCTATTCTTTTTGCATTATTTACCGCCGATCTCGCTGAATATTTGACTGTCAGCTGCAATGTACATCTGTACGCGGATGAGGCACAATTATACTTTACCCATAGGATCCATCTCAAATTAACTACGCTATGGAGATTATGAAGCAGAATTTATCTACCATCTCATTGTGGTCGAAGAACAATGGTTTTACTATCAATCCATCAAAATCAGTGGTTATGTGCTTTGGTTCACCCATAATACTAGATAGAGCGCTTTCTTATCTTAACACTAACATTGTGATCGGTGATAGTATTATAACGTTCTCCAACTGTGCTCGATTGCAATTTAAATTTCGAATCACATATAACAAAAAAGTGCAAATCATGTTTTGCGAAACTGTCTTCTTTGTATAAATTTAAGAGAGTCCTACCGTCCGATGTTAAATGGCCCATTGTCAATATCTTAATTATTAGCCAATTAGATTGTTGTAGTCAGGTATAGTATAATTTTTTAACTCAGCAATATTAATATAACTTTCAGCTTTTGCAAAGCTGCTGTTTACGTTATTCATTTAATATATATCTCAGACAGCACGTTAGACTTTATTGCAATGACTTGAAAATACTTAAAATTGAAAATCGTTTTTTTCGTATATTCCTGTATGCTTATATATCACATTTTGATTTGCAAGGTACCTAAATATTTCTGTTCTGTTTTAAATCAGAGACTGGTTTATCACGATTTAAATCTGAAAAATAGGGAACAGTTCGTTATACATAACATTCATGCATACACATTCATAACACAGCCAAATTCGAATGCTGCTTTGAAATTATAGCACCCACTTTGATAAATAATATACAGGAATTGTTCCTTATCAGTGCGAACTCTCAGTCGTTTAAATTAAATTGTAAATCTACATTTCATGTTAATCAATCTAGAAAGTAATTATTATCTTTATCTCCTTTAGTACATGTTGAATCGTACTACTTTGACTATTTTGCTTTAGATATTTATACTACTGCATACCTATATACCTTGGATACTTATCTACATTGCTATTGTATTTTTTTTTTCTTTATTACTTCCTTTTACAATAAAGGAAGTCTTGGATTCATCCCAAAAATTGGAAATTGAGTTTTCAACAGGTCTTCACGTTTTAGAGTCCCCTGAACCCAAAAGATATGTTTTTGTTCATTGATCTGTGTGCCTGTGAACAGAATATCTCAAAAACGAAAAGAGGTATGGCGTTGAAACTTCATATATAAGTTTTGTGTACTATCTAGACGTGACAGCAAGCTTTTGGAGAAAATCGCATAACCGGAAGTATGGTGTTTACTCTTGTAATTTTACAGTTTTTTTCGATTTTTTCAAAAACGGCTTTAGCGATTTTTTCAAACTTTAAATTTTTATTACATTTTGAATGAGATAGATGATTCTCCAGTTGAATACCTCTAAAATGGGTTTCTTTTGTTCTTTTTTCTTTTCTTGTTATTAACCTCTATTTTAAGTAGAACAGCTTAAAGTGTTAGTGAAAATTTGTCTCTTCAACTAAAGCTCTATTTTGTAGGGTTTCTGTAGAATTTGCAATTTCTAGAAAATTTTGACAAATGCTTAAAAATTAAAACTCAAATTTTTGGCTAATTATAAGATCACTGTAAAAGGAAGTTGTGTGCTTGTATTACACCAGATTTTTAATATTACATGTAGATATATATTTTCTTTTGTTTTTGTATTTGCAGGCGGAGTTGAAAAACGGCTATGCCGATATTCCGCCATTTGAGAATTATGTAAACATTTTCTCAATAAATAGTATTATTGCTATTATTATTATTACTTTAAGCATTTCCTCTAGGTTAGGTGGTGCACCTACTTTTCTATTTATTTCCGAGTCTCCCTTCTGCACACCCATTATAGACAAATTCTACAATCTGTTTTTATTGATCACTCGAATCAGTTTCTGTAATGTAATAAATAAATAATCTTTCTTCAATGGCATAGCATTCTATAGCATTGTAGCAATAAACCTAGGACAGGCATACAAAACATTTAGTCAGATGAATTAACTGATAGAATGTATTTTGCATATGCAATAAATGATTAATGTTATTCTATTTTTTACATTTTCTTTATGAGTATATGTAATTGTCAAAAATATATTTATACACACAATATAATCCTAAAAACATAAAAATGGATTACAAACAAAACTATCTTTGCCTGTAAAGAATTGTATTATATTTATGGTAAATGTATATCTATATGTTCAAAATAAGAGTTACGTAGTATTCTTATACATTTATCTTATAGCTGTTGTGAATTGAAAACCAATTCCTTTAAATCTTTTTTGTATGGATTTCAAATGTCATCCTTATGTTCTTCATTCATTCGATGGATATCGGTTTGATCGAAATGATTTTATTAGTTCTAACGATTCCATTATAACAGAGCCAATAGTCTCTACACTACACTGATCTCGAATGCAAAACTTGGAGTTGCTAAACAATTGTGATAATTGCATTTCACAAACGGATTCGATATTAACAGACGTCGAAGTGAGGAACAATCGTAGTCTTCCAAATTGATATTTTTTTCTGTACAAACTGGAACACTTGCTTTTTTTCAACACTTTTTACATAAATGTCTTCGAGTTTTGTCAGTATCCACTCTAATTCAATTTGAAACTCTTCAAAATCTATGAAGCCACTATCCCAACTCCATGCCAGTTTCTTTCCATATAAAATGCTTCGCGTCTTCGAGTTTGGTTTAACTGAGCAGTGGTAAAGATGGTTTAAGTAACAAATGGCATATGTTATCGTGTTTTAGTGAAATAACACATATTTCTTTCGGATTGAATTATTTGTTGTTGTCCCGAAAACTTTGTAAATCTAGAAAAGCACTCATTATGGTTGTTTATTTTACCTGACTTACAGAGAGTGTTAAAATAATAATTACCGATAATTATCTATTTTCCCGAAAACACAAGCGGATGTATCACACAATACTGTATCACACAATACTGTTTAAAAAATTAAACACCACTCTCAAAGTTATAACAATAATAAGCTACATAGCAGAAATTAAAGTGTCTGTCGCACTTTGATTTATATAATTCATGTCGCTTACAATGCAATCTGAAAGTTACTTCAGCAATGATATCCCGCCGCTATTTCGCTAACTTGCATTCCTGTACAGTTGACAGCAAATATTCTCCTTTTTTTTTGTAAAAACCGAATTTGCTGCTACCATTTTAAGAAACTATTTTAAAATGCTATAAGATAAAACTGATTTCGAATAAAACGTGTTTATCTATAGATGTTCAAATATTAAATTATTATTTTCGCCGCACTCTATAGAAAATGATCTTTTTCTCCCTAATTTGAGGGAGCAAAGGATGCCTTTACCTCACACGGGAGGTAAAGTAAACAAAATTTCCCACGGGAGGTAAAGTAATTTCCATAGAAACTGTAGCTGTTAATGATTAAATTTAATAAATTAAAATTGACAGTAAATTTCAAAAATGTCAAATTGCATTTGAAAAAACTTTATTTCACAGTATTCTAAAAATGTTTCTCCTATAATAGATTCGAGGCTTGCACTTTACTTGCAATTGACTCAAGCCACATAAATTTCAGCGACAGATGTGGACTTCCATCTCCCGTGACGTTTGATGCTTAAAATGTTTTGCTCAAGCATCCACTAAAAGTGTAGCTGAATCCTCCTTAGACAATGACCAGTGAAGGTGCTTGCGTTTGTTGTTTTCGAATCTGGGATTTGAATAATTAAAATTCCGTCTTTTGCTCCAATATCGCTGATATTCAGTTTGGTGAGTTCGTCACACCGACGAGCACCTGAGATATATATGACCAGGACAAGCTGTAACGGATAATAGTATATTAAAACACGAGTTTTATAAAACTTGTATTTCGACACGAGTCCAGTTTGCAGCACGACTGCCGAAGGCAGGAGTGCTGTGAAGGACGAGTGCTCGGAAGTTTTATAAAACGAGTTTTTATGTAATTTTTTATAATTTCCAAGTTAAATACCGTTTTACTACAAATAACATCAATTTTGGTAATTTAGGAAATTTTGTAACAGTTGGTGACAGTTTTATTGCAAAGCATACATTTAAAACAAAATTTTAAATTTGAATCAAGTAGACCATAAATGTCATTTTTCTCAAGCGTTCGCACGTGAAATTGTAAAATTAGTGTGGATTAGTGTTTCACAATGAATTCAGAAATTTACTGCACTCCGCCAGAAATACGGCAAATTGCTGAAAATGCTACGGTTAATTTACTGTCATTAGTGTCATTGGCTATAACCTTAAACTCACACTGACATTTCGTGCAATGTCACCAACCGAAAAAAAGTTGATTTCGGGTTTGGTAATGGTTCACGACCGCACTCAAAATGGATGCGGTAACGGCTTTGTTAAGACAGCAAATTAGAAAAAAATATTTTAAAACGGTACATTATTGTTTATAACAATTTTGTATTTAATACCTTCATCAGTAGGTACTCATCTGGAGCTTCCAATAAAAATTAGTTGAGATCTCCTCGCGTGAAAGTTTTGGGTTTCTTTGGCCTGTAACCTGCAGCCTGACGCTTCAGTAATTCAATCAATTTTGGGTTTTTGATGTCAATATTTTCTTGCACCGCTACTTTTCCCTTGACTTTTCCGGTAACCAATCCAATGTTGCAGCATTTGTCTCTTCTGCAATATCAGAGGGCAAATCTGAATCGTCGTTACCGCTGCTACACATTTTTATAATAGTCTGACATCTACTGGAAAATATGTTTCGTCGGTTTGTTTGTTTTCACTATCACTTTATTTTCACTCACAACAAACAGTTGTTTGTTGATCGCATCACATAGACGACCTGATTAGCAACATACCCAAAATGCCACATATATTTTGATATTCTTTAATTAAAAAAATAGCGAGTCGCATCCTTTAGCGAGGCGAAAAAGTCATATATGTATCATGGGAGCCAAGTGAATTTCCTCCCTCGTGCAATTACGGCCCTCCGCTGTGCGTCGGGCCGCAAACTTTGCCCGCGAGAGGAAATTATACACTTTGCTCCCTTGATATATAAATAGCTATTAATATATATATATTGTTACGTTAGTTAATTAAACAAAGCGCAATAATGCGATGCTTACACTTAATAAAAACAAATTGTTCTTGTAAACTTGTAAACAAGAGAAATTCATTGTTAGAAACGATAACTTGATGCCGTCGATTATGGTCCAAGCACTGCAGCGTACACATCGGTATTGTAGTTAGATCAAATTCTAACATGGTTACCTGGATGGCTTAAAGGCGGAGTAGTTAAATCAATACCTGAATATTCTTGTTCTTCTTGGAAAAAATATGATGCTGGAGATTCTGGTACAAGAACTTCAGAGGTACCATCGATATTGTAGTAAGGTACACAATTACACACACAAATCCTGTTAGTTTTCTCTTCACCGACACACAACGAGTAATCGAGGTTTTAATTTAATTCAGATGGAGTAAGAGTATATTACACAACAAGTTTAGAAAAGCAAAGTTTTACTAAACGAATATAGCTTGATTCAGTACTGCTTTTCTTACGAAGTGTGTATACTATTTTTTTGCATTTTGTATTAGTATTTATAAACAAACATTTATATAAAAGCATTATACCACATGTCCATTAAAAAAGGCGGCTGTGGAAATTCAAACGTATGAATAATTACTGCGTTCGGAAAGGTACCTCTGACAGCTCTGTTTCCTCGAGATCGTTCATTCATCCTACTTCCACCCGCGCCGATGACTATTATCGATCTCTTTCTGCGAATGATTTCGAGGAAACGGAGCTGTCAGAGGTACCTTTCCGAACGCAGCAAATATGTTGGTGGCACTGTGAGTCTATGTCAAATTCGAGGTTAGCATGTTAGGTTTTCCGTCAGTTTTGACACAAACTGACACAAAACCTAACCTGCTAACCTTGAATTTGACACAAACTGACACAAAACCTAACCTGCAAACCTCGAATTTGACAGTGACATTACCATATAGTAAAGTGACATTTCTATGCACCAAAGTGCCACTTTATTAATCGATTTTGAATTTAGTAAAATAGCACATTATTATACAAAATGCGATAAAATCAATAACGTCTAGGGGAAAACGATGCCGGCGATTATGGTCGGAGCACTTCAGAGCCTCCATCGATATTGTAGTTAGATAAAACTCTAACATGGTTACCTGGATGGCTTAAAGGCGGAGTAGTTTAGGGTGACCAGATTTGTAAAATAAAAAACCGGGACAGATACGTTATGGCGCATTTAAATTTCTAAATATTTAATTTAATTATACGAGTATAGTAAAATTTTCTTAAAAATTCAATGTAGGTATAATACTCCAACCAAAACTTGGAAAGCTATTTAAAATCAAGTACATCATGGAAAGTGTAAGTCATGTCTAAGTTGGTTTCATACAATCAATAAATAGTTTTCTAATATCAAGCAGCTTTCAAGTAGTGACCGTTCATCTGTAAATTGTACATGTAATGTAACATTTGGCATGATTTAAGCAGATACCAGTTGTTTAACCCAGTTTTTAAAACCGTATATTAGCATAGAAAATGTTGAAAAACGTATATGTTTTCCAAAATTCCAAATGCATAGTGTACGTTTTTTTTCTATAATAACTGTCCAGGTGTTACAATGTTGGTAGATATGTGATTAAAACGCTAGGAAATTTTTATACCTCGTGTTGGTAGAACTTTTTCAAAATTATGGTTATGTGTCAATTTTGAATGTCAAAGTTTCTTAATTTGAACTCTCGACAAATTTCTTTTTTTAACATGGAATCATCATCATCATCAATAAAATCGGATAAAAAAAGAAAACCAAGAAATATTTTAAATGCAAAAATGAAGCAAGCGATATTAAATTATGACATATCTGTCAAAATGACAATCATTTTTTTAGTGGAAGAAAAGAACTAAAAATCTATGTACCAACATTATTAAAACTAGGGACCCTGCAGGAATGCAACTTATCCCCTAAAAAGTTGACCTTGAAATTTATTATAGAAAAAAAATGTACTTTATGTCAAATTTGAAGGGTATTATCGAAGGGTCAATAAATGACAAGCAAACAGGCATTTTATGAATTAAATTACAAAGTGACCTACTGTTATCAATGCTGGCCTGATTTTAAATAGCTTTCCAATTTCTGCTTGGAATACTATACTTCAACGTATTTGGCAATGCAGGTATTCCCATATAACTAAATTACATTGATAAAATGTGAATTAGAAGTATTTAAGTAATTGCTGAAACATGCAATACATGTTTCCTTGTTCATTAAAACTTTCATTTGTAAAATTAGATAATAAGCCACTTTCTTCTTCTTCGTCGTTTTCCTCATTATCTGAGGAATTGTGATCCTATGTTCTTATGGCTTTATGTACAGTTCTTAATTATTCCTCTCCATTCTGTTATACCTTCTGTCTTTCTTATTGTGGTATGTAGGGGCATTTGGGTGAAAGTTTTTACTTGATCTAGCCACCTATTTGGAGATCGACCTCTGGGTCGTTTTTCCTCTATCTTCCTCTGAACCACCAATTTCTCCAGGTTGGTGTTCTCTAGTCGTATAACGTGTCCAAAATATCTCAATATTTGCCGTCGACAGATGGTGGATAGTCTGTCGCGAATGTTCAGTTCGTTTAAAACGGATGCGTTTGTTCTTCGTGCTGTCCATGGTATGCGCAGCATTCTCTTCCAACACCACATTTCGAAAGCGTCAATCCGGTGTCTGTCTGACGTCAGCCACCTTAAGTGTACCTCTTTATATTTAGAAATTAACATACACTGTCTTCTGAATATTCCGAAAGTCTGGGTATCTCAGATGGCTAAGCCTCTATGTTGCAATAGAGTGGTATCGGGTTCAAAACCGACCAGCACAGATATTTTTTTAAATGAAATAAATTTGCAAGCAAGCCAGGGAGTGCAGGAGAGAGGCAATGATCGGAGTTAGTCCTGCTCTATTGGAAATCCCTGATCATCGAGATCACCAGGTCATCGAGACCACTACGATATGAAGTAAGAAATTTCAAGTTATTAAAGTGAATTAAACAAAACATTAAACCCCTACTAACATTAATATTAATATTTAGCTTTTAAGCGCAATTGATTACTAAATTGAGGCATCCGTCTTGATATTGATAGAAAATATAAGCCGTTGGTTCTTTTTGTAATCAAACATTGCACATTAGATTTTAAGATCAAGGAGAGCGTGGTAAGCGTGACCGTTAGCGTGCGCGATAGGCTCACTTAATTTTGCTAACGCACTCTCGCCTCTCTGTGTAGAGATCGATCGAGATCACCGTTAGGTCGTACAAGACCATCATTTTCAAGTAATTATAACGAATCTATAAACCTTAACATGGCTGTTGATTATGTTTTTACAAATTTCACCAATTTGTTATCTACATTCAAGATTATACATAACGGCTTATCTGATCATTCGTCTCAAAAAATCGTTTTTTCGATTAGTCATAATGTTACTACTGAGCCTCATTTACGTAGATCATTTTCACAGAAAAACATTCAAAAATTCCAATGCTACTTAAATGAGGAACAGTGGGCGGAAGTCTTTGCAGCTTCAAATGTCAACGAAAAATTTAGTAACTTTAGAAAAATAATGCAGTACTATTATAGCATTAGTTTTAAATTAGTTAAGGTTACGAACTGTAGTAATAAGCCCAATAATAATCTATGGTTAACACAAGGACTGAAGATTTCATCAGCTCCCGTAAAAAAACTCTTTGTCATGCAAAAAGAGGGCCTAATTTCTAAAAACTACTATAATACGTACAAGTCAATCTATAAAAAATTACTAAGACTTGCTAAACGCACTTATTTCGATAATCGAATATTAAATGCACAGAATAGGTCGAAAGCCGTGTGGAGTATTATTAATAGCGTTGTCGGCAATAAGCATTCTCAGAGAGTTGCAAATGAAATCTTAGTTAATGGCGTTTCCACTAGCGATAAAAATTTTATTGCAAATGCTTTTAACGAATATTTTGTTAATATTACCAAGATTCTAAATGTTCCAACGAATCTTCAAACATCTTCGAACAAACCAAATCTTATTCCAGGAACCATATTTTTAAATCACGTCGATGAAACGGAATTACAAAATATAACCCATAGCTTAAAAAATTCAAATTCATCTGGCGCGGATAATTTTCCTCCATTTTTAATTCGGCAATGCTCATTTTCTATTCTAAAACCACTTTGCCATATTATTAATGAATGTTTCGATAACGGCACGTTTCCTGACTTACTCAAAATTGCAAAGGTTGTTTGTCTTTTTAAAAAGGGTGACTCCAAATTACTTAGCAATTATCGCCCAATTTCGTTGCTTTCAGTTTTTGCAAAAATTATTGAAAAGGTAATAGCTAAAAGAATTATATCGTTTCTAAATGTACATAATATTTTCTCAAAACATCAACATGGCTTTCAGGAGAGTCATTCTACAATGTCTGCACTCGTATCCGTTTTGAACTTCATATACACAAACCTTGATGCAGGTAATAAGGTTATGGCACTATTTATCGACTTGTCCAAGGCTTTCGATTGTGTGGACCACAATATTCTCTTAAAGAAGATCGAAAGTTTTGGTTTGCGTAGAAAATGCAATTCTCTGTTGCGTTCCTATTTATCTAATAGAAAAAAATTTGTCAGCTATTTGGATGCAAAGTCTACCGAGTTACAAAATAGTGTTGGAGTTCCCCAAGGTAGCGTGCTTGGGCCGCTGCTATTTTTATTGTATACCAACGATTTGGATGTAGTTGTATCGGCTTTTCATTGTGCGTTTGCGGATGACATAACAGTTGTTTCAGCTGCTAAAACTAATACAGATATGTCTTCTGAATTAAAAGTCAATCTTGGGAGTATTTCGAATTATATGAAGCATAACAAATTAGTTTTGAACATGGATAAATCTTACATAATGCAATTTTATTCTTCTGAAAATAATTCTCACTCTAGTCAACTGATCAGGATGGATGGGAAAGCAGTTGCACAGGTTTTATGCTTCAAGCTGCTAGGTGTCAACCTTGACTTAGCTCTGACATTCGAAGATCACATCGACTCAGTCTGCAATAGATGCTCTTCTATCTGTTTTGCTCTTAAAAGATTATCCTATATTTGCAGTTCAGCAGTAGTAAAAGCTTTTTATTACTCGAACTTCGAATCCGTTGTTAGATACGGAATTATTTGCTGAGGCTACAAATCGTCTGCTCAACGTGTCTTTGTTTTTCAAAAAAGAGCCGTGCGCTGCATGTATCGGCTAAAATTCAGAGACTCATGTAGAACTGTTTTTAAACAAAACAAAATACTAACTCTCCCCTGTATTTTTATTTTGGACATGTTGACGTTTGTTAAAAGTAATTTAAATTTGTTTATTTCATACTGATGTCAAAAATGACATTTTTCGGATTATTTATGGTACAAAAAATGGAACATTAAAATCCTAGTACTTTAAAGAAAAATTTTAAAGTTCAAGTACTTTAAAATTATACGTCAGTTGTTGACATGAAATTTGAAATGATTTACTAGTTTTTATTTAAAATTCATTAAACTTGCAGTATGAAATAAACCGTTGTATTCACCACGAACGAAAAGTGTTTTTAAAGGTTCTCGCAAGTACTTTCTCGTCTTTAAAATGCCACTTTTCGTTCTAGATAAATAAACTACTATTTCAACTCAAAATGTAGCGATGTCATTTATTATGTTTGATCTAGTTTACATTATAAACGGCATGCTACATCTCTAAGAAATTTCGTTATTACATAAAACTCTTTATATGCAGATTTGTTGTAGCCGAAATTCGTAAGGCGTGATGACACTCTTTTATTTTTTGCATTCTACATAAAAGAGTCTTGCGTTTAGTACCTAACTGTATATAAGTTCATTATATGAGCTTTATGAACTTATTGGTGGGGATGAGTATAATATTGTACTAAACGTAAATTTAGAAGATCAGGACATTATATCCAAATTCGTTATAGCCGAAATGCACTATTTAAAAGCAAGCAAATATGTAAATCATTGATGAACAAGAACCTTATTTGCCGGGTAATCGTACGCAACTTTATTATTTTATCTATGTGCTTTCTTTTAACATAAATAGTTTTAATGGTATCTAGTAAACCATTTGGAAACTCGATGCGATTATGGAGATTAAGCCATTATGGCCATGTTTGTTATAACCGAGGCGAGTCATTTTAAGTACAGTTTTTACCAATAATTTACAGTACTGGGAAAATCAGTAATCAATATTGAAGACGCATCCAGCGGTGACATTTATTCTGTTTGATTTATTCTGCAATTCAAAAATCATATTTACGGATTCGTTATAAGAAACTGCTCCGCTAGCTCGCTGAGCTAAGAGCTTTAAAAAAACCTATACAGAAGAATGTATTAACATACTTATACGATACTATAAGACTTGGCACTCATCCAGAATGTAAATATTAGAACTTTATGTCCATGCTTGTTATAACCGACGTGAGTTTCCAAGTATTTGCGGACGAATTTGGTAATAGACATATTGAGCGTCTACGTTTATTGTGTTTTATTTATTGTTCATAAATACATATTTACACAGCTATTCGTTATGTAGAAGTAGCGTTATGAACTACAGAGTTCATTATAAACGTATCCAACTTCCTACGTTGTCCATAAGAAAATAGTTCCAACACATTAGAAGATTAAAACATTACGTCCATGCTCGCTGTAGCCGAGGCATGTCGTTTGAAGGGAAAGTTTTGCCGAGAAAATTTAAAGTAACAAGGGTATCATTCGGCAATGACATTTCTTATGTTTGATATAGTTTTTATTAAGTATAAGTCTTCCAATATTCTCAAGAATCTTCGTTTTTCGAGCTTTGATTCTTTTTAGTCACTCTATTGGTGGAGTAATGACATGGAACATTATTATTTTTGCTTTGTGCCTGTGCTAGATTTGGTATAAACGGTTTTGACAGTACACAAATATATTATACAAGACGACACATGCAGCTAGATGAGATTTTGGACATTAAGGTGTTATGGCCATGCTGTTATAACCGAGGCGAACTATTTTAAATAAAGTTTTCGTCGATTTATTTCCAGTAATTGGAGAATCAATAAACAAAATCGAAAGCGGTGACATTTATTGCGTTTGATTTAATCCGCAATATAAAAATCCATATTTAGGGATTCGTGATATCGTTTTCAAATGAAGTAGTATAAATGGCACGGGTGAATCCTTGAGTCAGAATAAGAAGATTGAGCTAAACATACATTTGTATAAAGTTGTACCCCTAATGAATTGTATTATGTATTATCGATAACCTCATTTACTTTGCGGTGTAGAGACTGGTGCTTTGTGCTCTTGCATCTGGCGGTACAATGCTCAACTTGCCCCGGATTCGGGATACAACGTGGGAGCGCTTTTATGCTTGCGCAGCAACTATTGTGTGAGGTGTGTGTCGTGGTGATGTGTTGGGCTTGTTAGCTTTATTTATAGTTCATTATAAAAATATATATTTACATATTCGTTATGTAAAAGCAGCGATATAAACTACAGGGATCGTTATAAACGTATGCAAGTACGTTGTTCGTAAGAAAATAGCTTAAGCACGATATTCCATTAGAATTTGCAAATGAAAACATTATGCCAATTCTCGTTATGGCCGAGTACGTCATTTCAAGTGAATATTTGGAATAATATGGGTACTGTATAATCAAATTACAATAGTCTTCCAATATTCCCAATTACATGGGATTGAGTCCTAATCACTAGATATAAGCGTCATATCCATATTTGGTATAGCCGAGGTGCTTACTTTTATTTTTTTTCCGACAGGAGTGTAAGCAATCTGTATCTATATATTCGTCAAAGAGGCATTCGGTGGTGGCACTCTCTAATTTTTGCATTTTATAAAAGAGTCGGAGTTAAAAAATAATTGTATGTAACTTCATTATGTGAGCTTTATAAATGTATTGATGGGGTTGAGTGTAATTAAACTAATCGTAAACAACTGTTCATGTGTTGCATATTGCCTGATATTTATTTAAAAGTAGAAAATCGGACGTTATATCCATGGTCGTTATAGCCGAGGTACGCCATTTAAAAGCTAGGAAATGCAAGAACCAGAAATTTACGGTACCAGGGCAAGCATCGATTGATATAGCCACCTATTTACCGAGTAATGGTATAGAATTTTATCATTTTAGCTATTGTGCAGGTTTTCACATAAACTCAATGATAATTTGGAAACGAACGCATTATGACCATTCTTGTTATAACTTTAAAACCGGGATGAATTATTTTAAATATAGTTTTTGTAATGTAAGTAGAAAGGGGACAGCCATCCCCTCCACTTTTTATTTGATTCGCGGATTTGCGGTTTAATTCGCGGATTTATTCGCGGATTTCGCGGTTTTAATTCGCGGATTTCGCGGATTTAATTTCGCGGTTTGATCTAATTAATTTCGCGGTTTTATCTAATTAATTTTCACATGTGCTACTGATTAAATTACGCATTAGCTTCCGATTAAATTACGCGCGGCCATTTTTAATTTGCTTCTGGAATTACACGTCGGCCATCTTGGTTTTCTGGAGCGAATATTTGAATTTAATTTTCAGATTTTTTTTCTAAGTTCAATTTTTTGAATTTAAACTTCCCGGGTGTCGGCCGTCTTGGTTTTCTGCGCGCGCACTTCTCACGGCTGTTGTTTAAATTTTCGCGGAAATATTTGAATTTCAAACTGATAGATCTATCTCTCTCTTCTGCTCCTTGGTTGTCTCTCTCTTGCATTCACTCGCGGAAATATTTGAATTTCAAAATGGTAGATCTCTCTCTTTTCTGCTCCTTGGTTGTCTCTCTCATGCATTCACAGAAGGGCTGTTTATATTTAAAGAATCTCTGGACGAACGGGATTAGAACGCTCTACGTTCGTGTTCACCAAATTAGTTACAAGCGTCAGTGCCATAGCACCACGGCGACACTACAGATTTTATGTGCCTATCGGAAGCCCACTCCGCTGCGCCGCCCGAATTTAAAAAAACTATTTTTTCAAAAATTTAAATTATAAGAATAGGGACTGTTTAGCTTATTGTGTTTAAAGGTAGATACAATTTTTAAAATAATAGATTTGTAACAGCTTTTGCTAGAAATAATTATTTTTATAATTTGCAATATTTTCATTGTTCCGCCCTGCTGGAAATTGCCGTTCGGTCGCAGAAAATTTGAAAAGCTATATAAATAGAAATAATTACTTTATTTTATATAGCGAAATCACTGCATTACTTTATTCAAAGCTTATTATAATATTACGCATTAGCTTCTGGTTAAATTACGCGATTTTTCTAAGTTCCCTTTTTAAAACAGGTCGAGACATGTGTTTTGTGACTAACAGTGCTTTGTCTGTCAGAGGCTGAACTGCAAAACACAGGCACCGACATGATTTGCCTTGGGAGTGGGGTATCGGTGACGTATTGTTTTAGTACCTGTATAAAAGTGGCTGCGGTCTCTATAGCGCATCGAATTGCTTCACTCCCAGTCGTCGTGTCAACAGCACCAGTTTTACCTAAGATGGATACTCGAAGTGTTAATAAGTGCCAAGAAAAGCCAGGCCCCTACACCAGGAGACAGACAGCAGAAAAAACAAGTAAGAAAACGCATCTTTTAAATAAAAAACAACACGGTGCACTTCCACAACCGCCAGCCATGGACGTAGAGGCCAAGGGGTATTCACCACGTCTAGATGCCACCGAGGAGGACCTGCGGGTGTTCATTGAGGAGACGATGCCTTCCTATGACGTAGCACCGATCGTGACGCCGGAGATCCGCCAAACCCGACGGGAAAAGAAACGGCTATTATGCGACCTCACTGTGCCTTTAAACAATAGCGCCAGCAAGGTTGTTCATTTGGATCTGGATCCTTATAAACAATTTTCGCCTGTTGCAAGAATTCTGAAGACCGACATTGGAGCTGGTGTTTCCTTCACAGCCGAGACGTTCATGGCTTTTGTGGAAGCGCTACCGGACATGTTTGTGATGGCCAAGCAGGGGACTTTCAGATGTGAATTAACTGAGCACACAGTGGAGTACGTGAACAATGATACCTGCAGGATTATTACAAAGAACCCCGCGAACAAGTTTACTCTTTACGTAACGTATGAAACACTATCAAATTTATTGCCGATGTACAACTTGATGGTTGTGAAAATAAATGACTTGAAACGTGTAAAGTGCAATTTCCAAAATTTTGGTGAAGTGATCGTTGACAAAGTAATACATACAGAAAATTTGTGTCTTGATGATTCAATCATTTTTAATACTCTGCGCTGGACTTTCGCTAACGATATTTTATTGCGGGAACTTGTGTTCAAATTTAAAATGTATGTTATTATAGAATTGCAGAAGCTGATTGATGCAGATGAGCGCATGAAATCGTACATGCCCTAGTTTATATGAAATATTGTATGAAAATGTAAATAAAAAATGTTTTAAACTGTATTTCTTTTTAATTATGTGACGAGTGTTGGTTTATACATGAGGTAGGTTGGCCGAGTGGTTAAGGCGTCAGACTTAAGATCTGATCTCGAAAGAGGTCGTGGGTTCGATTCCCGCACTTACCATGTTTTTAATGTATTTATTATAAGCGTGTTGATTTTTTAAGTTAGTTTATTCACGAAGGCCCTACTGTAATAATCGCTCACGGCATAAAAATGGAGCATCAGTTTTCTCATCCTTTTTCGGCTATTGTGGCAGGCCCCTCAGGATCAGGCAAATCGTATTTTGTAATAAATTTCTTGAAAAATATGAAAAAACCCTGCAGTGTAAATTTCGCTAAAGTTATTTGGTGTTATGGCGAGTGGCAAAAATTGTACGAAGAATTAAAATCTTTAGTCGAGTTTCAACAAGGTCTGCCAGACATGGCATCTTTTGAGGGGTCCGAACCCAAACTTTTAATAATCGACGATTTAATGAGGGAGACAAATAGCTCAGTCGTAGACATATTCACAAAGGGAAGCCATCACCACAATCTCAGTGTTTCTTCATTACGCAAAACATTTTTCACCAAGGAAAAGGATAACGGGATATTTCCCTAAATGCTCATTACATTATTCTATTCAAAAATCCTCGAGATAGATCTCAAATAAAGCACTTAACCAGACAGATATGTCCAGAAAATCCGCGATTCCTTCAAGAAGCATACGAGGACGCCACAGCTAGGCCACACGGGTATTTGTTATTCGACTTAAAACAAAGTACAGCTGACATAGCGAGGTATAGAACATCGATTTTTCGCCAGAATGGGGCGTGCTATATTTATATTCCGAAAAAGGGGTATAAAAGCTCGTACACTAACCAATTTACTCTCATTCATTAGTGATGTCTCGATCAGTAATTAGAAATTCGGAGTTGTTGCGTGCTCTACATAAATTCGTGCCAAAGGAGCGAACCGCATTATTAAAAGCCGTAGGCGATAAACAAATTCATTGTATCTGCGAGTGTGTGCATAATACCTTAAAAGGAAAAATACCTTTATCGCCTAATCAAAAATCAACGATATCGAAGCATAAAGCTGTTCTTAGGAGTTTAGTCAAGCCTGGAGAGTCTATAAAAAAGAAGCGTCAAATACTAATACAGAAGGGTGGCGCTTTGATACCACTGATATTAGCTCCATTAATTACTGGAGTATTGAGCTCTATTTTCAAGTAAAAAATGGAGAATGCCCGAAAAATGATGATTGTACCGCCTCAAGTCATGCATCGTTTTAAGGATACAGAGAAATCAATGCAAAATATATTATCGCAGGTTGACGACGAAATGCAAAAGGTTTTATCGTCTAAATTAACCGATCACGATAAATGGCTCCAGTACAATCAGGTTTTACAAAGGTACCTTCATTTTGCGGATCAAACGAGGCAATCAATCAAGATACCTATAGAATCGAACAACAGTGGTATTTCAGATGCATATATTTTATCGACGCTCCCTAATACTTTTAAGAAAAACGGTGAAGCCTTTTTACTTTTTCTAAGAATGTCAGATGAAGTGGAGTGGGACGGAAAGGGAACAGTTAGCATAAAATGTGAAATTTTACCATCCTCCAACATTATTGATTTAGTGCATGACGTTCTAAGACCTAAGAAAACTACAAATCCGCCAGGTCGACACAAGTTCATCGATTACATTAAAGAGAACAATGTACCTCAAGTGTTGATGGGGGATCCTAAACGTCAAAATGTGTTAGACGTGAGTAAAACAGATATGGAGAGTGACGTCGACCCCGATCCTAAATTAAAGTTAATAGCGACTGCAACAGCGTCCAAGCAAGAGGGTTCAACGCGAAAAACACCGAAAACAACGCAAAGATCGATATCAAAAATAAAGGGCATTTCTGACTGGGAGCGTCTTAAACTTTAACGTAGCAGAATGAATTTGGACACCATCTACTTTGACGCCGGTAACCCTTCAGGTTTCGCAGGCGCAAACTCGTTAATTTCTGCCGTAAAAAATAGTCACCCCAGTGATGAAGTAAAAGATTGGCTAAAGAAACAGGACGCATATACTATTCACAAAGCTGCAAGAAAAAAATTCCTTAGAAACAAGTACATTGTTAGCAACATTTTCGAATTATGGCAAGCTGATCTCTGCGACATGCGTAGTTTAGCGCTCCACAACGACGGATATAATTTTATTCTAACAGTAATTGATGTGTTTAGTAAAATGGCCTGGGCGAGACCCCTGAAATCTAAAACGGCTATTTCAGTAATAAACGCATTTCGTGAAATATTTGCTGAAGTGGGTAACACGCCCATAAATTTACAAACCGATAAAGGCAAAGAATTTATTGCTAGAGCCGTACAGAATTTAATCAAACAACACGATATCATGTTTTATGTGACGCAAAACCCCGATGTTAAAGCATCAGTCATTGAGCGTTTCAATAGAACATTAAAAACCAGAATGTGGCGCTATTTCACATACTCTAATTCATACAAATACATAGACGTATTACAAAATTTACTGACTTCGTATAACAACCGCTATCATTCAAGCATCAAGATGGCACCCTCCGCTGTAAATGATGGCAATATACTTGAAGTGTGGAGCAATATGTACAGAAATGGGCTGGGAGTCGACAGGAAACCCAAACATAAAGTGAACCAAGATGTAGGAATTAGTAGAACGAAGGAAGCATTCGAGAAAAGATATGAAACTAATTGGGGCGGCGAAGTGTTTATAATTAAAAAAGTGATTCTTAGAAAACCACCTGTGTACGAAACAGCTGATTTAAGCGACGATACGATAGAGGGCGTCTTTTATGAAGAGGAATTACAGCCAGTGACTTTGGATGATAACGTCTTGTTTAAAGTCGAACAAGTGTTAAAAGAAAGAGGACACGGTCATCGCAAAGAGTACTTTGTAAAGTGGAGAAATTATAACGACAAGTTCAACTCCTGGATTCCTGCAGCTAATCTTCAGCAGCTATGAATACAGATGATGAATTCTACCTAACATTACTTAGCAATAGTTCTATGGGCTATTTTCCAAATAACACCACAGCACAATTCATAACGCAGCTCCCTAAACGAATAAGGTTACCGGGGCAATGGGTTACAGGTATTGCTGAAGTGCAATATCCATGCTCCTTTTTGGCAGTGACAGATACAGAAAATCTAGTCTATTATCGCACACAAATACCTAAAGTGCAAGCCGGAGAAGAAACGTATACTGAGTTGAAAAAAGTAATGCAAAACGCTAATGCATATTTTAAAAGCGATAGAGAGCAAATTTACTATGGTAGCGATGGATGGCACGTAATCTGCATTCAGCCCGGCAATTATGAAAACATTGAACATATTACAGCCGAAATTAACAATCACAGGTTATTAGAAAAGTTGCTGAATTTTCAATATAATAGGGTAACAAAACGCGTGTCTCTTGAAATTAAAACGTCGTCATTGAAAATGCTTTTTTACAACGTCTGGCATTACAACTTGGTTATAAACCTGATATAAATATAACTGAAGCACCTGTTCCCAGTCACCCTGCAAATATCTGGGTCGGTTTACCATCACAAATGTTTATTTACTGCGATATTGTGGAACCACAGCTAGTAGGAGATGTCTTGGCACCGCTTCTTCGTATTGTTAACGTGACCTCTGATAATTATAATTACGGTTGCCACAAAGACGCCATATTTTCGCCGACTCATTATATAAATGTCATGAAGAGGGAATTTGAGAATATCGAGATAAATATAAGGACCGAAACGTCGGGTGTGATGCCATTCGAGTTTGGAACGTTGAGTTTAAAACTACACTTTAAGAGATTACAGTAGCTGCTATGGATGGTCCTTATCAACAATACTACACCAATCAGGCCGAAGATGTTGGAGCGATTTACAGAGGTGCATCCTACCAGAGAGGTCATGGCATCGGAAGCTTTCTTGGAGGAATATTTCGTAGTATTCTGCCTCTTTTTAAAACCGGTGCTAAAGTTGTTGGAAAGAAAGCTTTAAGGACAGGTGCTAACATTTTAGGAGATGATAGTGAAAATCGATTGCTAAAAGAAGCGTTTCATAACCGTGTACAGGAGGCTGGAAGGAATCTCAAACGTAAAGCCGACAGAAAAATAGATACTCTAATGGAAAGATCGGCGTATAAAAGGCAACGCACTCTGAATTACAATCAGTCTACAAGAAAAAACGCTAGACAGAAGCTGGTCAAACCCACATACGCCGATATCTTTACCAGCAAGTAGTTTTCACAATGGCGTTTTTGCATGCACAGTCTTGTGAGTGTGTTAAATCCGAGTTAGATTTGTTCGCATGACCGGCGACCCAGACCAGCATTGAAAATGGACAATGGATTTTTTACAAACCTCTTTCTTCGCTTAACGACGATGCACCGATTGAATTTATTGTGCCTGGAAACGGTAACGATTATATCGATTTAAGTCAGACCATGTTATACATTACTGCTAAAATTGTTAAACAAGATGATACATCATTAACTGATAAAGATGCTGTAGGCCCTGTTAATAATTGGATGCACTCTATGTTTAATCAAGTTGAGGTGTATTTGAATCAGAAGTTTGTGAGCCCCCCAAACAATACATACGCATACCGCTCATACATTGAAACTCTGCTGAATGACGGCAATGGTGCTAAATCAACCCATTTAACATGCACACTATGGTACAACGACACAGCCAATAAAATGGATGACACCACTACGCATAATGATGGATCTGTAAAGCGGAAATGTTTTACTGCTGTAAGCAAGCAAGTCGAAATGATGGGACATGTGCATTCCGATTTATTCAATCAAGAAAAATTTCTTATAAACGGAGTTGAAATGAAAGTCAAATTTATCAGTTCCCGAGATTCTTTCAATTTAATGGCAGCCGAAGGATCTACATTCAAAGTGAAAATTAGTGATGCCAGCTTACTAGTGAGAAAAATGAAAATAAACCCGTCTATTTTGTTGGCTCACACCAAAGCTTTGGCGACTGCGCCTGTTAAATACCCCATTACAAGATCCGATGTTAAAGTGTTAACTATTCCGGCTGGTGTGCAAAGAAAATCTTTAGATAATATTTTTCTGGGGCAGTTACCAAAACGATGCGTTGTAGGTTTTGTATCGAATAAAGCATTTAACGGCCATTATGCAGCAAACCCTTTCAATTTTAATAACTACAAAATCAATTATTTCTCCCTATACATCGACGGTCAACAAATTCCTTCAAAACCTCTACAGCCCGATTTTTCTAAGAATGGCATGTACGTTCAAGCATATCACACACTATTTTCCGGTAGCGGTATACATTTCCTCAATGAAGGCAACGCTATAAAACGTGAAGATTACCCTTATGGTTACTGTCAATTTGCTTCTGATTTAACCCCCGATCTGGCTGCAAATGCAACAACACACTGGAACCTTCTTAAAAATGGCGCTCTACGTTTAGAGGCAGGTTTTCAAGACTCGCTAGAAGAAACTATTAATTGTCTAGTTTATGCAGAGTTCGATAACGTCGTAGAAATTGACAAACACAGAAATGTGGTGGTGGATTTTAGTAGTTAAAAACCAACAACAGTTTTTTAAAATTTAGTCATGCTCAAACATTTCGTCAGTATGGACAGTGTCTTCGTAGATCTGCAAGGGTTCCGTGGTGATAAGAAACAGTTTATTCCGAAAGAAGTGGCTGTTATTTCAGCAGATGGCAACCAGTTAGCAATTTTCGTTTTAAAACCCCCTGCAAAATATGACACTCTGCCCTATTTCGTTAAAAAAGGCATAAACTATCTGGAGCATAGACACCACGGTCTAGCATGGAACTCTGGTTTTATACATTTTGATGAATTTGAAACTGAGCTAGCACGAGTTCTCAAAAATTTTGAAAAAGTGTACGTTAAGGGCCAAGAAAAGAAGGAGGTTCTAAGTTTTCTGAATAAAATAGTCGTAAATTTGGAGGCACTCGAGTGCCCGTCTTTAAAAGTTTTGCGATAAAGTACTGCTGCCGTACGCTGCCTTAATCACAACATCCGTTTGCCTGTGTGTGCATTGGAAAACATACTAATTTTATCCGATTGGTGGCGCAATGAATACACTGGAAGTTCAGAAAATATTGCAAACAATCCCGAGTCTGTTGAATGTGAAACGCTATGTTTTTGCTTCTGATCAACTCCCTACAAGAATTGCAAGACCTGTGGCAATCATCGTCAACACAGATCCAGCAAACCGACTTGGGAACATTGGAATGCTGTGTATATAGACCAATATGGACATGGGGAGTACTTTGATTCATACGGCAGGCCCCCAAGCGGTTATCATTTAAAATTTTTACAACAAAATTCAATCAGTTGGTCTCATAATCCAAAAATTTTGTAAGATTTTAGCTCTAACGTTTGCGGCATATACTGTTTAATGTATTTATATATTAAAATAAACGATGTATCTATGATAACTTTTGTAGATATGTTCTCTGGTAATTTAGTTTCTAATGACAAATATGTAAAAACACTATATATCCAATACTTCACCTTAATAAGCTTGTTTAATGTTATTTAGAAAATAAAAACACAGTTTGTAATTAAACATTTTTTTATTGCACACGAAATATTTAATAGATGTATTTGTACAATTCTCCATTGTTTTATTTTTACAAAAAGTAGCCGCTTAAATCTAGCATGCAAATAAAACTAACATGCAATTAAAATCTAACATTCAGTTAAAGTTAGCGCAAATTGAACCATGTGGCAACAAGTGCAATATTTAATGTACGTTTTGCGACAGTCGTGGTTAGTTTTCTAAAATGATTGAAATTAAATATTATGAAAACAATTGCCACAAAGCGGGCCTTATGAAATGTGAACACTAACCATACGTCGAAAATACGCACGAACAAATAAGCAATTACATGTAAACATAATGCATAAACCAAAAATTTGGTTAAATACTTTTTTTTACAAAAATATGTGACCAGAAGTGCAATAAGTTGTTGCATAAAAACATCATAAAAGTTGAAAAAGACAATACAAAATATAAAATATTGTTATAAAAACAGTTGATTATAAAAAGAACGAAACTATACGCAATATAGACACTAGTCTGCTTTAAACCCATAAGGTAATGTGTCATAACCATCTTCAAGGCGGCGACGTTTAGTATACTGAACCCGATAAATTTTCTTTTCTGGCTTAGATACAACTTGATACATGGCTGTACGGGCAATTTTCCGGTCGGTTTCTACATACGTTGCTTCGGCATTATCAAGAACCATGCGTTTAAGTTTATCGAAATTTATTTTTTCGACATTTTTGTAATTTAAAGTTATACCTTTTACTTTACATACAAATTCGTAATCGTTTTTATTACTTGAGAAAACATTAAACGCATAATTTTAGGCCCTCCGCTAACAAACTCCGTAATGAAGCTACCTGGACCATATTCCCTCAGCTCATCAGTCATATCCCCCAAGAAATCACCCGTTTCAGGCATCCATTGGCCAGGTCGGTGGACATAGATCGCACTATCTGTATCGTAATACAAAACGCGATCCCCTAATTGTTCCAAATATTTATACAATTCAAGTCTTGCATTGGCCGTAGTGTATGCAGCCAATACAACATTGACCGTTTTGAGCGAAACTATTCCCTCCTCAGGTCTATCCCACATTACAACTATTACATCCTCATCGACGATTGAATGAGCCTGTATTGAAGGATCAGTTAGCATTTTAAAAAAGTCATAAGAATCTGAAACAATACTTGTTTGCATCAAATTCTCTCTTTGGCCCAATTTACCCCAGAATGCATTTAGTAATAGCTTAGCGATATAACGCATGCCGTGATTCAAACAAATTTTATCCTTTTCTAAGGTTACGCCTTCTCTTTCTAAATATTCTGCTAAATATTGGTCCTTAGTGTTTTCATCAGTGCACCAAGCAGGCCATCCACTGCATTCCTGCTTTAATTTTAAAAAATTATCCACATACTCTGAAAATAGACCGCCTGTTTTCCAATCCCTGTTATATTGCACAATATCATATGCCCATATTTCATAAAACTCGAGCACGCGGTATCCCAGTTCAACAGCTTTTTTTAGTTCATCAGACACATATGTTCCGGTAAACTTGCGCGAATCTTCTAAATGGTTACAATCGCCAGTGAAGCTGGTTTCGGCACATAACCTGCATAACACAAACATTAATTTGCCATGCATTCGAAGGGGCAGAACAGGGTGGTAAAGATTTTGCGGAGGTAACACGGTACATTTGACTAAACCCTCGATTGTATCGAAAGGAAGTTGCCGACACTCCTCATCACCAACGTATACTTTGGGATGTCCTACGGGGTATTTTGAGTATTTATTTACGAAAGGATAAAGGCTACACACATCGAAATACTTGATTTTCTCGTTTTCCTGGCATTTATGGTACAGTTTCACAGCATTAGTGCGTCCACCGAAAAAACTATCTCGCGGATTTAATGGTGTGTTCCTAATAACAGCATGATTATTTACAAAGTTTGACGCAACGTTGTTAAATTTTCAAAATAAATTAAATTGACACTCCCACATCTCTATAAGGGTGTAGCCAGCCCTTCTAATTCTTGCAGCAGTTGCCTCTGTTGATTCGCGACGAACAAACATCGTGTCATTTTTCACATTTGCTAGCTCTACAGTTTGATCGGGGTAACATACCTCACAACCGTGGAAGTAACATCCGTGGAAATTATACACTGTATTTGTTGCAGCGCAAAAACCATCCACCAAAATACCTTCAGGTAATCGAACCTCGCGATTATTACCAGCATGCTGAATTGAGATACCTTGCTCGTGTTCGACCCATAAAAACCATTTAATTGCAATCGTCGATTGCCTATCACCTAATCTGTACCCACTCGGTGGAATAATAGCGATCGTATTTTCTTTTAAAAAATTTCGACGATAAACTAAACTACACCCTCCGACTATCGTGCAGCACTCCCTAAAAGGATCTACTCCATTTTCGCTAGTATAACGTCGCCAAAATTCAAGACAAGCCTTGCGCAGTATCTCGACATCTTGAATACAGTACTTGACGATTGCTTTCTGCATGTTAAATACTGTATTCTGTGCAATTTCCGCATTATACCATTCAAGGAACTCTGCGCGACAGGCGGGGGACATTTCATCAGCCATATAAAAGTGTACTGGGGGCATTACTCCAATATAATTTTGATTCTCCATTTTATTGAATAAATGGGGAAAGTAACCCTTTGCAGCTTCAAAATTAAATGTTTCAGGCAACTTAGCTAATGCTACAGGCAAAAAATTTAAAGAATCAATAAATTTTACATTGGGACAGGTGATGCACATTAATTTTGTGCCGGTTGCAATAATTTCCGGGGCCCACTTTTTCTGTTGTTTGACAATATGCTGCATAATAAAAGAACCATCATACCCCTTCATATTATGAGCCAGGGCAAAAACGTTGGCGATATTGGCTAATTTAGAAATATAGTCTAGCAAACTTTGTACAGGGTTATTTTTAAACACATGCTGACGAGGACCGCAAATTCTGCAAGCCTGCGCGACATCTTCAAAATTTATACATGTATTGCAAACATTTTGCGCGACACATAAATTTGGCTCGTGCACAAAAACCGCCCCCGAAAATCCCTATTACAATTATTACACGCGATTGGGTCCAAAAACAGATTACAGGGTGGTTTTGAATGACAACAAGGGCAAATATAAGGACAATTTTTGTGACCCTGTTTATTATTGGTGCGGGTTAAACAAAATTCGCAGAAATAACCGGTTGCAAAGGCCGCAGTTAAACTGGTTATTACATTGTAATGCTGGTCCTCTAATAACAAATTTAATACTCTTTTGTTGTGTCCCCTAGATCCCTCGTAATATTTACTGTCGCCAATACGCGAATTATAAACAACAATGGTGTAATTAACTAAATACAACTGGAATTGCTCCAAGTGTTCGCGTGTAGCTCCATTGCTAAGGTCAACACCGACATTGTCACAAAACTCATAACATTTCTGCGTTAGTATTGGATGACCTGCTTTGAAGGAGCGCAAATCTGGATCATTATCTACCCAAGCTTTGGCCAGAATAAGAGCTCGGGAAAGACAGTAATTGTCATTATTTACCACAGTTAATATACCGCATTTCCTTTGAGAAAATTCTTCAAAACTAACGCCAGTCATTCTGGTACGATTTTTTCCATACCCAACAGGCAAAGTAATGCGGTTTACATGCAAGGTCATTTTATCTTGAGCAAAAAATTTGGCATTAGATTGAAGAATTTTCTCCTAGGTTGACATTACAACACCGGCGTTGAGTTGGTCAATACGACGAAAAGAAACGCCTATCGGCTTGTCGGCAAAATTGTCATTTCTTAAAACTAAACCTGTCTCCCCTGGTGATATGCGTGATGATCTCGTCGAATGCATTCTGCAAATAAGGTTTTCAATAAGTTAAAACGTCTAGCTCATCATATTTCAAAATATTAACTAAGTATATAACGTTGCAAATGTTTGAAATAATTAAACTATCAATTTCAAAATCTGTAAAAACAGAGCTATACAGCCATGAATTTAGAGTATGTGACTAAAAAATAAACTATAAATTCATTTAAAATCAATAAATAACTTCCGGCGTAAATTTATAGTGCTTGTTTTCAATACACAATATTTTATAGTTATACTTACACTAAGCCATATGACGGGGTTGCTCGTCGCATCCTCTACCTCGTTGAATTTGAAGGTCAATGTAATCGCCTCAGTGTTAAACTTCTTTATCAACTTGCGGCTTTCGCCCATCAACGTGATGTACTGAAGCCCCTTCACCGACGAGTGTTTTGCAGGAATCAACATGTTTGTCGTGGTCGACGGCTTTGGAATATTCGTTTGCTGTAAAATTAAAAAGAAATATGTTACTAACACTTCCCCGTAAAATTACTTGTGTATAGTGGCCCAAATGGGTTTTATTTTAGCTTGCATAAATCAGAATTTTCTAATGGCTGATTTAAATATAAAAAATGTCTGGTGTACTTACATTTGTCGACGAAATGATCAGTGGCGATTGACGCGTATCTTCTTCCAAAACACGTTTGTTAACAGCAGTTGCCGTAGACGTCGATGGTCCATCCTGCAAATTGTAATTTTATATTAGCGTTTCTAAGTAACGATCCTATGTGCTGCTTTGAAACGAATAACGACAAATGAGTTTTAAATTAATAGGTTTTCGAATTGCTGCTACAAAAGGTAGGAACCCATTGCACATGTAATAACTTTCTATAAATAGGTCGGCAAAACTTACATGTGCTGACATATCGCCCAATGTAGACGTCCTTGGGGTAGGTCGTTGCTGACCAGCACGGACGGTTTCTACAAGTTCCAACATGGCGGATGAAGTCGATGGCCTTGGGTTATTCATCTGACGATTCTAAAATAAAAAAAATATGTATTACTAACACTTCCCTGTAAAATTTCTTGTGTATAGTGATCCAATATGGGTTTTATTTTAGCTTGCATAAATCAAAATTTTCTAATGGCTGATTTAAATATAAAAAATGTCGGGTGTACTTACATTTGTCGACGACTTGATCAGCAGCGATTGAGGCGTATCTTCTTCCAAGCCACGTTTATTAGAAGCAGTTGCCGTCGACGTCGATGGTCCATCCTGCAAATTGTAATTTTATATTAGCGTTTTTAAGTAACGGCCCTATGTGCTGCTTTAAAACGAATAACGACAAATGAGTTTTAAACTAATAGGTTTTCAGAATTGTTGCTACAAAAGGTAGGAAACTATCGCACATTTAATAACTTTCTAAAAATAGGAAATATATTTTTACTCACCGTTAGGAATGCAAACGACTGCCTTGCACGAATTTTTCCGACGGTTTGGCATAATTCGAAATAAGTAGGCCAATATGCCGGTTCCAGCACTACACTCTCGTTAGCTAATTTATGTTGAATGATTTTAAAACCGAGTAAAACGATTTCCTCATTTGAATATAGCCCATTCTTGAAATAATCAAGAATTTGGGAGACAGATAAGGCCGGGGCATTCATGACTGCAGTTAACAAGCACAAAACACCTACTGTAGCACTTACACTCGCGCTTTCAAAAGATAGCTGGCACTTGTACAACGATGCGACTGCAGCTGAAGAATGGATCGGAATGAACGATACGTGCCCACCTTGTAGTGCTTTAAACAGGAGAAAGCGGCTCGCGAAACCGCTGCAGGGCAAACCGTTACGTCTCACCGCGACGAACAAAGCAAATTCGTCACCAAGGTTGTTTAAATGAACAAAGAGCGGCCAGTCTCAACCTGCTTTTATAGAAAAATCTGAAATTAATCAGAAGCTAATGCGTAATTTAACCAGAAGTTATGCGTAATATTATAATGCGTTTTGAATAAAGTGGTTTCGCTATATAAAATAAAGTAATTATTTCTATTCATATAGCTTTTCAAATTTTGCGCGGCCGAATGGAAATTTCCAGCAGGGTGGAACAACGAGAATATTGCAAATTATAAAAATTATTATTTCTAGTACATCCAGTTACAAATCTAATTTTTAAAAAATTGTATCAACCTTTAAACACAATAAGCTACACATCCCCTATTCTTATAATCTAAATTTTTGAAAAATAGTTTGTTTTAAATTCTGGCAGGGCAGCGGAGTGGGCTTCCGATAGGCACATAAAATCTGTAGTGTCGCCGTGGTGCTATGGCACTGACGCTTGTAACTAATTTGGTGAATACGAACGTAGAGCGTTCGAATCCCATTCGTCCAGAGATTTTTTTAAATATAAACAGCCCTTCTGTGAATGCATGAGAGAGACAACCAAGGAGCAGAAGAGAGAGAGAGAGATCTACCAGTTTGAAATTCAAATATTTCCTCAAGTGAATGCAAGAGAGAGACAACCAAGGAGCAGAAGAGAGAGATAGATCTATCAGTTTAAAATTCAAATATTTCCGCTAAAATTTAAACAGCCGTGAGAAATGCGCGCGCAGAAAACCAAGACGGCCGACACCCGGGAAGTTTAAATTCAAAAAATTGAACTGAAAAAAAATCTGAAAATTTAAATTCAAATATTCGCGCCAGAAAACCAAGATGGCCGACGTGTAATTCCAGAAGCAAATTAAAAATGGCCGCGCGTAATTTAATCGGAAGCTAATGCGTAATTTAATCAGTAGCACATGTGAAAATTAATTAGATCAAACCGCGAAATTAATTAGATCAAACCGCGAAATTAAATCCGCGAAATCCGCGAATTAAAAATGCGAAATCCGCGAATAAATCCACGAATTAAACCGCGAATCCGCGAATCAAATAAAAAGTGGAGGGGATGGCTGTCCCCTTTCTACTAGTGTAATTTACAGTAATTGGAAAATCTTTAATTAAAATCGAAGACGCATACAGCGGTGACATTTACTGTGATTCATTTATGATGCAATATAAAAATCCATGTTTAGAATTCGTTATATGAAAGTTTAACGGGTTTAAAAACGTATGCAAGAAAATAACTTAACATATTTTTATGAGACCCAGCCAGAATTTAAATATCGAGACGTTATGTCCATGCATGTTATAACCGAAGGGATTAATTTTAGATACAGGTTTTGTTGTTCAGTTTACAGTAATTAGAGAACCATTAATCAAGATCGAAGATGCATACAACATACAGGAGAATGAATTAATATATTTATATGATACTCTGCCAGAATTTAAATATCGAGACGTTATATCCATGCTTGTTATTACTGATGGGAATCATCTTCTATAATATATTTTTCCTTAATGTGTGTCTGTGTGTCTGTAACAAATAAAATCTCACGTTCCGGCTTCACAGATGTTTATATTTGTTTAGGTTTTGTTTTTCTTATATGGGCGCTCGGCTCGGAGCTTATCGCGTATCCTATTTCACACGTGCGCGTAGCGCGCCGTTTGCTTGTTTTAAATAGTTTTTGTTGTGTAATTTACAATAATGAAAGAATCGCTAATGCATATTTAAGACGCGTAGTACATCGGTGACATTTAATGTTATTCATTTATGCTGCAATATAAAAATCCATGTTTACGGATTGGTTATATGAAAGCTTAATGGTTTAAAAAACGTATAAAGGTAATGAATTAGCATATTTAAATAGTGAGACGTTATGTCTGCTTGTTATAGCCAACTTGCGGTATTTTAAGCATTTGAGGACGTATTTTCAATAACGAGATAGTGATTTATTAATAGGAGACAACTCATATTTAGGGCTTTTTTATTAGATTTTTTATTGCCGCTTTATACTCGTCCCCAGGTACTGATTACACCTTAACATTAATGTATTTACATGAAAGTCCATCAGAATCACTAGATTAGGTTGATGCTTCTTATATTCGAGGTTTGTCATTTCGAATCAAACGAACTTTCGAGCTATGAAATTTACTAGTATGGTATTTATAATTATAGATATGCGCTGTGTGGAGTTTTCTACTTAAATGTATTAACTTGTAATGAGTGCTCGTTATAGATCTCAAGAACTAGTATAAGAATATGTTGAAACTTTACATGGATCTCTACTAATAATATAATGGACAATGGTTTTGTGACAGAGCGATGACAGTATATAAATTGTAAATCATGCAGTGGCACTAATTTTATGGACCTTAGCCAACTCTTATGGATCTTTTATTTGAACACACTGTATTATTTTAGTATATTATAGAGCCAGGGGCTCACTATAGACAGTCACCTGTCTAATTATCCTATGACCCAAAGTTTATAAATGCATTCAATTATAGTAGAGAACAAAATTGATTAATATATGTATATTCAGTCAAAAACGAGTACGTTATATGAATAATTCGTTACAGTTTGAATACATCATTTAAAGTAAAAAGGTTTCACAATCGCTTTGACAGCAACTAATTGGAATTTTTACTGATTATAGATTGTAAACAGATTTGGCATTGTGTGAAGCGCCATTATTTGAGTTGCATAAATTATATGACTCATTATAAACCAACGAAAAGGCATTGATAAATTTATATAGAAAATAATCGTAACTGGTAGATCAAGACGTTGTATCCTGTACTGCTACAGCCAAGATGCGTCGCTATTAGACGCAAACTTTTGAGTCAGATGCAATTCATATATTGGAATGCAACAATAAGTAACAAAATTCAGTATTAAATTGTTTATTAAATGTTAACAGCTTAAAAGTTCTCTTTTCTAATTTAAATTTGTAACTAATAGCTATTGAAGCCGTCTTAAGCTAGATATATTTTTCTACATAAAAGAAACTTCAACAAAGGTTTATAAAACAATTCCTGTTGCATTATCAATCTCTGCAAAGCCTTGGCCCACTTTACCAGATGTCTCATCTCAATCGTACGCTATATTAGCGTACCTCCGAGTCTATCAAAATCTGGGGAGACATTGTCCAGCCGTCGTCCACGAGGTCTTCCTACATATTTTTGCCCATCTGTAGTTGGAAAGGCGATTTCTTGCCTAATTTGACTTGTGACATACACCATTCTTGGCCTAGTAATTTAATGTGATGCTTTTTGTTTGCTTTATATTTTTTAGTTCAAACTTTACTTTTTAACGACCTCCTCTTTCGGACCGTCGACAGGACTGAAAGTTACTCTTGATACCACGCGCTGAGTCATCATCATCATTGCTCATTTGTCCAATATTTGATGTAAGCCTCCTCTAAATTTCTCCATGTTTCTCTGTTCTTTGCTCGTTGCGTCCAGTTGAATCCCGCAGTTCTCTTTAAATCGTCTCCCCATCGCATCTGCGGTCGTCCTCGTTTTCTTGTTCTTGTCCATGGCCTCCATTTGTGAATAACACTATTCCATCTTTTGTCTGTGTACCTCTCATTGTGGCCTGCCCATTTCCATTTTTGTCGTGCTATTTTCTGTGTGATATCTTGTACTTTGGTGATGTTCCTTATATGTTCATTTCGTTTTCGATGCCGTAATGTTATTCCTAACATAGCTCTTTCCATAGCACGTTGTGTTTTCGCTAGTTTGTCAATGTTTTTTTTGTAAACACCATTACCTGTGTGCCATATGTCAATACTGGCAGCACGCAAGCATCGAATACTTTGGTCTTTAAGTATTGTGGGATGTTTTTATTTCTCAAGATTCCATTTAGTCTTCCGAACGCTGCCCACCCCAAACGTTTCCTTCTATCTACTTCTGCTGTTTGATTATTTTTGTCAGGTTTGATTAGTTGTCCCAGATATATGTAATTATTTACCCATTCCAGTTTTTGGTTTCCTATCATTATATCTTCTGTATTATCAGTGTTCGTCATTATTTTTGTTTTTTCTACATTTATATTTAGGCCTATTTTCTGCGATTTCTCATTTAACGTTTCTATCATTTCTCTGAGATTTTCGATGTTATCCGATATTACGACTATGTCGTCTGCGTATCGTAGATGATTCAGTCTTTCACCGTTTATATTGATTCCCATCTGATCCCAGTCAAGGTCTCTGAATACGTCTTGGAGAGTATTTGTAAATAATTTAGGGGATAGGGTGTCTCCCTGTCTGACTCCTTTCTTTATTGGTACAGGGTTAGTGTCTGTATGCATCCGGAATATATTTGTTGCTTGATGGTAACAGCTTTCGATAAGTTTGATATATCGTGTGTCAACTCGGCAGTTTTGGAGTGCTCGTTTTACTGCCCAGAATTCTATGCTATCGAAAGCTTTTTCATAATCAATAAATCCTAAATCGAGTGGTATACTATATTCTGTTGTTTTTTCTATAAGGATGCGGATAGTATGGAGATGGTCGCAAGTTCCGTAACCGGCTCTAAAACCTGCCTGTTCTTTTGGTTGGTATTCGTCCAATTTTCGTGTTATTCGTTTAGTTATAATCTTTGTAAAAAGTTTATATATCTGCGATAATAAAGTAATTGGTCTGTAGTTCTTTAGTTGAGTTTTATCGCCCTTTTTGTACAGCAAGATAGTCAGTGCTTCTAACCAATCCAGTGGGATTTCACCTTTATTTAGACATTGGTTCAGAAGGGATGTTATTTCTTTTATTAAGTATTTCCTACCATATTTCATCATTACTACAAGGATCTGATCTTTAGCTGGTGTTTTGTTTAGCTTAATTTCGTTTATAGTTGTTTCTACTTCGTTTACATCCATGTCTGGCATTTCTTCAGAGTTCACGTTCATTATTGTTTTTCTCAGTTCTTGTTTTGTACTTTCTGATGGTTGTATTTGTGAGCTGTATAGATCTTTATAGAACTCTTCCGTGATCCTCAGTATCTCGTCTTTATCGTGTATTGTGTGGTTGTTTTTATCTTTAAGACTTATAATTTGTTCCTGCGCAGATTTTCTTTTGAGCACTTTCAAATTTTTGTTGTTTTCAATGATCTTAATTATTTGTTCTTCTTGTAGTTCTCCTCTATTATCTTCGCTATTTTCTTCGCTTACCAGGTTTTCTTTTATTTCTATTAGTTTCTTTGTGTTTTCGCTCAGTATTGTCTTGTTTTTCTTTTCTCTCTTTGCTATTTTTCTTGATGCTGTTTGCATTATATTGGTTAAATCCTTATTCATTTGGTTAATGTCGTTTTTTACGTTCGGTTTTATTTCTTTCAGCTGTTTTTCTATTTCTTCTTGGTATTCTGTTTGTCTTTGTCTTAGTTTTTGAGTGTCTATGTTTTGTTTTTTGTTCACGAACTTTTTATATCTTTCTAGTTTTACATTTTACTGTAATTTTGTTGATGACTTCTGTATTTGTTATTAATGATTTTTGTTGTACTAGGATATAATCGATTTGATTTTTTGTTAAGCCATCTGGACTTATCCAGGTCCATTTTCTTTGTTCTTGTTTTTTAAAGAAGGTGTTCATGGCAAAGAGATTTTCTTTTTCGAGGAAGTTCATCAGTATTTCCCCCCTTTCATTTCGGGTTCCGTAACCGTGATCTCCTATTTTGTCCTCAGTATTGTCTTTCCTTTTACCTAGTTTTGCGTTAAAGTCTCCCATAACGATAACTTTATTTACATGATTTTCTCTTAATGCTTGGGATATATCTTCGTAGAATTCATCTACTTCGTCATCGGTGTGTGTGGATGTAGGTGCGTAGACCTGAATTATTTTTATTACATAGCTCTTTGATATTTTTAAAAGTATATATGCTACACGAGTTGAAATACTTTTGTACATTTTTACATTTTGTGCTATTCTGTTATTTATGAAACCTATTCCACCAGAGCCTTGTACTTCTTCGCCTTTATAATAAAGTGTATTTCCAGATGCGAGTAAGAAACATTTTTCGTCTTTTCTTCTTATTTCACAGAGTCCTATTAAGTCCCATTTCATCTTTGCCAGTTGAGTTTCCAGTTCTATAAGTCTTTCTTCTGTCATCAGCGTTCTTACATTAGAGGGAGAATGGCTTTATAAAACGCCACGCTTGCCAGACGTGTTGGCGAGTTGGTCTAGGATTTAGGATCTAGGAAGGGTAATATTTAGGGTGGTTGGGATCAAGGTTGGGTCAATGATTTCCTATGGTTATGGGATGTGAGAGGAAATCACGAGCTCACGTAAGCAGGGTCGGTAGGTCTCTGAAGTAGATCTGTCCTCGGCCGGGACCGCAAAGGAGTCTCTACCCTACTACCTATGTATTGCAAGAGCTATGCTTAGTCAAACACTAAAAATCTGTGGAATCAACGATGAGTCCATGTTTGTTTTCTTTATGCATGCCAGTAACTTGTTCTAGTTCGTCGGTATTCTATGAGCGCCGTTTTTTCAACAAGACCAGTTAATTTGCACGCAAATCGAAGCGGGATCTTTGAAAACCCCCATCTGGACTGAAAATTCGCTTAAACCGAGTTCTGAGCTGGCAAACTTTCTCCATTACGTTATAACCGTTAGATCATCACCCTTATCTTCATTTAGGACATAAGCTCATACGAAAGGAAGAATGTTACTTGAACATTGTGTCAAAGAGTTACAGCGATGTTTTATTTATATATTTTGCCCCAACTATGTAGTTCCTTCTAGATATGGATCGTTCATGCTTAGGTCCTTGTGAATCCAACAGAATTAGTATTGTCGATACTTGTTACTTGTATAATATTCCAACTTAATTTTATCTAATATTTTAACAATTCTTATAAGTACTTCAATAGATTTTTCATAATATAGGCAGACCTCGCCGTTCGCTGGGGTTACGTTCCAGAAGAATGCCGCAAAGCGATAAAAACGGGGTTAGGTTCCATTAACTAGATTTATTTCTACTCTCTCTCTAGTCGTTTTTCCTCGTTGTCGAGGAGTCGTGATTTATATATCATTTGCATAGCATATCACTTCCTAGTTTCCATATTAATTGGCCCTTTTGATTGTTTCGCGCCATCGTTCTCGGTTTTCGGCATTCCTTATGTTTTCTTCAAGTGGGGCACCTGTGGCTTCCTTAATCTGATCGATCAATCGTTTCGGTGATCTCCCACGAAGTCGCTTTCCTTCTACTTCCCCTTGGATCATCAGCTTTTGCAGATTATTGTTGTCTCTGGTAACGTGACCGAAATATTGTAATATTTCTACTATGCAACCTCAAAAAACCAAAACTTTTCTGCGTTTTTTATCTGGAAAATCTGAAGCAGAAACTTTACGCTTTGACGACATGGTTTTCCGTGTTTTAAAAATTAAACTCCATTGAATTTTCGGCAGAAACGCTCAAAAAGACAGTAAAGTTTGAACTAAAATTCCATACGTAACATAAGTCTGCCACTTGAATCTAGAGCTCGAATGTCCATTTGTTTATTCAAGTTATAGTTTTACAATTGATTTCACGTCCAATTTGGTAATAAGAGATTCAAAGGAATAGGCTCGATAAGTGTGTTTACAAGTTCGTGATAAATAATGTTATTTAGTTGTTCATGACATAAACCGCATACGTCTGCTTTATTTACTTACGGCCGGTCTTATGAAGGTCACAAAAGCTCATCAAAACTTTGGCGCTTATGACATATTATTCATTAGTAAACAAATATTTATGCCCTTTTGTTTATTTTAACAGCGAATTAAAGTTAACGTCAGATTAGTGGCCTTTATAAGACCGGCCGCTAGTGTATGAAAGTTGAAACAGTTGGCAATTGCATCCTCGAACGGCAAAGCAATCCGCGAACGGCAAAGAAAAGGGAGCATAAAAGTGCCCAGCGTAAAATCAAATCAGGGAACCGCAAAGCCGCGAACGGCGAGGTCTTCTTGTAGTTTCTAGAGCCTTAAGGGGACATATAAATGTATGCTGCGCCTGCCCGCCTGCCTCCCTGCGTGTCACTTTTTTAACGCTGTCTAATGTAAATTGCACAAATTGTACTGTTACGTGCAGGCCAGGTAACGTTCTTAGTTACAATTCAATGTGCAAAATGCAAAATATTAGTTTACGTAACAAGTCCGCAAAGACCATCTTTACAGAACGCGTAGGCAGATTTCAGTCCTCTAAAGGGCGTTTTCGGATGAGTTATACGTACAACAGTTTTAGGCACTGGCGTTTCTTCTTAATTTTACCTAAATGTTGGAAGATTTTATAACAAACAAGCATTATTGTTTCGCAAAAATCGAGAGTTATTTTTAGTTGATTTCCTTAGTAACTACAGTCAACAAATATTGCAAACCAATCAGAACGTCAATTTTCTAAAATAGGCTTGTAAAAAAAATTCCAAAATCGTCCTCTAAAGAAATACTTTCCGGCCTAAAAATTTACCAGTAATGTATGATTCTCAGGACGAGTGCCGAAAAACTATTTTAATTAGAGCAAGGCCACCTATGTTGTGAACTAGAAAGCTAGTGCCATAGTGATTTCATACCTAGCATTCCAAGATAATTTACTGTGATTTTATAGCGTTTCGTCGTAATGTCGTAATAATTCTTGCAAGTTCAAAGCAGTCATGTTCTTTGTGATCATCTTTTTGCAGTTTAAGATGATTTATAGTACGTATTTCATGATAATAGTGATTACAATAGTTCATAACACTCCGTAATAATTACAAACATTTTCTGATACTATCACAGCATTTTGCTATATAATTTCGTAGTATGTATTTTATATTGTTTTTCACAAATTTATAATATTTTGTAGTTAAATTCACAGTATTTCATTAATTAATCATTTCAAAGTATTTAACTAGAACTTCAGAATAACTTGTTATGAGTAAAAATACGTTTACGATCCTGCAATACAATAAAATAGCGCCATGCAGCTTTACGGAATGGGGTGGGTTTTGTGGCTGTAAGAAATGCTTGCTCGCGTGGGTTAAAAACAAGCTGTACGGTAAAGATACCTGTAAAAATTCGGATAATTGTTAGGCGTCACCTGTTGTGCCTGCGTGGGGATGACGTGGGACGCTCCTCAACCGACCGGAGCTATTTTCCTCGGCTATGGGAAGTTGTAGAGTTTACCGAAATACCTTTTGGTAACTAAAATGCTGATCTTTACTTCACAAATAAATATATTTATGGGGGGTCGTAGCTACTGGCTTCGACTGTCGTAAACAATACTGATTTTATATGCGGTGTGACGTCACGTTGCGCTACACAAAGAAGTTCCTGGAATAATTCTTCATTCACAAGTATCGATAGCCTTCTTACAGACTTGCAAGAGGGAACTCCCAGCGGAAAAAAAACAAAACTTTGTCCCACGTAAGGCGGTTAATTTCTTAATTAGAAAACTACATATTGAGAACCATAATAATTCACAACATGCATTTTCTAACTAACTTAACTTAGCTTTGAGATGCAGAAATTGTGCTGGACAAAATCTCTGTCTCATCACTTCAGGTCTGATTGAAAAAGCTCTTCGCTCGGGAGATGGGCGGCGAGTTTGAAGAATGAAGTCCCCGGGATATGGCGGTTACGGCAACTCAAAGCATGGCGATCGCCAATAGATGTACCAGCAGAATCGGGTAGGTGTGGGCGACGAAAAGATTCTGAAAGGCAGAATTTTCCAGCTATCCGACCAAAGTTGACTGTAAAGCTTCGCGTCTATGTGAGACAGTACTTCGAAGCTTTAAACTTGGAATTGTCAAATCCCACAAGGTCTAATAATGCCTAGGAACGGCTGATACTCCACGCGTAGCGGATATTCCTGTTGTAAAAATTAGTATCACCGTAGTCTGGATGCGGATACTAACAATTTTAAAATGACATAACAACCTTTAAGACAGTATTAAAGCTTGTATAGTTGCGTACATATTTCAAGATAATATAATAGTAATTCACGATCTCACTGTTCTAAAAAGGAAATGTTCTCCAGGAAGGTCAAAGGCTTCAGTTGTCTTCTTTTATTTTCTTCTGGCTTTGGTAAGTTCTTTCCAGTCTCTAAACTAGCATTTTTAAAGATCTGCGCTTACTGCCTCCATTCATTTCCTTCTAGGTCTATTTCTTGCTCGTTTTGTACCAGTTTCCTAGTACGATCTTAGTTACTTATTATGTCTCCTGGTAATCAGGCGAACTTGGGAGGTGCTTGGAGAGGAAGATCAAAGGCAGAACCAGCACAAAACAAGCATAAATAGATACACAAAAGAATGCTTCTTTTCAAAAAAAGAAATAGTTAATCACGAAGAATCGAGACAATATGATGAAGTATAAAGAAAAGAAGGAGGAGTAAAAAGACCGGGAAAAACGACCAAATAGAAAGAAACCTGCTCAAACCTCGAGCAATATCTGAGAAGAACAAGAAGTTCGGAGTTGTAGCGACTATTTAAAACCTTAAGGAAGAACGCGAAAGAAGGGTACACCTGACTTACATAAGATTACAGCAACGGGTCAAGTGTTACTTTCTGTTAATGGGAAAAGGACGGCAGGATGAAGGAAGTTTCGTAAGATGAAGCAACGATACAGAGAACAATACATAAAGATGAACGGTTGCCTCACATCACCGACATTGTTAAAACTACCCTGGATCAGACACTGAAACCATGGAAATGGAAATGCAAAGGAATGGAAGTCCCAGCAGAAGTAAATACCTTTACAGCTTGAGTTTTGCAGATGGACAGGTTGTCATAACGCAGAATGAAGACGAGTTCGGCTTGATAATACGGAAATTAGAAGAAAAATACACTATCAACGGACCAGAAATAAGCTTCGAAAAGAGATAGTACTTAACACAATTGAAAAAGAGATAAATAATATGGAAATTGAGGGTGGGTGAATAATCAAAGGAACTGCAAGATTTGCGGTTTCTGCTGCCAAAACATGGGAACACCAAAGACAAGATAGAAACCAGGCTACAAAGATATGTTATTAGGAACATCAAAACAAGAATTTATAAACACCATGGTACGCAGTATAATGACTTATAGCGCAGAAAATTGGATTATGAACACAAAGAACAAGAATTAGATCAGTGCAACCGAAATGGAGATTTGAAGGAGTTGCCGACTTACACAAATGGACAGAATTGATAACGAAGAAATCAAGAGAAAGCTGGGAGTCGAAAAGTATACACTGAATTAGATCGCAGTGAGGAGATTGATGTAGTACGGGTATGTCAGAGGAGCAGGCCAGAATAAATGTATATTTAGAGTGACTGAATGGTACTCATTAGGAAAAAGATGAAAAATAAAACCTCGTAGATCATGCAGGGATAAAGCTTCGAGAACGAAGAATGACCATTTACAGACAGATGGAAACATCTCTTAACCGTTTGAATAACAGCAGTAGGGTTAAATATATGTTATAAAACTGCATACGCGTAGTTAAGCTATGAGAGTTCTGGGACACATTTGAATAACATGGCATGAGAGTTCTGGGACAGCCCCTCATTTCCCCCTCCACCTGCCTTGGTCCGGACTGACCGCGGCGCACTGCCGGCCGATGTCCTTTCAGCTGGCAACGATTTGTTGCTGATGGTCAGTATTATCGATTGATTTTTGCGATTGATTCGATTTGCGATGGCGTAGGGTTCGTGTTGCGTTTTTGCAAGCCTGCTCGCTAAATTTTTGCGATTGTTCGAATTTGCTGTGTCCATTTTAGCTGGTCATTATCTCAGCCTTATACAGCGAATTTATTATAACGCGCAATGCGGCATTCTCGCTTCCATAAGGGTTTGATTGTTAGTATTGGTTTCTACGCCACGCCCTGTGTAAATGCGCCTATTTTAAAATGCAATATATGAGCCGTAATTGTATGAATTCATAATTTAAAATCGTGTTGCGGCATGTCGCAGAGGGATAAATATCAGGTTGTGAACAGCTGCGTCCGGCACACCTGCATCCGGATCGTAAATCTAACCCCATAACACCTGACATCTGCATCCGGCGCACCTGCATGTCATAAATCTCGCCCGATAACATCGTGCAGCTGCATCCGGAGCATGCCGTAAATCTCACCCTAAAATCGTGCTACAACATGTCTGTGTAGGGGCTGTGAGCAGCTGCATGCACACCTGCAACCGGATCGTAAATCTAACCCCATAACACCTGACATCTGCATCCGGCGCACCTGCATGTCATAAATCTCGCCCGATAACATCGCGCAGCTGCATCCGGCCCGGCGGCATGCACACCTGCAACCGGATCGTAAATCTAACCCCATAACACCTGACATCTGCATCCGGCGCACCTGCATGTCATAAATCTCGCCCGATAACATCGCGCAGCTGCATCCGGCCCGGCGCACCTGCATTCGGATCGTAAATCTCACCCCATAACACCTGCTTTTATGAATTAATTATTTTCAATCGTGCTGCAACATGTCGTTCCAGGCCTGTGAAGGGTCTGCAAACAGCTGCATCCGGCGCGCATCTAGCTTGGATATGGGGCGTGTGATGGGGGAAAATATATATATATATAGCATTCACTGTAACAAATTTCTACTGCAAATTCTGTAACTTACGTGCCCGATCAAACTTTTAGCCATTAGCTTCAGTTCTCCGAAATTTCAGCTATCGAAGAATAACAAAATTGCTACAGTGCGTCGAAATTCGGCTGTGATAGTGTATCAAGAATCCAAAAGTGCCGACAATTGCAAGCTACTATCCGCTCTTACAAAGCTGTTCTCTGCGAGTAGCGATTAATCAAATTTAAAATGGATCTAAACAAATTGAATAATGTTAGCGTCATTTCCCGGAAGGTGAAGCTGCAGGCTGGAGAGTTGGAATTAAACAGAAAATACCGCATTTTAAAACTGAAGTCGGGATTTGCCAAACAAGGCGGATTCAAATTTATTTTATGCGAATTGGAGCATGGCACCCTGTTTTTACCGAAAAGACTAGTAGATGCCCTCACGGAAGATGATATAACATCTCTGAACAAAAGGCGGCTGTACCTGGTGTTTTTGGGGCTCGAGCAGGTTGGAAAACAATTCCCAACCCCGTCACTGACATTTGTAGAAGACGACGCGCGGCTTAATAGCGACTCCCAAAGTGAAGCCTTCGAAAGTGAAGAAACGGCTGTAGAAATTTCTCGAAAGCCTTTGGAAAACATGTAAATATTTTTAAATTTTTTTTTTTTGCATTTGCTTTGCATTAGTAAATAGTTGTTCGGTACTTGTAGAAAAGCTATTTTAAAATTATTGGAAATATTCGATTAGAATTCAAACCATTTTAAATATTGTTAAATTTGCGGCGAAACTAGATTAAAATAAATTTAACTATGACTTCTAACGCAACAAGTGATTGAACTAAAACAAAAAAACATTCTTAACTATAAAAATGTATATCTAATTTTTAAAATTATACAGATTGGAAGGCAATTCCCAAACCACACCGCCGGCACAGCTGAAATTTGTCGAAAACTTGAGCGTGGGGGCGGATGAGGGACAAGGCAAATCGGGATAGAAAAATTCCGACGAGTTTCTACAACAAATTCTTCATCGTGTGTGCAAGTCAAATAAAACAAACAATAATGCAATTTAAGTTAATAATGCTAAATTGTTCCATTTAAGGAGATGTAGATTAATATAAATTTATTAACTGATCGTTTGAATTATTTAACATTGCAAAATTTCACAAAACCTGACCCTGCTCCATATAATCTAAAGGATTCAACTATAAGTTACGCTATTTAAAATAATTTTTACGAGTGTCTATTTATTTATTTTATTTGAAGAATTATGTGGAATACTTAATTTAGCGCTATTGAAATGTAATTTACGTTTAAGAAAATAAATGATCTATTAAGTTAATTTCTTGCTTTATTTCCTATGCTTGCAAGCAGCCGCCAACGTAGCAAGTTTCTACAACAAGTTCTTCATCGTGTGTGCAAGTCAAATAAAACAAACAATAATGCAATTCAAGTTAATAATGCTAAATGCAATTCAAGTTAATAGCGCTAAATTGTTCTATTTAAGGAGATGTAGATTAATATAAATTTATTAACTGATCGTTTGAATTATTTAACATTGCAAAATTTCACAAAACCTGACCCTGCTGCATATAATCTAAATGATTCAACTATAAGTTACGCTATTTAAAATCATTTTTACGAATGTCTATTTATTTATTTTATTTGAAGAATTATGTGGAATACTTAATTTAGCGCTATTGAAATGCAATTTACGTTAAGAACATAAATGATCTATTAAGTTAATTTCTTGCTTTATTTCCTATGTCTGCAAGTAGCCGCCAACGTAGCAAGTTTCTACAACAAGTTCTTCATCGTGCGTGCAAGTCAAATAAAACAAACAATAATGCAATTCAAGTTAATAATGCTAAATTGTAAATTGTAAATTGTAAAAAAATGTAGATTAACATAAATTTATTAACATATGATACAATACAAGTATTGCTATGTAAATACAATATAAAACATATACGCAAATATAGAAGGAGTAGATTAAAATGCATTATTTGCAATTATAAATCGCTGCGACAAGTTTTGGATTAAAATGTCTGCAGCAAGTGTTCGACCAAACAAACAAGACTTATTTAAAATGCACTAAATGTACAAATAATTTCTGCGAAAAACTTTTAAATTAACGCACGAATTTATAACATGAACACTTATATTTTATTAAACAGTCAATCTTAAAAAATGCTTTTAAATAATGCACCTTGAGCGTTATCAACTTGCGGCCAATTGCTGATCTCTTGCTTTTTGTTTGCACGCATACTACCTATTTGCAATCGATTATTGATTTGGCTGCCTCAGCAGCGAGCGAACGAAAATCGGTCTAGCCCGCTGTAATCATCATCGTAACATATTTTTATTATTATTATTATTATTAACCTCCTAGGCTCGATATACTTCAAAATGTAGCCATGTTTATAATAAGACGTAGCATAGAACAATTCAAATGGATCCGATGCACAAACACCTGGGCATATCGCAGCCATCCGAAAAGGCATCTGATTAACCTTTAGATTTAGAAGAAACAATAAAGATGTATAAGAAGTTGTTATACTTTCAATGAAATCGCATACTACCTTTCCAGCCTCAATATTCAACGCATAGCAGTCACCCTCGGCGCTCTACCATTTTAGGCTAGATACTAGTAGGCTTGAAATGTAATTTACGTTTAAGAAAATAAATGCTATATTAAGTAAATTTCTTATTTTATTTACTATACCTGCACGTTGGTGTCAACGTACATGCCAACCAGTCAGCACTTCAACTCTTATATTAATATAATAATTCGTGTAGCATGCATACACATACACACGCATAGAATAAAAATACAAAATTGTTTTATAAATTTATTTTCAAAATGCAATACAATTCTTAAAATGCAACTATAGAGGTAGAATATAAGTACACGCACAAATATAGAAAGTGCATATTAGAAAATATATTTGCAAAAATAAGTATAAAATTAGCGCATTTCACACGCATAGAATAAAATACAAAATTGTTTTTATAAATTTATTTTCAAAATGCAATACAATTATTAAAATGTAACTATAGAGGTAGAATATAAGTACACACACAAATATAGGAAGTACATATTAGAAAATATATTTGCAAAAATAAGTATAAAATTATCGCATTTCACTAGGCGCAGATTAATATGCATTAATTTTTAAATACAAAATTGATTTTATAAATTTATTGGCAAATACAATGCAATTATTGAAATGTAACTATAAAGCTGGAATATAAGCCCATACACAAATAAAATTAATTAATTTCGCTAGACGTATGCATTTATTATCATATGATCCAAGCATTGATCATTTACACAATTCTTCGACAATTTTGTAATGAACCCAAGGCAATGTGGTATAACAAATTTCTACTGCAAGTTCTGTAACTTACGCGTCGGTCATTTGCTTCTGCTCTCCGAAAAATTTATTGGCAAATACAATGCAATTATTGAAATGTAACTATAAAGCTGGAATATAAGCCCATACACAAATAAAATTAATTAATTTCACTAGACGTATGCATTTATTATTATATGATCCAAGCATTGATCATTTACACAATTCTTCGGCAATTTTGTAATGGGCCCAAGGCAATGCGGTATAACAAATTTCGACTGCAAGTTCTGTAACTTACGCGTCGGTCAAACTTTTAGCCATTTGCTTCTGCTTTTATAAGTTTATTTTAAAAATGCAATACAATTGTTAAAATGTAACTATAGAGTTAGAATATAAGTACACGCAGATTAATATGCATTTTATTATCATACGATCCAGTATTGTAAATAATTTATTTTAAAATACAAAATTGATTTTATAAATGTATTGGCAAATACAGTGCAATTATTGAAATGTAACTATAAAGCTGGAATATAAGCCCATACACAAATAAAATTAATTTATTTCACTAGGCGTATGCATTTATTATCATATGATCCAAGCATTGATCATTTACACAATTCTTCGGCAATTTTGTAATGAGCTCAAGGCAATGTGGTATAACAAATTTCTACTACAAGTTCTGTAACCTACGCGTCGGTCCTTTGCTTCTGTTCTCCAAAATTTCAAACATCGAACAATAAAAAAACATTTATAACAGCCAATTGTTAAACATAACTATAGAGTTAGAATATAAGTACATTTACAAATATAGAAGGCGCATATTAGAAAATATATTTTGCAAAATAAGTATAAAATTAGCGCATTTCGCTAGATGCAGATTAATATGCATTTTATTATCATACGATCCAGTATTGATAATAATTTATTTTAAAATACAAAATTGATTTTATAAACTTATTGGCAAATACAATGCAATTATTGAAATGTAACTATAAAGCTGGAATATAAGCCCATACACAAATAAAATTAATTAATTTCGCTAGACGTATGCATTTATTATCATATGATCCAAGCATTGATCATTTACACAATTCTTCGACAATTTTGTAATGAACCCAAGGCAATGTGGTATAACAAATTTCTACTGCAAGTTCTGTAACTTACGCGTCGGTCATTTGCTTCTGCTCTCCGAAAAATTTATTGGCAAATACAATGCAATTATTGAAATGTAACTATAAAGCTGGAATATAAGCCCATACACAAATAAAATTAATTAATTTCGCTAGACGTATGCATTTATTATCATATGATCCAAGCATTGATCATTTACACAATTCTTCGACAATTTTGTAATGAACCCAAGGCAATGTGGTATAACAAATTTCTACTGCAAGTTCTGTAACTTACGCGTCGGTCATTTGCTTCTGCTCTCCGAAAAATTTATTGGCAAATACAATGCAATTATTGAAATGTAACTATAAAGCTGGAATATAAGCCCATACACAAATAAAATTAATTAATTTCACTAGACGTATGCATTTATTATTATATGATCCAAGCATTGATCATTTACACAATTCTTCGGCAATTTTGTAATGGGCCCAAGGCAATGCGGTATAACAAATTTCGACTGCAAGTTCTGTAACTTACGCGTCGGTCAAACTTTTAGCCATTTGCTTCTGCTTTTATAAGTTTATTTTAAAAATGCAATACAATTGTTAAAATGTAACTATAGAGTTAGAATATAAGTACACGCAGATTAATATGCATTTTATTATCATACGATCCAGTATTGTAAATAATTTATTTTAAAATACAAAATTGATTTTATAAATGTATTGGCAAATACAGTGCAATTATTGAAATGTAACTATAAAGCTGGAATATAAGCCCATACACAAATAAAATTAATTTATTTCACTAGGCGTATGCATTTATTATCATATGATCCAAGCATTGATCATTTACACAATTCTTCGGCAATTTTGTAATGAGCTCAAGGCAATGTGGTATAACAAATTTCTACTACAAGTTCTGTAACCTACGCGTCGGTCCTTTGCTTCTGTTCTCCAAAATTTTAAACATCGAACAATAAAAAAACATTTATAACAGCCAATTGTTAAACATAACTATAGAGTTAGAATATAAGTACATTTACAAATATAGAAGGCGCATATTAGAAAATATATTTTGCAAAATAAGTATAAAATTAGCGCATTTCGCTAGATGCAGATTAATATGTATTTTATTATCATACGATCCAGTATTGATAATAATTTATTTTTAAATACAAAATTGATTTTATAAATTTATTGGCAAATACAATGCAATTATTGAAATGTAACTATAAAGCTGGAATATAAGCCCATACACAAATAAAATTAATTAATTTCGCTAGACGTATGCATTTATTATCATATGATCCAAGCATTGATCATTTACACAATTCTTCGACAATTTTGTAATGAACCCAAGGCAATGTGGTATAACAAATTTCTACTGCAAGTTCTGTAACTTACGCGTCGGTCATTTGCTTCTGCTCTCCGAAAAATTTATTGGCAAATACAATGCAATTATTGAAATGTAACTATAAAGCTGGAATATAAGCCCATACACAAATAAAATTAATTAATTTCACTAGACGTATGCATTTATTATTATATGATCCAAGCATTGATCATTTACACAATTCTTCGGCAATTTTGTAATGGGCCCAAGGCAATGCGGTATAACAAATTTCGACTGCAAGTTCTGTAACTTACGCGTCGGTCAAACTTTTAGCCATTTGCTTCTGCTTTTATAAGTTTATTTTAAAAATGCAATACAATTGTTAAAATGTAACTATAGAGTTAGAATATAAGTACACGCAGATTAATATGCATTTTATTATCATACGATCCAGTATTGTAAATAATTTATTTTAAAATACAAAATTGATTTTATAAATGTATTGGCAAATACAGTGCAATTATTGAAATGTAACTATAAAGCTGGAATATAAGCCCATACACAAATAAAATTAATTTATTTCACTAGGCGTATGCATTTATTATCATATGATCCAAGCATTGATCATTTACACAATTCTTCGGCAATTTTGTAATGAGCTCAAGGCAATGTGGTATAACAAATTTCTACTACAAGTTCTGTAACCTACGCGTCGGTCCTTTGCTTCTGTTCTCCAAAATTTCAAACATCGAACAATAAAAAAACATTTATAACAGCCAATTGTTAAACATAACTATAGAGTTAGAATATAAGTACATTTACAAATATAGAAGGCGCATATTAGAAAATATATTTTGCAAAATAAGTATAAAATTAGCGCATTTCGCTAGATGCAGATTAATATGCATTTTATTATCATACGATCCAGTATTGATAATAATTTATTTTAAAATACAAAATTGATTTTATAAACTTATTGGCAAATACAATGCAATTATTGAAATGTAGCTATAATGCTGGAATATTGACAAATGGGAATTATATTTGACAAATAGTGAAACACAATTGATGTACGGTGAAAAGCAATCGGAAAACTCTGTATTTAAGGTTAAATTTATTTTAATCTAGTTTCCCGCAAATTTTGTAATATTTCAAAAGACGTTTTGAGGTCTGATCTAATACTCGCATTAACCCTAAGATAATACTTGCGAATTTCTTTTAAATGCCATAAAATTATTTGAGGCAACTCAGCGTCGGTAAAATAAGAATGAAATTCTTGCAATAAGAGAACACGTTCGGCTGTTTTAGTAGCATGCAAATCAAATCTAGTTTCTCGTAATTTTAGCAATATTTTAAATGCATTTTTGAGTTCTGCTCTAATGTTGCTATGAACTTGAACATAATGCTCACGAATGTCTCTTAATCGATCGGAAATTAGTTGAGCTAAATAGTCGTCAGAATAATTTGCGAGAGTTTCTCGCATGAAGGCGACAAGATCCACTGTTATAATAGCATTAAAAACGCTACATTCGTCAGTGCAGCTTTTAGATAGTTGAGCAACTCCGCCAGAAGTCGACTGTTTGTCAAAATACCAATGTATGCGACCGTTGCATTTTTCTACACGCCGATCTATGTCTATGTTTAACTCGGGGGAATTATGCGCCATTACAGCAATGAAATAAAATTTAGCAAAATTTTTATATAAATTTCTAAATGTATCTACTTACTAATAAAAGTAAATACACAGAAATTAAAAATATTTACGTATTTTCGCAGCCTCGAGCAGATATATTCCTCAGCGTCAGAATTTTTCTACACCGATTTGCCTTTTTTCCGCTTCCGTCCTCTCGCTCTCAAGCCTTCGGCAAATTTCAGCTGCGCCACGGCGTGGTTGGGGATTGTTTTCCAGTCTGTATAATTTAAAAAATTAAATATACATTTTTATAGTTAAGAACGCTAGTTACGCTAGAATTCATAGTTAAATTTATTTTAATGTTTAAAATGGTTTGAATTCTAATCGAATATTTTCAATAATAGCTTCTCCACAAGTAGCGAGCGCTGCTTTTTTTTTTTTTGCAAAACTTTCTCTAAAGTTATGCCGCACAATAAAAATATACTTGCTACTTGCGCTCGACTCCTAGCATGCACACTACTTACTCTAACACAAAGTAAAACTAAAATTAAAAATATTTACGAACATATTCCTCAGCGTCAGAATTTTTCTACCCGATTTGCATTTTTTCCTCTTTCGTCCCTCGCTCAAGCCTTCGGAAAATTTCAGCTGCACCGCGGTGTGATTCGCCGACAGCTGTGGACACTTTTGGCTTCTTGACATGTTATCAGGACAGAATGTCGACGCGCTGTAGTAATTTTATTCTTGGGAGAACCGAAGCAAATGACCGGCACGTTAGTTACAGAATTTGCAGTAGCAACTTACCACAGTGAATAATATATATATATTTTCCCCCACACACACACACATACAGGTCCAGTTAGGTGCACCCTTCGGTTCGACTTTTTTATCCTACACCTGATCCACGTAATAAAATATGCAAGATACGGTGGTTAAATCTCGCGATTCGCGGCAGCCGGATGTATATATTTACACTAGAAAAGGGTGATATTTATTTAGGAGAAAAGATTGCTGGAGATATTAATTAGCCTCTGCATGCATGCTCGAATCGAGATGCGCGATAATCGATGTCAACTGCGGTTGATCCATGAAGTAGAATATATTTCCGACTTATTTATTCAATCGATGGTAGAAACGGATGCAAGGTGTTTACACCCCCATTCACAAGCCTGACCCCTGTTATTTATACCTCGAAGAGGCGCATTAACACATCCCGATTTCAAATAATTCAAAATTCATGCAGGGAGTTTATTATAACGTACACTATGTGTAAATGCGCTTTATTTTAAAATACAATATGGAAACGCTGCTGTGTATATTAAAAAAAAAAGACATAAAGCATGCCCCATAAGTAGCCGAACTAAATTAAACAGCAGATGTTTCAGTAACAGCAGAAACTTCAAACCAATTTTATTTATATTTTCAAACGTTATCCGCATTTATTTTCGCTACTACTCCAACATGTATTGCAAATATCTTTAAACGTTAGAAATGTCATATCCTGTAGAACATTAATAAAATGTTTATTTTCTAATTAATGATTACATATTTACACGGTTATTAGCAGGAGTTAAAAAACGTACAAAAATAACAATGTGTCAGGGCAGTTTAATTTTTTTTTTTAGCCTATCCAAACCATCGACAGCTAAATACATTTAATGTCATAAGTACGACTGAACTTCCAATGTTATAGTAAATTTAAAAGTGGTTTGCTATATTTAATCAGAAATATATAGCAAACCGCTGTTACAATAGAAAATTAATCAACATACACCACTGGCATTAGCTAATTAATATTAATTGTACCGATATACAATGATTTCATTATTTCGGCATGCACTTTACTTAATCGCTATGCAGCTAAACTTACAATTAGTCTCTTATACATACTACACACTGGAAACATTCTGAAACTCTCATGGCATGTGACAAAATAATTTGGGCACGGCATTAATTAAGGAATTTAGGCACCTAATCGAAACAATTTATATTTAACAATGAGCTGAACATGAAGCTTCAAGGCGCAAATAAAACAATTATTGTGTTATGATAGATCTCATTCGTGCTTTCGAGGCTAAACTGCAAGTTTTCCGCAAACTTGAAAAAAAAAGAACTTCCAATGTTATAGTAAATTTAAAAGTGGTTTGCTATATTTAATCAGAAATATATTAGAAAATATATTTTGCAAAATAAGTATAAAATTAGCGCATTTCGCTAGACGCAGATTAATATACATTTTATTATCATACGATCCAGTATTGATAATAATTTATTTTAAAATACAAAATTGATTTTATAAATTTATTGGCAAATACAGTGCAATTATTGAAATGTAGCTATAATGCTGGAATATTGACAAATGGGAATTACATTTGACAAATAGTGAAACGCAATTGATGCACGGTGAAAAGCAATCGGAAAACTCTGTATTTAAGGTTAAATTTATTTTAATCTAGTTTCCCGCAAATTTTGTAATATTTCAAAAGACGTTTTGATGACTGATCTAATACTCGCATTAACCCTAAGATAATACTTGCGAATTTCTTTTAAATGCCATAAAATTATTTGAGGTAACTCAGCGTCTGCAAAATAAGAATGAAATTCTTGCAATAAGAGAACACGTTCGGCTGTTTTAGTTCTCTGTTATACCTATACATACCCTTATTAACATTATGTAGTTGCGAATCGGAATGGATATTCTAGCCTTATATCTACGGTGGAATCTTTCAAAGATTCTTGCTGTTTAGAACAATCTATTACGAATATTGGGTAAGTTTTGTAGTCGCTGTAATTAAACAAACGCTTATTCGGCTCTTTTCCATACTGAAGAGTTTAATTCGGTAATTAATTCTTCAATCAAAATATTGCCATCGAGATTTTTAGTTCAAAGAATTATCGGAAACACTGAAGTTTATTATGTATCCTGATGTGACTTCACTTGTTAAACTGAACTTGGCCAAATTTGATTGGTTGGAAATTGGAGAAACTGAAATGCAGCTGATTGATTTCCAGTCTAGTTCAATATGGATTCAAAAATGCATCGAAACAAGGAAAGAGTTGGAATTAGATGAAATAGAAAGTCTATCTGTATCAAGTAATATGAGTAAAAATGCCAATATCAAAATTATTAAAACGTAGAATTTAATTCCAGACGCATTTAGCTGTCTGAAGAAGCTCGCTTTTGTTACCTTAACAGTATTTTCATCTACCTATGCCTGCGAGTAATTATTTTCAGAAATGAATAACATTAAAGACTCGCTTAGAAGCCGTTTGTCAGATGACTCCAGTTCAGCTTGCATTCTGCTAAAAGTAGCGAAGTATGAAGCTAATATAAATTATTTAGCATCTAATTTGCAACCGCGGAAGTCGCACTAATTTTTCTTTCATTTAAATAAACATAACGTTACTATTGCTGCACAAAATATATATTTTTGCTGCAAATAAAAGTGTTAAATTGATAGTATTTAGTTTTATATTTTCTCCATTTAATCGCTAAGTCAAGATTGTTTGATGGTACGTCATGACCTCATTAAACGTTTCTTTAGAAAAATGGTGCGTAGATGAATAAAGGTTCCGCCGCCCCTGTTCTAGCCTTATATCTACGGTGGAATCTTTCTTATTAAATGTTTGGACGTTCGCGCATAGGGCCGGCTAAGATAAAATACGTCAGCGCTGCCATACGATTTAAAATATAAAAAATGCAGGTGTTATGCTGTGAGATGTTGCGAGATGCACGGCAGCTGGAAGTGCATATTTTACTCAAGATGAGGGTTACCTTGCTGAGAGAGATAAATATCAGGTTCCCAAAGCGGAAATCCGACCGACTATGCATTCAAGCGTGACCGATCTAAAAATGCATCTCGATTTTGATAGCAGCGATTATGTGCCAGCATTTCTAAATTACAGCCGTTCCGCGAAAAGTGCTATGGAAAAGAGTCGAATAAGCGTTTGTTTAATTACAGCGGACTACAAAACTTACCCAATATTCGTAATAGATTGTTCTAAACAGCAAGAATCTTTGAAAGATTCCACCGTAGATATAAGGCTAGAATATCCATTCCGATTCGCAACTACATAATGTTAATAAGGGTATGTATAGGTATAACAGAGAACTAAAACAGCCGAACGTGTTCTCTTATTGCAAGAATTTCATTCTTATTTTGCAGACGCTGAGTTACCTCAAATAATTTTATGGCATTTAAAAGAAATTCGCAAGTATTATCTTAGGGTTAATGCGAGTATTAGATCAGTCCTCAAAACGTCTTTTGAAATATTACAAAATTTCCGGAAACTAGATTAAAATAAATTTAACCTTAAATACAGAGTTTTCCGATTGCTTTTCACCGTGCATCAATTGCGTTTCACTATTTGTCAAATGTAATTCCCATTTGTCAATATTCCAGCATTATAGCTACATTTCAATAATTGCACTGTATTTGCCAATAAATTTATAAAATCTATTTTGTATTTTAAAATAAATTATTATCAATACTGGATCGTATGATAATAAAATGTATATTAATCTGCGTCTAGCGAAATGCGCTAATTTTATACTTATTTTGCAAAATATATTTTCTAATATATTTCTGATTAAATATAGCAAACCACTTTTAAATTTACTATAACATTGGAAGTTCTTTTTTTTTCAAGTTTGCGGAAAACTTGCAGTTTAGCCTCGAAAGCACGAATGAGATCTATCATAACACAATAATTGTTTTATTTGCGCCTTGAAGCTTCATGTTCAGCTCATTGTTAAATATAAATTGTTTCGATTAGGTGCCTAAATTCCTTAATTAATGCCGTGCCCAAATTATTTTGTCACATGCCATGAGAGTTTCAGAATGTTTCCAGTGTGTAGTATGTATAAGAGACTAATTGTAAGTTTAGCTGCATAGCGATTAAGTAAAGTGCATGCCGAAATAATGAAATCATTGTATATCGGTACAATTAATATTAATTAGCTAATGCCAGTGGTGTATGTTGATTAATTTTCTATTGTAACAGCGGTTTGCTATATATTTCTGATTAAATATAGCAAACCACTTTTAAATTTACTATAACATTGGAAGTTCAGTCGTACTTATGACATTAAATGTATTTAGCTGTCGATGGTTTGGATAGGCTAAAAAAAAAAAATTAAACTGCCCTGACACATTGTTATTTTTGTACGTTTTTTAACTCCTGCTAATAACCGTGTAAATATGTAATCATTAATTAGAAAATAAACATTTTATTAATGTTCTACAGGATATGACATTTCTAACGTTTAAAGATATTTGCAATACATGTTGGAGTAGTAGCGAAAATAAATGCGGATAACGTTTGAAAATATAAATAAAATTGGTTTTGAAGTTTCTGCTGTTACTGAAACATCTGCTGTTTAATTTAGTTCGGCTACTTATGGGGCATGCTTTATGTCTTTTTTTTTTTTAATATACACAGCAGCGTTTCCATATTGTATTTTAAAATAAAGCGCATTTACACATAGTGTACGTTATAATAAACTCCCTGCATGAATTTTGAATTATTTGAAATCGGGATGTGTTAATGCGCCTCTTCGAGGTATAAATAACAGGGGTCAGGCTTGTGAATGGGGGTGTAAACACCTTGCATCCGTTTCTACCATCGATTGAATAAATAAGTCGGAAATATATTCTACTTCATGGATCAACCGCAGTTGACATCGATTATCGCGCATCTCGATTCGAGCATGCATGCAGAGGCTAATTAATATCTCCAGCAATCTTTTCTCCTAAATAAATATCACCCTTTTCTAGTGTAAATATATACATCCGGCTGCCGCGAATCGCGAGATTTAACCACCGTATCTTGCATATTTTATTACGTGGATCAGGTGTAGGATAAAAAAGTCGAACCGAAGGGTGCACCTAACTGGACCTGTATGTGTGTGTGTGTGGGGGAAAATATATATATATATTATTCACTGTGGTAAGTTGCTACTGCAAATTCTGTAACTAACGTGCCGGTCATTTGCTTCGGTTCTCCCAAGAATAAAATTACTACAGCGCGTCGACATTCTGTCCTGATAACATGTCAAGAAGCCAAAAGTGTCCACAGCTGTCGGCGAATCACACCGCGGTGCAGCTGAAATTTTCCGAAGGCTTGAGCGAGGGACGAAAGAGGAAAAAATGCAAATCGGGTAGAAAAATTCTGACGCTGAGGAATATGTTCGTAAATATTTTTAATTTTAGTTTTACTTTGTGTTAGAGTAAGTAGTGTGCATGCTAGGAGTCGAGCGCAAGTAGCAAGTATATTTTTATTGTGCGGCATAACTTTAGAGAAAGTTTTGCAAAAAAAAAAAAAAGCAGCGCTCGCTACTTGTGGAGAAGCTATTATTGAAAATATTCGATTAGAATTCAAACCATTTTAAACATTAAAATAAATTTAACTATGAATTCTAGCGTAACTAGCGTTCTTAACTATAAAAATGTATATTTAATTTTTTAAATTATACAGACTGGAAAACAATCCCCAACCACGCCGTGGCGCAGCTGAAATTTGCCGAAGGCTTGAGAGCGAGAGGACGGAAGCGGAAAAAAGGCAAATCGGTGTAGAAAAATTCTGACGCTGAGGAATATATCTGCTCGAGGCTGCGAAAATACGTAAATATTTTTAATTTCTGTGTATTTACTTTTATTAGTAAGTAGATACATTTAGAAATTTATATAAAAATTTTGCTAAATTTTATTTCATTGCTGTAATGGCGCATAATTCCCCCGAGTTAAACATAGACATAGATCGGCGTGTAGAAAAATGCAACGGTCGCATACATTGGTATTTTGACAAACAGTCGACTTCTGGCGGAGTTGCTCAACTATCTAAAAGCTGCACTGACGAATGTAGCGTTTTTAATGCTATTATAACAGTGGATCTTGTCGCCTTCATGCGAGAAACTCTCGCAAATTATTCTGACGACTATTTAGCTCAACTAATTTCCGATCGATTAAGAGACATTCGTGAGCATTATGTTCAAGTTCATAGCAACATTAGAGCAGAACTCAAAAATGCATTTAAAATATTGCTAAAATTACGAGAAACTAGATTTGATTTGCATGCTACTAAAACAGCCGAACGTGTTCTCTTATTGCAAGAATTTCATTCTTATTTTACCGACGCTGAGTTGCCTCAAATAATTTTATGGCATTTAAAAGAAATTCGCAAGTATTATCTTAGGGTTAATGCGAGTATTAGATCAGACCTCAAAACGTCTTTTGAAATATTACAAAATTTGCGGGAAACTAGATTAAAATAAATTTAACCTTAAATACAGAGTTTTCCGATTGCTTTTCACCGTACATCAATTGTGTTTCACTATTTGTCAAATATAATTCCCATTTGTCAATATTCCAGCATTATAGCTACATTTCAATAATTGCATTGTATTTGCCAATAAGTTTATAAAATCAATTTTGTATTTTAAAATAAATTATTATCAATACTGGATCGTATGATAATAAAATGCATATTAATCTGCATCTAGCGAAATGCGCTAATTTTATACTTATTTTGCAAAATATATTTTCTAATATGCGCCTTCTATATTTGTAAATGTACTTATATTCTAACTCTATAGTTATGTTTAACAATTGGCTGTTATAAATGTTTTTTTATTGTTCGATGTTTGAAATTTTGGAGAACAGAAGCAAAGGACCGACGCGTAGGTTACAGAACTTGTAGTAGAAATTTGTTATACCACATTGCCTTGAGCTCATTACAAAATTGCCGAAGAATTGTGTAAATGATCAATGCTTGGATCATATGATAATAAATGCATACGCCTAGTGAAATAAATTAATTTTATTTGTGTATGGGCTTATATTCCAGCTTTATAGTTACATTTCAATAATTGCACTGTATTTGCCAATACATTTATAAAATCAATTTTGTATTTTAAAATCAATTATTTACAATACTGGATCGTATGATAATAAAATGCATATTAATCTGCGTGTACTTATATTCTAACTCTATAGTTACATTTTAACAATTGTATTGCATTTTTAAAATAAACTTATAAAAGCAGAAGCAAATGGCTAAAAGTTTGACCGACGCGTAAGTTACAGAACTTGCAGTCGAAATTTGTTATACCGCATTGCCTTGGGCCCATTACAAAATTGCCGAAGAATTGTGTAAATGATCAATGCTTGGATCATATAATAATAAATGCATACGTCTAGTGAAATTAATTAATTTTATTTGTGTATGGGCTTATATTCCAGCTTTATAGTTACACATTGTACACATTAATATTAGATCACTCTTACCGAAAATTACTGAAATTAATGCATTACTTGAAGAAAAAAGTTACGACATCCTAGCAATATCTGAAACATGGCTGAAGCCTTGTATTCCTATTTCAAATTTAAATTATAAAATCTTTCGCAAAGATCGTGTTGATCGTGGGGGCGGAGTTGCTATTTTTGTTAAAAATTCTATTACCACTAAAATTATTCAAAGTAATGACAATATAGAGCAGCTATGGCTGGCAGTAAATCTTAACAATGAAACATATGTCTTCGGAGTGGTCTACAGGCCGCCGCTGACTAATTACAAAGTTTTTATAGACGAACTCGAGGAATCCATTTCTTTGTGCTCTGAGATTTCAACTAAAATTTTCTGTCTGGGTGATTGCAACATAGATATGTCAAATTTTTCGAGTTCAGCCACGCAGTACTTTCATGACATGTTAGATTCATTAAGTTTTGATCAACTTATTAAAGATCCCACTCGAATATCGAAAAACAACAGTACAGTAATAGATCTCATAATTACATCCGATAGTAACTGCATTATTGAATCTGGTACGTGTGAACATGGGTTATCTGATCATGAAGCAGTTTTTTGTAAAATATCAATTAATAAATTTAAAAAAAATAATCCTACATTACGTACTTTTCGAAATTTTAAGTATTTTAATTTTGATAATTTCTATAGAGATTTGCAAATGTTACCGTTGCATCAACTCTACTATATGAGAGATATTGATGCTAAAATAAACCTTCTAAATAATTCTATTATTAATCTATTTAATCAACATGCCCCGTGGATAACTATTAAAATGAAAAGGAAACCTGCGCCTTGGTTAACGGATAATATTAAGCTATTAATGAAATTAAGAAACAAGGCAAAATCTAAATTCAGCAAGACTAAAAATCCTATGCACTGGGAATATTACAAATCCTTGCGAAACTTTACTAATCTAGACATTCAGAATGAAAAGAAGGCGTACTTCGACTTTAAACTTCGAAATGGGGGTGTAAATTGCATTTGGAAAGAACTAAAATCGATAAATATAAATGTTAATAAGCAAAATTCTATACCAGAAACTCTTAAAAATCCACAGCAAATAAATGACTTTTTTATAGATTCCATACCCAATATACATCCGGATCAACAGCTTATTAAATATTATCGTGATAACGTACCTACAACAGAAAATCTTTCTTTTACTACTGTTAATGTTGACCAAGTTGATAAACTAGTTCGAAGTATAAATAGCAATGCAGCGGGTGTTGATGGAATAACAATTTACATGATTAAACTTTGTTGTCCATATATACTGCCATTTATAACACATATATTAAATTATTGTTTAACGGAATGCGTTTTTCCAAGTTGTTGGACGAACGCAGTTGTAATTCTACTGCCCAAAATAAGCAATCCCCAAACGTATAAGGATCTGAGGCCAATTAGTATATTACCAGCTCTTTCCAAACTATCAGAAAAAATTCTTAATATGCAATTATGTCAGCATTTAAAGGCTCATAATATTTTATCAGATTCACAGTCAGGCTTCAGACCATTTCATAGTTGTGCTACTGCTCTTTTGAATATAACAGACGATATTCTAACTGCATCCAATGATGGAAAATTAACAGTATTGACTCTTTTAGATTTTAGTAAGGCGTTTGATACCATAAATCATGAATTGCTATTAGCTGTATTATACTACATTGGTCTTAGTCCTAACGCTCTTCTATTAATGAGAAATTATCTCTCCAACAGGGGCCAACAAGTTAAAGTCGATGGACGCTTATCTAAGTTGAAATTTATCAAAAGAGGGGTTCCACAGGGATCAATTCTTGGTCCATTGTTGTACTCTATATATACGATTAAGCTTCATGATTATGTTAAAATCTGCAACATTCATATGTATGCAGACGATACACAGGTTTACTACTCCTTTCCACCAGGAAATTTTAATGATGCAGTTGCTATTATTAATAATGATCTGAATTCTCTCGCAGACGCAATCCGGAAACATGCTTTAATTTTAAATCCTGAAAAATGTTGTGTATTGATATTTGGAAATAAACATGAATGTGAGGTTAAGAAAATTCAACTTAATATTCACATTGACAATAAAATTATACCAGTTGTCGATGAAGCAAAAAACCTAGGTCTCATATTAGATAATAGCTTTAGGTATAGAAAACAAATTTCTAAATATATTCAAAACGCATACTGTAATCTTAGAATGCTGTACCCTCACAGATCATATCTCAATAAAGCAGTAAAATCGATTCTTTGTGAAACTCTTGTTTTATCACATTTCACGTTCTGTTCTGAAGTGTATGATCCCTGTTTGGATCTAGATTCATGTAAACGAATCCAGAGAGTCCAAAATGCCTGCTTGAGATATGTTCATGGGATTAGAAAATACGAGCACATCTCATATAAATTATCTGACACTGGGTGGCTGAACATGAAAAACCGAAGACTTCTTCAGAGTTCCTCGTTATTTATGAAAATTATTGTAGAAAAGCAACCAGCTTACCTTTACAATAAAATTACCTACAGAACAGATGTACATAATTTAAATCTGAGGCATAAATGGACTCTGACAGTTCCTCAACACAGGTTGGCTCTTTTCCAAAGGTCATTTTCCTACACTGTCGCGAAAACGATAAATAACTTGCCAAAACGCTTTAAAAATTTATCTTTGCGAAGATTTAAACCGGCTCTTTTTAAATACTTATTTCATAATCAGTAATTATCTTTTTTTTTTAAACCAGTGTGCTTCACGTGGTCCTTGTCTGCTTGTTTGCAATTATTTCAGTTGCTCTTTCTCATCAACAGCAAAAAAAAAATAAAATAAGTTTAAAAGGTATTTTAGGCACGAAATTCAATTAAGTTTTTTTTATAGCATATTTAAGGTGGAGTTGAAAAACAGGCTACTGAACTTCACCTTAAGATTCCATTATATTATAAATTGTAAATATATGTACATATGTAGATAATGGAATAAATATTATTATTATTATTATTATTATTATTTCAATAATTGCATTGTATTTGCCAATAAATTTTTCGGAGAGCAGAAGCAAATGACCGACGCGTAAGTTACAGAACTTGCAGTAGAAATTTGTTATACCACATTGCCTTGGGTTCATTACAAAATTGTCGAAGAATTGTGTAAATGATCAATGCTTGCATCATATGATAATAAATGCATACGTCTAGCGAAATTAATTAATTTTATTTGTGTATGGGCTTATATTCCAGCTTTATAGTTACATTTCAATAATTGCATTGTATTTGCCAATAAATTTATAAAATCAATTTTGTATTTAAAAATTAATGCATATTAATCTGCGCCTAGTGAAATGCGATAATTTTATACTTATTTTTGCAAATATATTTTCTAATATGTACTTCCTATATTTGTGTGTGTACTTATATTCTACCTCTATAGTTACATTTTAATAATTGTATTGTATTTTGAAAATAAATTTATAAAAACAATTTTGTATTTTATTCTATGCGTGTGAAATGCGCTAATTTTATACTTATTTTTGCAAATATATTTTCTAATATGCACTTTCTATATTTGTGCGTGTACTTATATTCTACCTCTATAGTTGCATTTTAATAATTGTATTGCATTTTGAAAATAAATTTATAAAACAATTTTGTATTTTTATTCTATGCGTGTGTATGTGTATGCATGCTACACGAATTATTATATTAATATAAGAGTTGAAGTGCTGACTGGTTGGCATGTACGTTGACACCAACGTGCAGGTATAGTAAATAAAATAAGAAATTAACTTAATATAGCATTTATTTTCTTAAACGTAAATTACATTTCAAGCCTACTAGTATCTAGCCTAAAATGGTAGAGCGCCGAGGGTGACTGCTATGCGTTGAATATTGAGGCTGGAAAGGTAGTATGCGATTTCATTGAAAGTATAACAACTTCTTATACATCTTTATTGTTTCTTCTAAATCTAAAGGTTAATCAGATGCCTTTTCGGATGGCTGCGATATTCCCAGGTGTTTGTGCATCGGATCCATTTGAATTGTTCTATGCTACGTCTTATTATAAACATGGCTACATTTTGAAGTATATCGAGCCTAGGAGGTTAATAATAATAATAATAATAAAAATATGTTACGATGATGATTACAGCGGGCTAGACCGATTTTCGTTCGCTCGCTGCTGAGGCAGCCAAATCAATAATCGATTGCAAATAGGTAGTATGCGTGCAAACAAAAAGCAAGAGATCAGCAATTGGCCGCAAGTTGATAACGCTCAAGGTGCATTATTTAAAAGCATTTTTTAAGATTGACTGTTTAATAAAATATAAGTGTTCATGTTATAAATTCGTGCGTTAATTTAAACGTTTTTCGCAGAAATTATTTGTACATTTAGCGCATTTTAAATAAGTCTTGTTTGTTTGGTGGAACACTTGCTGAAGAAATTTTAATCCAAAACTTGTCGCAGCGATTTATAATTGCAAATAATGCATTTTAATCTACTCCTTCTATATTTGCGTATATGTTTTATATTGTATTTACATAGCAATACTTGTATTGTATCATATGTTAATAAATTTATGTTAATCTACATCTCCTTAAATGGAACAATTTAGCATTATTAACTTGAATTGCATTATTGTTTGTTTTATTTGACTTGCACGCACGATGAAGAACTTGTTGTAGAAACTTGCTACGTTGGCGGCTACTTGCAGACATAGGAAATAAAGCAAGAAATTAACTTAATAGATCATTTATGTTCTTAACGTAAATTGCATTTCAATAGCGCTAAATTAAGTATTCCACATAATTCTTCAAATAAAATAAATAAATAGACATTCGTAAAAATGATTTTAAATAGCGTAACTTATAGTTGAATCCTTTAGATTATATGCAGCAGGGTCAGGTTTTGTGAAATTTTGCAATGTTAAATAATTCAAACGATCAGTTAATAAATTTATATTAATCTACATCTCCTTAAATAGAACAATTTAGCGCTATTAACTTGAATTGCATTTAGCATTATTAACTTGAATTGCATTATTTTTTGTTTTATTTGACTTGCACACACGATGAAGAACTTGTTGTAGAAACTTGCTACGTTGGCGGCTGCTTGCAAGCATCATAACTCTATAATAAAGCAGAACACTTCCCAAGGTCAAACACATCAACTCCTGGTCTATGTGCAGTTAGGTATTGTGGGCGTGGTCTTGATATTAGCAGCGTTACCAGACCTGGTACAATTCTACGAATCTGGTACATTCTGAAACCGTTTCTGCAAAAGTATATTTTTAAAATATTTCTGGTACATTTTCATTCTTATTTATTAGACGAAACTCTCAAAAATAAATTAGCAGATCAGCCAGGCAAAACGGAATTGGTAGACAAAAATTTTTAATCGTTAGGACGTAACACGTGAAAACGGGCATGCATTCAGCCTGGCAACCCTGCATATTCTGACCCGAGTGGTGCCGATGTCGATCGGTTTGACGGTTTGTTTCACGGTACGAAATCTCCCTCCTGCCAAGTGAAACTGTCATGGCTACCAAAGCAGAGAAATCAGTGCCATAAATAAAACACTTTAGATGGGAAAGCTTTATGGGCGACTTTGGAATAAAATTTGAGGTACGAACCAGGTGCGAAGCTTTTTCCCGTTGCATGGCGCTACCTTGACTCATAAATGAAGTGCTGTATTTATGACCTCGACTTTACCGACAAACTGACGAATAACGAACGTTAAAGTTTACATTTTGTTGTTGTTGTGTTCTGTTATTGCATTTGTTTAGAAGCCGATACGTTATATTCATTGAAGCTTTTGTCCAAAGTGTATTCTACAAGTTTGCGCTGCCCTGTGTGCTTTGTTTGTGCCAGCTTTGAGTGAGTAGGGTTGCATTGTTACTTTTATTGACTTGAGTGACCCGGTTAAGAAGTTTTTTTGTCTTTCAGTTTCCACCAATTCGGTTTGAAATGGAAGATTACAAGAGAAATAAGTGTTGTGTACCTGGGTGTATCAATCACGCCAACAAGAGGCATAGATTTCCGAGAGAACTTGGTTTATTGAAGAAGTGGATAGAAAAAATTAACCAAACTTTTCTGAGGGATTTGCAGCGTGACCAAATCTATCGTACACAATATGTTTGTGATAGGCATTTTGCGCGAGAGTGTTTGGTTCCGGGCACAAGAAGAGGGCTTCGAAAAGATGCAATCCCCACACTCTGTTTATCTGATGGTAAGGAAAACACCTATTCATTTTTTTGTTGTCAATGGCAATTGGTAACTTATAGCTATATCGGAAGAAATGGATAGAGATGATGCTCCAGCTGTACACTCTCCACAAGAAACAACACCAGATGTTAATGTGATACACGGCCTCCTGGATTAGTGCGAGACTAACGTCTCTACGCGGCCCGCTGCATTTTTAGTTCAAGGCGTTTTTTATAGTTTGTAGAGGCGCTACAGTACGTTGCCCCAGAATCACAAAAATTATGCAAATGTGGCGGGCCGCGTAGAGACACCAGTCACGTACTAATCCAGGAGGCCGTGATGTGATAGAAGGTACACATATGTTACCACAAGAGGGTAGTTCAGTGGATGTTTGTACTGCTTCGACCGGTGCACAACATTTAATAGACAATAATGCAAGTTGCAGTAGAGAAATATCAGCTGTTTGGCCTCCTAACGTACCAGGTACTTACTAAAATTAAAAAATAAAATTGTTCTAATAGTACACAGTTACAGACAAAGCTGATACAAAGATTGAGGGAAGCCAATCGTCAGGCGTTGCAATAACGCAAGAAGGAAGTTTGTCTGGTGTTTGTGCTGCAACAAGTTCAACTGCTGAAACTGTACTTCATCTTTGTACTCCCAGAATACCAGGTACAAAAAACCAAAAATTTTTGTTGTTCAACTATAAATAAACATTAATTTGCAGAGAAAACTAGAAAAAGAAAAAGAGGGATTTTGCAAGCAGTGGATGTTACACGTGCAAAGGATTTAACTCCTCGCTGTAAGAAATTTTACAAAATGTATGTATATGTATTTAAATCTCTACAATTTTTTGTTGACAATTTAGAAGATAAGAATGTTACTAATTTTTAAAATATATTGGCTTGTACTGGCAACCAAATGTATTTCAAGTGTGTGTTTTATACCTCTGTACTGTAGATAATTATGCACATGTTTCTATCTACTAATTTATTTATTATATTTATATAAAATATTTATAACCTATAATTTCATTTTACAAATATTTTTCAGTGAAATGGTCCTATACCTTTGTGGTATAGCCTCATTTCGTATTGTATTTTATATACATGATCCAAGAATAATTCTCTGGTCTATAATAACTCATAAACTGTATGATAGTGGCATGGTTTAAGAAGAAGTGGATAGAAAAAATTAACCAAACTTTTCTGAGGGATTTGCAGCGTGACCAAATCTATCGTACACAATATGTTTGTGATAGGCATTTTGCGCGAGAGTGTTTGGTTCCGGGCACAAGAAGAGGGCTTCGAAAAGATGCAATTCCCACACTCTGTTTATCTGATGGTAAGGAAAACACCTATTCATTTTTTTGTTGTCAATGGCAATTGGTAACTTATAGCTGTATCGGAAGAAATGGATAGAGATGATGCTCCAGCTGTACACCCTCCACAAGAAACGACACCAGATGTTAATGTGATACACGGCCTCCTGGATTAGTGCGAGACTGACGTCTCTACGCGGCCTGTCGCATTTTTAGTTCAAGGCGTTTTTTATAGTTTGTAGAGGCGCTACAGTACGTTGCCCCAGAATCACAAAAATTATGCAAATGTGGCGGGCCGCGTAGAGACGCCAGTCACGTACTAATCCAGGAGGCCGTGATGTGATAGGAGAAGGTACACATATGTTACCATAAGAGGGTAGTTCAGTGGATGTTTGTAATGCTTCGACCGGTGCACAACATTTAATAGACAATAATGCAAGTTGCAGTAGAGAAATATCAGCTGTTTGGCCTCCTAACGTACCAGGTACTTACTAAAATTAAAAAATAAAATCATAACTCTATAATAAAGCAGAACAGTTCCCAAGGTCAAACATATCAACTCGTGGTCTATGCGTAGTTACAAATGTGGGCGGCGTCTTGATATTAGCAGCGTTGCCAGACCTGGTACAATTCTAAGAATCTGGTACATTCTGAAACCGTTTCCTACAAAAGTACATTTTTAAAACGGGCATGCGCTCAGTCTGGCAACCCTGCATATTCTGACCCGAGTCGTGCCGACCTACCGATGCCATCGGTGACGTAACCGATCCTTGCCGTTTATGTTTGTAAAAGTGTGGTTAAAGTTTACAAATGGAAACAAAATTTATTTTATGTACAAGAATCTGATGAAATCGAAAATACTGCAACGTGCATCCAAATGGAAGGTGTATAAGTCAATGATAAGGCCAGTGATGATCTACGGGTGCGAGACGTGGTCGTTAACAATGAGAGACCAAAACGCACTACGAACTGCAGAAAGAGCAATAATGAGGAAGATATGGGGCCCAGTGCAAGATATGAATGGCCCACGGCGTAGAACGAACGTGGAATTAGACGTGCTAATAAGTGGTGCAGATATAGTGCGTCTTGTGAAAGCACAAAGACTCAGGTGGTTGGGGCATGTCGAGCGGATGGCGAGTGACAGGGCAGTAAAAAGCGTTTTCGAATGGAGGCCGGACTACGGAAGGACCAGGGGAAGACCCAAGGAAAGATGGCTAGACGGTGTTCAGCGGGACTTGAGAACCTTAAGGGTGCTCAACTGGAGACGAGTCGCACAGGACAGAGCCCGGTGGAACAACGTTGTAAAGGAGGCTAAAATCCACAAAGGATTGTAACGCCGGTTAAGTAAAGTAAGTAAATTGTAGCAACTGTTGAATTTGAAAAGACGTCATTATTATCAAAGCAAAATCGTTGATATCAAGAAGCCCTAAATCACTTTCAACACCTTGTTCTTTATACCGGGTGGCCATAAGTACCTGCTACCTGATATCACATTACCTTTGGAATCAACACCGCTTTATTAAAGCGATGAATACAACTAAACTAATAAATGTCATTAATGTCATCACAACTAAAATTCCTGTCTGTCAAAAATTATTACTGATTGCAATAAATAATGGAGTTAGAACAGGAGATTTTTATAATCGAGTTGTAGGCTAAACTGCAGAATCCGGGGCACATTCTCCTCCTCTTATTGCATTTTATTACATTACATAGGTACCAATACTTATTGTAATTGAAATATAATACTAACCCAACATTTATAAGTAGCTAATTCCATGGCTACCGAGATCTCAGATATTTATGGTCACCCGGTATAACAATACTGGACACTCGTCACATAGACTTTTCGTATCTTCAACCCACAATTTTATGTATTTGTACTATAATCTATACCTACAAAAATCTCTTAGGCCAGCTACAGTAGGATCGGCCTGCCGAAAAAATCCAAGTGAGCTGAGATTTTGCATACACCTTTGACATTACAAATAATGTCTCAAAAGTCCCCATCGATATGGCGCTTGCGATTTGAGTTATTCAACGTCAAAGGTCACAGAAATAAGTTTTTTGCAAATATCTCGCTTTCTATGGGTCGTATGACTTTTTTAGTTATTACAAAAAATGAAGGCTAGGAAATTCTCTACAAAAAGATTATACAGGTGCTTTACGTACAACTAACCATTCAGTAAATAGGGAGTTTTTGCACAACGTCACGTTAAAATAACGTTACGTTAAAATCGAAAGATTTAATTTTGATTGGCTGTATTGTGGACGTCGCTAGGTAACATGGGCTTTAACGTGCCGTCATTTTAGCGGAACGTTATGCAAAAACTCCCTAATAACACACTGTTGAGTTTTGCAGACGGGTTTTACTTCCTTTTACGATAAAGGAAGTATTGCATTCACCCCAAAAATTCTAAATTGAGTTTTCAACAGATCTTCACGTTTTAGAGTCCCCTGAACCCAAAATCACGTGTTTTTGTTCATTGGTCGGTCTGTCTGTCTGTCTGCGAACAGAATATCTCATAAACGGAAAGAGGTATGGCGTTGAAACTTCAAATATAAGTTTTGTGTACTTTCTAAACGCGACAGCTATCTTTTGAAGAAAATCGCATAACCGGAAGTATGATGTTTACTCTTGTGTTTCAAAAACGGCTCCAACGAGTTTTTTCAAATTTTACATTTTTATTACATTTTATATGTGGATTGATTGAGATGAGTGATTTTCAAGTTGAATTTTAGAGGTATTCAACTGAAAAATCACTTATCTCACATCAATACACACCGGTTATGTGATTTTCTTCAGAAGCTTGCTGTCGCATTTAGATAGTACAAAAAACTTATATATGAAGTTTCAACGCCATACCTCTTTTCGTTAATGAGTTATTCTGTTGGCAGACAGACCGACGGACGGACACACAGACCAATGAGCAAAAACATGTTTTTTGGGTTCAGGGGACTCTACAACGTGAAGATCTGTTGAAAACCCAGTTTCCGAATTTTTGGGGTGAATCCAATACTTTCTTTATCGTAAAAAGAAGTAAAACCCGTCTGCAAAACTTAATAGTGTGTTATTTACTGAACGGTTAGTTGTATGTAAAAAAGCTATATAATCTTTTTTGTAGAGAATTTCCTAGCCTTCATTTTTTGTAATAACTAAAAAAGTCATACGACCCATAGAAAGCGAGATATTTGCGAAAAACTTATTTCTGTGACCTTTGACCTTGAATAACTCAAAACGCAAGCGCCATATCGATGGGGACTTTTGAGACATTATTTGTAATTTAAAAATAAAGGTGTATGCAAAATTTCAGCTCACTTGGATTTTTTCGGCAGATGCTGCGGTTGTCTGTCTAATGTAACTGGACTATCTTGCGATATTGTGCAAGTCAAAGTGTGAAAATTGCTGTTGATTTTGTTATTGCTATTGTCGCTATTTTTGTGTGTGTTATTAATTCTGTTTTGAAATGCGCCATACCACAATGATGAGTACGCCTCCGATTTATTGAGTCGTTTAGCTTAAATAAGGTTAACGATTTAATGTCAATATGATAGATGTCAAAAGTGTTACCAATACAAAACTTGGAAATTACTAGATTCTAACATTAGTTCTGCCATCTATGACCACTGGTTTGGATTCAAGTTGTAGTGACATCGCCATGGATATGCCATCTACGAGTGCTGGTCCAAGTTCAGACGACATCCCCATGGACGTGTGAGCTATAGGTGTCGGTTCAATTTCCAGTGACATCGTAATAGGCATATATGATGAAGAGGTTTGTAATTTTGTGAATTATCTGTTACAATGTTATGTACCTATTTTAATTATGGATTGCAGCTATGGTGTCACTGTAGGAAACCAGACGACGGCGAACAAATGGTAAAATGTTATGACAGAAAATGTAGAATAAAATGGTACCATTCAGCATGCCTGCAATTAAAAAAATTCTTAAAGGAAAGTGGTTATGTGAACTCTGTAAATATACTGCTCCACAAATGAACTGGACCATTTGCATATATTGGTGCAATTTTTAAAAATATTTTCCAAAAGGGCAGTCATGAAATTTTTGGTAACCTTTCATGATTGTGTCACTATAAAAAGCATTTCTTTTCATAATTCTGTTTAAAGAAAACGAAGTCCACTAATAAAATATCATTTTAAAATTTTGAATTTTGCCCAAATATTGATAGCACATTGCATACAAAGTATGCCGAATTGTTGCCAAAGATTTTTAAACGTTCTGGAGAGACTCAAAGAACTATTAATTAAACCTTTTTTTGTGATTCGTCTTATTTTTGTGAAATATAGTTTTTTATAGTTTCATAATTTTATTAATATGATTTTGTTAATTCTTCAGTTGATATTTGAGAATAGTGAAATTAAATATGCTTAATATGAGTATACTATAAAACAAAAGCTTTTATATACAGTGTGTCCCCGGATAGGTGAAACGACTCTTGTGAAAGGTAAAAAATTCTCGATTTAAATTTTCATTTTTTGGGGTTCAGCCCTGCTTGGTTAAAGGCGAATTTCCAACATAATTTTAGTTCTGAGAGATCAAGTATGCCTTGGAAATTTTAAAAAACCTATTTTTCTGTGAGGTAAAGTACCTTATATGTGGCAAATACGACAAAAAGTTATTAAAAAAAGTTGTTTAGAATCAACACATAGGCCTCTATACCAAATTTCAAAATCCTCAGCCAACTTTGATCTCTCAATTTCTTTTTATGTTTAGGTCCCAAATCAAAGAATTTTATTTTTAACAAAGTTTTTTTATTATGAAATTATTTCATAATAAAAAAACTTTGTTAAAAATAAAATTCTTTGATTTGGGAAATAAACTTGAAAGAAAATGTGAGAAATCAAAGTTGGCCGCGGATTTTGAAATTTGGTATAGGGGCCTAGATGTTGATTCTAAACAACTTTTCTTTATAACTTTTTGTCGTATTTGCCACATAAAGGGTACTTTACCTTACAGAAAAATAGATTTTTAGAAATTTCCAAGGCATACTTGATTTTTCAAAACTGAAATGATGTTAGAAATTCGCCTTTAACGAAGCAGGGGGGCTGAACCCCAAATAATGAAAATTTAAATCGAGAATTTTTTACCTTTCACAAGAGTTGTTTCACCTATCCGGGGACACACTGTATACAGTCTGTTCTATAAAGAAGGCCCCGCTTTCTAGCTACTTTATTATTTATTTTAGACCCAATAAACCTTATATCAAATCAAATGGCGCATAAAAACCTACATTTTAACACTATCAAAATTTTTTTATCTTCAATTGTTTCAGAGTGGTGACGTCACGTGCAATTTTTTTAAATGACACGGTATATATTTTTTGACATTTTCTGGTAGAGGTTTTTTTTCTCTTTTCAACAATATAAATATTTCATGCACTTGCATAAAAAAATTTTCGTGAAAAATTACAAAACTTTTTCACAGTGGGAGGCCATGATACAAAACTGTAAGCAAAAGTGTAACTCAGAAAAACAAAACAAATAGTAGCCAAACGCTTTAACTGTCAGATTTCAGAATAATCTAAAGTGTTTATTGTTTTGTTTTTCTGAGTTACACTTTTGTTTATAGTTTTGTATGGTGGCCTCCCACCGATAAAAAAGTTTTTTAATTTTTCTCGAAAATTTTCTTATGTAAGGGCATAAAATATTTATATTGTTGAAAAGATAAAAAAAACCTCTACCAGAAAATGTCAAAAAATATACAGTGTCATTTAAAAAAATTGCACGTGACGTCACCACTCTGAAACAATTGAAGATAAAAAAAATTTTATAGTGTTAAAATGTAGGTTTTTATGTGCCATTTGATTTGATATAAAGTTATTGGGTCTAAAATAATTAATAAAGTAGCTAGAAGGCGGGGCCTTTTTTATAGAACAGACGGTATATATATTGTGACGTAATGTAATAAATACATTTTTATGGGTGGTCCAGTACATTTGTGGAGCAGTATATAAATAGAATTATTTTGTTATTCTATGTTGATAGAATTTGTAAATATGTTGATCCTTTATACTTTATCCATTGCAATTCTTTTTCATACTTAATTTAGACATTAGTTATTCTGTTATTTTGTACTGTTATGTAAATATTTTGATTGTTTATGTACCTTAAATTCATTAAAATTTTGTTATAAATTATGGAATAATAAGATTAATGATAGCAAGCTGCTTTTGCTATTAACTTTAAGAGTACCCGCTAGGCTTGTTCGTTTCTCACGGTTATTCTTTGTACCTTCTTTTTATACCAGAATTCCGATTACTGATATATTAAAGCTTGTGAATCAAATTTACATACTGCTCAACATTGATTTGTCAGCTCCATACCGTATGTTTGCATCTGTTGTAAAAAAGTATTATTATAACTAAAATGAAACAAAATGAACTATTGATGTAACAAATTTTTAAGACTTAAATTTACCAATCAGTACGGGAAGTCATAGTAGCAAGTTACGGCATCGATCCATCTCCTGCAACCATGATTAAAGTTTATTTTAGTTAGGATGATTATTTTAATTTTAATTTACATGCTATAACGCTCATACCTGCATATAGCAGAATATATCTACACTGCATCTCTTGTAATAAGGGTAACACTTGTTAGAGATGCCACAATAAATAAATATTAAATAGCTTCAAAATATCCGTTATTCTTTATGCATTAATAGTTATTTGTTAGAGATGCCACAATAAATAAATAGTAAATAGCTTCAAAATATCCGTTATTCTTTATGCATTAATAGTTATTTAACCAACAAGTGTGTTAATGAAGGCGATTAATAATCGAGTGAGTGCCTTTAATAGTTGAGATTATTAATAACCCATTAACAAACAAGTTGATTACAAAAAATTTTCGTTGACCTCAAAATCTTTTTTTGTGACGAAAAATTTGATTAATACAACTAACCTCCATGCAAAATATCATCAAAACATCAAAATCACAAAAACAGTTAATTAATGAAAAAGAGTGGATTAATCAAAAACAGTGTATTAATGACTTCTATTAATCCATCCATTTTTAGGAAAAATAATTCATTAATATTGAAATTAAGAAGCGGTCAACGAAAAAATGATTTTTCTTATTCTTTTATGTTGTGTAGACAGCATGTGTAATTTTATTGATTGTTAATGTAGCTTACATAGTTTTAAAATATCCTTATGTTTCTTATCGTATAGGTACCTACTATTTAATAATTTTTGCTATGTGATATTGTAATTTGGCTTTTTATTAATTGGCCACATGCAGAAAAAGATAATAAAATAATTTTACATTATATAATAAATGGTGGTGGATAGTATTAACGTTAGATCCTTAATTAACTAATTTTAATAATTTTGTAGATATTATTATTATTATTAAAGTAAAAATAATTAGATTAACTTTGTTAATACAATTTATTTCATATTTATACAATTATAGGAGAGCATAAATTTACGAGTGCAGAAGAAACTGTTAATATCTGATCTACCACAGCAACATCGTCAGTTTTCTTTTTCGCCAGGAACATAGGCATTGTTTCGTGAAGAACTGTATTTTTTTGACGAAGGACACCAATAACGCGTTGGACGTGTATTCTGAAAAAAAGATATAATTAAGATAATTATTGTAACAATATACTTGCACTACCTCACGCTTGCTATATTCCTGGTTGATGCTATATCCCTTGGATCGAGCTGCCGTTTCCCTTTTAGAAAAGCAGAGGCGTAATCACTGTGGCCATATGTAGTCCTACGGAGTCTTTTATTAAAAAGCCTCTGCCAATACAAAATCTTCTGGCAAGAGATTGTTTAAAATCCCACAATCCTCTGTTAGACCTTTATCGCTTATTCTGCCACCATATCCATGTGATACAAATGATATTGATCCAGGAGGAGTGATGCCTATTAGTACCTTTACCGTATTATGTTGTTTGTACGTAGATCATGTAGTACATTGTACTTCAAGGCTACTTGATTTTTTCACTCTCATCTCAAAACAATTGATTATTACTGAAATCTTGTTGCCAAATGCTACCTTGAAGCATTCTGGCATTGATTTAATCAGCTGATCTCGTTCAGGCCAAATAATAAAATTTTTCATCCGATGATACATAATATTCAATGTGGTATAAAATATTCTAGAAATTGTTTGTACACTGACGTTAAACATGTATGCCAATAAACTAAAATTTAAATGTAATCTAAGTTTTATCACCGTTATCATAAACATGGCTCTAAGCATGTTTTACGTACTGAATTAGGAATAAATATATATAATTAAATGTGAACTGTATATATTGTATGTATTTGGTGTAGCATTTGCCATAGTAGACGTGTGTAAAAGATTTTTGTTTGTAATGTCGCAAACAAAGTATATCTATCTAACGCCCAAAACTTTAAATGCGGCATGTGCCGTGGGCTACGTCATTCTTCCATGCTCACGTAAAACTTTTACATTCACTGGAAAACTCTCACTTTTCTTAACTTGTAGAACAATTCTTTTCATAATTTTTTTTTACTGCGTTCCAACAACGTCGTAGTAATTAGGACGCCTTCCAGGGGCGAGCGTTTCCTTTCCAGAGACTTTCCATTTGAAAATATATTTTTTGGAACTTTTCCTTACTGCCAATCTCTAGCGTGATTTTAAAACTTTCTTTAGTGCAACAAAAGTTATTAAATTTGTCGTACATTTTAATTGCGGCATATGCCGCGGGTTTCAGCTAGTAGGAAATAAAGCAAGAAATTAACTTAATAGATCATTTATTTTCTTAAACGTAAATTACATTTCAATAGCGCTAAATTAAGTATTCCACATAATTCTTCAAATAAAATAAATAAATAGACACTCGTAAAAATTATTTTAAATAGCGTAACTTATAGTTGAATCCTTTAGATTATATGGAGCAGGGTCAGGTTTTGTGAAATTTTGCAATGTTAAATAATTCAAACGATCAGTTAATAAATTTATATTAATCTACATCTCCTTAAATGGAACAATTTAGCATTATTAACTTAAATTGCATTATTGTTTGTTTTATTTGACTTGCACACACGATGAAGAATTTGTTGTAGAAACTCGTCGGAATTTTTCTATCCCGATTTGCCTTGTCCCTCATCCGCCCCCTCGCTCAAGTTTTCGACAAATTTCAGCTGTGCCGGCGGTGTGGTTTGGGAATTGCCTTCCAATCTGTATAATTTTAAAAATTAGATATACATTTTTATAGTTAAGAATGTTTTTTTGTTTTAGTTCAATCACTTGTTACGTTAGAATTCATAGTTAAATTTATTTTAATCTAGTTTCGCCGCAAATTTAACAATATTTAAAATGGTTTGAATTCTAATCGAATATTTCCAATAATTTTAAAATAGCTTCTGTACAAGTACCGAACAACTATTTACTAATGCAAAGCAAATGCAAAAAAAAAAAAAAAATTTAAAAATATTTACATGTTTTCCAAAGGCTTTCGAGAAATTTCTACAGCCGTTTCTTCACTTTCGAAGGCTTCACTTTGGGAGTCGCTATTAAGCCGCGCGTCGTCTTCTACAAATGTCAGTGACGGGGTTGGGAATTGTTTTCCAACCTGCTCGAGCCCCAAAAACACCAGGTACAGCCGCCTTTTGTTCAGAGATGTTATATCATCTTCCGTGAGGGCATCTACTAGTCTTTTCGGTAAAAACAGGGTGCCATGCTCCAATTCGCATAAAATAAATTTGAATCCGCCTTGTTTGGCAAATCCCGACTTCAGTTTTAAAATGCGGTATTTTCTGTTTAATTCCAACTCTCCAGCCTGCAGCTTCACCTTCCGGGAAATGACGCTAACATTATTCAATTTGTTTAGATCCATTTTAAATTTGATTAATCGCTACTCGCAGAGAACAGCTTTGTAAGAGCGGATAGTAGCTTGCAATTGTCGGAACTTTTGGATTCTTGATACACTATCACAGCCGAATTTCGACGCACTGTAGCAATTTTGTTATTCTTCGATAGCTGAAATTTCGGAGAACTGAAGCTAATGGCTAAAAGTTTGATCGGGCACGTAAGTTACAGAATTTGCAGTAGAAATTTGTTACAGTGAATGCTATATATATATATTTTCCCCCATCACACGCCCCATATCCAAGCTAGATGCGCGCCGAATGCAGCTGTTTACAGACCCTTCACAGGCCTGGAACGACATGTTGCAGCACGATTGAAAATAATTAATTCATAAAAGCAGGTGTTATGGGGTGAGATTTACGATCCGAATGCAGGTGCGCCGGGCCGGATGCAGCTGCGCGATGTTATCGGGCGAGATTTATGACATGCAGGTGCGCCGGATGCAGATGTCAGGTGTTAAGGGGTTAGATTTACGATCCGGTTGCAGGTGTGCATGCCGCCGGGCCGGATGCAGCTGCGCGATGTTATCGGGCGAGATTTATGACATGCAGGTGCGCCGGATGCAGATGTCAGGTGTTATGGGGTTAGATTTACGATCCGGTTGCAGGTGTGCATGCAGCTGCTCACAGCCCCTACACAGACATGTTGTAGCACGATTTTAGGGTGAGATTTACGGCATGCTCCGGATGCAGCTGCACGATGTTATCGGACGAGATTTACGATCCGGATGCAGGTGTGCCGGACGCAGCTGTTCACAACCTGATATTTATCCCTCTGCGACATGCCGCAACACGATTTTAAATTATGAATTCATACAATTACGGCTCATATATTGCATTTTAAAATAAGCGCATTTACACAGGGCGTGGCGTAGAAACCAATACTAACAATCAAACCCTTATGGAAGCGAGAATGCCGCATTGCGCGTTATAATAAATTCGCTGTATAAGGCTGAGATAATGACCAGCTAAAATGGACACAGCAAATTCGAACAATCGCAAAAATTTAGCGAGCAGGCTTGCAAAAACGCAACACGAACCCTACGCCATCGCAAATCGAATCAATCGCAAAAATCAATCGATAATACTGACCATCAGCAACAAATCGTTGCCAGCTGAAAGGACATCGGCCGGCAGTCCGCCGCGGTCAGTCCGGACCAAGGCAGGTGGAGGGGGAAATGAGGGGCTGTCCCAGAACTCTCATGCCATGTTATTCAAATGTGTCCCAGAACTCTCATAGCTTAACTACTCATACGTTTTCTCATTGAACCATTTCTATCTGATATGATTTTAAGGAGCCCCATTGGCACATCCTGTATATCAATACCTCCCTGTGTGTTGCGAGTCTTAACCATTGATCAAATTTAGATCGCATCTTGGAAAGGTTAAAGAGACTGCTTTAGAGTAAGTAAACCGTTTTGAAATTCATCATTATGGTGGTTAGGAGATTTACCGACTTTGTTCTGACAATCGATTCAAACAATGTGACACTCCGAACAACACCATTAGCCAATCGCATAGTAATTATTTGTTTAAACAAATTGTTAATATAAAAAAGTTCCTTGGAAAGGTTAAAAAGACTGCTTTAGAGTAAGTAAACCGTTTCGAAATTTATCATTATTGTGGTTAGAGGATTTACCGACGTTGGTCTAACAATTGATTTAAACAGTGTGACACTCCGAACCACACCATTAGCAAATAGCATGGTAATTATTTGTTTAAACAAATTATTAATATACAAAACAGTTCAGATCTCAGAAATACCTACAAAGGGAATTTTGTCTGGAACTTTCCGTTTATTTCCGGAAACCCCCTTTTTTCATCGGAACGAAATTTGTGGAAAATTTAAAGCTCGGAATAATTCGTTGCTGCACCAACAATCGACTGCTCCTCTTGGCATTCAGAATGCGTGCCATAATTAGTATGCAATAATGGACGGAATAATTCGTCAATTTAAATGTAAAGCGCCATATTGTGTACAGGGACACTCCGCGCTGCCTTTGTTCGGGAAAATCAAATCTGACCTAAAATCCTCAGACTTAACGCACGACCAATTATAATGCGCCCAAAATAGAACTTTTACAACAACCAAATTAAGCAATTAAAGTTGTGTCACGCAAGCAAACGCACAAGATCTGCCAGCTCTAATCCCATCTACGCCATCGTCGCCTATTTGATTTTTTATTGTCCTCGGCAGTGGCGGCGCAGGGGTCCGCAGGACACCTTCTAATCTAAGATAATCATTGAATGATACGAGAAGTTCTGCGTTTATTCGATGGCCTTCTTCAGCAGGATACTATGTTGGGTTAAGATGAAGAGATTGCGTAGGCCAGTTCATTGGTGTAAACTCATTTTTACTCGACGAATACATCTTATGAAGATATAGATATCAGAAATGTCCTCTCAACTTCTAAAAATAATACTGTCTCATACAGTACAATAAACTTCGCAAAATTAGGTTGGGGAAGCATAAGCAGTGCCGCCACTGGATGCAGACACACAACACAACAAAAAGCGTATTTAGTGCAATTAAGTAATTCAGCTAAATGGAGGTTTAACGGGGTTTGCAATTTCCGGGAGTGATTTACGAGCCAGCAAAAAAAAGGCTGAGGCGTCGCGACAGCAATAACATTTTATTGTAATCCGATTGTTGTTCGTCGTATTTCGACTTGGACGTTTTAATAGTCCCTTTAAGTGCAGCTTCGACATAAATCTTTGTAGTTAATGGATATTTTCAATTATTTTTCTAAGTAATGCCTAATGCTCAATTTCGTGGGCGGAACTAAAAAACGCAATAATGATAGATGCAGTGCCGTTTTAGGATTTAAATGGACCCGAAGTCGCAGGCCCTGGGCTAGTGTTAATGAATTCGCATTTCGGGGGTTCCCTGCGGCTGCGGACGCGGGAAAAATATAAAAAATCGCTTATGGCCGCGTTTGTGCCCAAACTGTATAAGTCTGGCGTTTTATTGGTGTAATTAAAGACTTAAGCAATAATTTTGTTGGAATTTTACTATTTAAGTCGTAATTATTCAGGTGAAATTGCGAATTAAGTTGTTTTGGTTGGCTAATTATTTTAATAGCCATAATCGGAATCGTCCGTCGTTTGGGCGTTTTAAAAGGAAATTAGGCTCGATTTTAGAAGTCTTTTATTTTTATAGCCCTCTTGTGTAATGATCCAAATAGTCGAATAGTTCAGGAAATGTGAATTCGTGAACAAAAAGTTCTGTTTTGTGAATATTTTCAAACCTAAATTTCAACGTAAACATTTCATTAGGGAATCTTTTGCAATCTTGTGTCCTGTATTCTTATATGTTTTATTGTTTCTTTCCCATATAGGTAATTGTCATAATTCCGTTGTCGATTGAGCCGTACACACTTAAACAAACATTTTGACTTTTTATTGTACTTTCTATTTGATGATTTTCCATATTCGTTGTGTCACTTTTTAGGTACCCATTAAAAGTTGTAATATTTTTTTAATATTGAGAGAAAAAAAGTAATTTTCACAGTATGTGCACTAGATGGCCCAACTTTCCTCCAAAAGAAGTAAATTTGCCAGAAAGTAACCACTAGTGACAGAATTCGTGTAATTATATTGAAATTACGATAAAATTATTGCAGTTACAAGATAACACTGTGAAATTAGAATTAGAGCAATGAAATTATTATTAATATTGTCTTACACTTTGAGAAAATCCCTAGTGTACGACTATTTCTTTCACTTGCCATGGAGATAACTGAATTCAGGTGAAAATTTTGCACTAGTGCAGCTTGGGTGGTAGTTTGCACAAGTTCAAAGTTACAGCTCTAATTTGTACCACTTGAACGTTACAAAATCGTAGTTGCGGGAGAAAATAAAGTTTGATCAAAAATTATTTTCATCTAGTATGGCCATGGATAACTTCATAATTTATGAATGCAACTACGTTTATACTTAATGTAAGTGAGTTATAGTTGCATTCATAAATTAGGAAGTTATCCATGGCCATACTAGATGAAAATAATTTTTGATCATACTATAGTATGTAGGGCAACAGGGGCGCAGGAACGGGGGGGGGGGAGGGGTCAAGAGGGGCGCTTTCCCTCTCATAGAATGAAAACAATTTGTACATAGGGTTTTAACATTAATCTATGCGAGATGCTAAAATTCGTTTTCTGTTTTCAGTGGTGTAGAAATAAAACACGAATAATTTGTTAAACACGTCTTTATTTTAAGGTCGACAGCGGAGAATTCGATTTTTCATTCATATGGAAATGCAAATGCCGAAATTCTAGGAAAATCATTGACAACAATCATTGTCACTAGGCTGCATTATGGTGCTGCATAAACTTCTTATTATTTTTGTGATGAGGTTAGGTTTCACGTCTACAGGCTTGTCATTTCATTGTTCTAAATCGTAGCTTTGGCTTAGTTAGGTAGGAATTGGACTAAGGCCATTTTTATAATAGCCAGAAATACAATTTAAAATCACTACGGTGTCAACCAGTTAACATAAAACCTAACTTCATTGCAAAAATAATAACCAGAAGTTTATGTACCAACACAATGCACTGTAGAATTACATCAATTTGCAAAAAAATTTGATTTACATCAATTTGCAAAACAAATTTAATATTTCGAGCCGTGTTTCTAGTCCGCCGCTTGGTCCTCACCTGTAGCTGCTTGCGTAAGTGTGCTACGGCCGTGCTCGAATTGTGCGAGTTTCTGTTGCGTTATAAAGACACCATATGATTCTGTCCCACTTGTGATGTTTACCCTATATCTGTTGGGTCTCATTCTCGACTATGATCAAACCTGAGCTATGTACAAATTATTACTTTTATCTATTTCTCAGTTAAAGCCCTTAAAGTGCTCACCCTGTACAGGGCCCCAGCAAGGATTAGCGTCGCCCGCAGCCGGAAATATTTTGGCGCCCTTTAAATATATGTAGTACTTATATAGATAATCGTAAATAATATTTTGAAGCATAAGAACTTTAAACTGTTACATATGTTTTTTAAATCTCCTGGTTTGCTGTAATATTCTTGTAGCTGTAAACAATTGAGCGACATGCGAAAACACATTTTATTTTAATTTTGTAATGAAACAACAGAGATTTCAAAAACAAAAATTGTAATCTTCTTTAAATTTGTTACAAAGGAAAAAATCTGTAAAAGGCTTTACCCAGAACTTTCCTCGTCGACATTGTGACACTAAATAATGTTAAAAATCAAATTAAGTTAGGAGTAAAAATATCTTCACGTTTCTAGTAGATTAAATACATTTTCAAATAGAAAAATGTATCCCGCTGGGGTTTAAACCAGCCGTATCTGCAGAGCAATCGTAAGCGGATGTAACCGCAGCGAAATTCCAACTATCCTATAATGTCTTTTCGAGAGAAGTCCGGCGCGCGCCTCTCTTGAGCAGAACGCTGTTATTGTTGAAACATTTTTACTTTTTTGTGACATTATCCTGTATCGGTTGAGTCTTATTTTCGGCAAATGTAAAGCCTTACCTCTGTGAAAGTTATTACTTCCTTTTATTTCAAAATTAATCTAAAAATAAACAACATTTTATTATTTTAAGGTGCTCACCCTGTATATATTTGTATGAAATTGTACCGGTTTCATGCGAGGTAGATATATAATATGTATGCAAAATATCGTCTTCCTCACCAAACAGTTTTTGAGCTATACTCTCAAGCGACAGACAGGCAGACAGACGGAATTAAGAAAACCTCTTTTTCGTAATCTAGGCACCTTGAAACGTAAAAATCTGAAGAAATCTCGGAAGGTGATTTTTTCGTGATTACAATACTTCCTTCGTCTTTCAGACGAGGGAAGTAAGAAACAAACCAAACAATAAACAAATAAAACATTCAATCATCCAAAAATTTAAAAGTTTTTTTTCTGGATTGGGTGCTGCAAATTCTTTTATAATATTGTCAAAATCAATTTTATGGAGGATCTCTTGCTCTATAGCTAAGATTGCCAAAGAAGATAACCTTTCTTGTAACATAGTAGACAACAAATAATTTTTAATTATTTTTAATTTTGAGAAGGATCTCTCACCAGAAGCTACAGACACAGGTAAAGTAAGCAGGATTCTTAATGTAATGGTAATATTTGGTAGAGATGAAGTTAGATTGTTTTCAAATATATATTGTAGATTGTCGAGGGAATTTGACGCTTCAGGTAATGAAAACAATCTTAAGGCTCTTATCTCGTTAAATAAGAGTAATTTATTATACAAGACGATAAAGTTAAATTTTATCCACGAGTGAATCGTTTAACGTCGAGACGAAGTCGAGACGTTAATGATTTAAGAGTGGATAGTAATAACTTTATCGTCGTGTATATTAGAAATTTTTTTCTATAGCAAGAACTCTTACAATTTCAAAAGAAAATAAAGAAAGTCAATTACATTTTAAAATCTCAGTAGCTAGATTGGGTTGCTAGGATAATACGAAGCTGTAATATTTAATTTAAATAAAAGACAATTAAATTACTTTATCTACCCTTGATCCTTATTGGCAGTATTAAACTCAAAAATTGATTTAGGCCCAGAAGATCAAATTATTAAAGACTTTAAAATAAAAGATGCTAAAGATCTAGCACTCAAAATTTTAGTGGGTGGACTACTCAAACCGTTAGGAAGCTTTATAAGAGGTAAATCCCCAGCTTCATTGGAAGTAGCTCTACAACACATTAAAGACGAATTAGACATAAGATATTTCCAAAATTTAAATAAACCTCAAAATAGTCAATAACCCCTGAAACGTCTAACAAAAAATCCAATTACCCTCGTCAAAATTACAATGAACACAATAATTATCAGTCCCGTTTTTCGAATCAAAATCAATTTTATAATCCCAAACCTACCCAGAATACAAATATGCAATTCCAATCAAAACTATTCCCATATTTTGGTGCAAAGACGCAGAATAATGACGTATTTGCCCCAAAAAGAAATTTCCAGCATAGCTTCAAGCCCGAACCAATGGAGCTATCAACCATTAAAAAGCGACCGGCTTCACAACAAGCTACTCGTGCTACCATACCATCTAGACCATTTAACCCGAATTTCAGACAAAATTATATCAGGCAATCGAATCAGCCACCTAATTTTATATCTGAAGAACTACATCATACCCAACTAGACACTGAATATTCCGAACAAACGAACCCATATCAATTTGAAAATTATTCTCCCGAAAGCGTATTTGAGCCGCGGTTTTTAGCCTGTTTCTTACGATTTCCAGGGTAAGTGTGTACGTTTCCTGGACTTGATTAATAAACTGGCACTCACTCATTCGTGAGTGTCGTAAGATCAATTTAATACTGTAACAAGATCTAGCAGAATACAATCTTATCTTTAAACTAGGAAGCATTTCTAAACACGAAACGCGCGCCTAACCGCAGACTGTGATAACGGTAGAGACGAGCGGTAAGCCGGTAATAACCAGCGACCCGGGTTCTTCCAGTATCCTTAAAAACGTTTTACGTTTGTAACAGCAGCAGCAGTTTTAAAATAGCGATGCCGTAGCAGAGAGGTTCAAGTCCAAGTGTATTTTTAAGGTAAAAAATTCTTTGATGATCGCTTCCATGACTGCCGGAGTATTATAATAAGAGGTGTCGTAGAGCAAAATCCCCGTATGAAGTCCAATTGTTTCAAGAGTTTTTCTTTATTAAGACCAGTCCTTCTAGGTCCTTCTTTTTTTATGTCGCCGATCATTGGTTCCTTTGCAACAGAGGTTGGCGATTTCCCCTTCACCGATAATATTTTCACAATACCCATGACAGGATTGAGAAATCATTTATACAATATAAGTCTTTGTCTTTGTGTATCCAGCTTTGGAGCATTTATATCGTTGCTGATTGATAAGTTTTTTTTAAAGCCCCTCTTTAGAAAACATGTTGTTGTTGAGTGCTCGATCCATTGGTCACCTCGTACAACAATAATTTAAAACCAAATGATTACCTCTATTTATACCCTCCATTAACATCACTAACACTCAAAATAAGATTAGAATATATTATTCGTCATTATCTCGAACATATTTCGTAGAATATTTAGTACATAAAAAAGTTGTAAATAAGACTAACAGAATAGTCAATAATACAATTACCATAACAATATATAAATACTGATGATTAGTCGTTGTTCAAACTTCTGTTTGAACATGAATTTAACAAAAAAGTGTAAAACGAACTGAAATTTTGTAAATACAACAATGCATGTAATCAGGTTACAAGAACTGCATAACGCGTGCTAGATAAATGGTTTGTTGACAAGACTCGGCAATTTGCATTGAGTTTCTGTGTCAAGTTACAAATTAGTATAGTAAGCATGTTGCAAACCTTTACGTTTTGCGAAGTGCACTAGGTCAGACTGCAATAAACATATATGATTACATTACATTAAGTGCATGCGATCGTAATTTTTAATAGTGGGTTAAAAACACAGCCTACATTATTTGTATATAAGCATCTGTATTGTTATTTTTTATTGGTAACGATAGACGAAGGCGAAAATTGTCTGTAAAGGGTTGGTTTGGCCTGACTAATCTTCGTTATCTCTTATAGCAACAACTACAAGTTCTATCTCCTGTCAAGGACTAACCTGGTCCTACAATACTATAGAATTTCTAAGTTCCATAGTGGACTTGGCTAAATTGTACATTGGTCCTTCGAACCGGATCCAAATTTTGGGCTATTTGAGCAATTGGATCGGACTTTGAAGGAAAAAGAATAATTGAAGGAAACATTGGCTAATTCTTTACAGTCGTAACCTAACAATATCATGACCGCATACAATTCTTCTATTCCATATCTCGATTCTGCAATCCAAATCTGTACTCGTGCAATTTTTCAATTTACTCAAATTAACTGTTTGTTTTAAAAAACGTTGATATCGATAATTCTTTGAACTTCTTACACATCTCCACTTTTACAAGATAATTATTTAAATCAAACTTCAGCAACTGTTGTAAATGTAGCGCCAAAAACGATCGGAACATTTAATTTGTTTGTTTTGCATTCTTAATCTTCTTGCGATAGGTGCCTCCAGATCTAATATATATTTACCATCTTCTCGATACTTGTTGACATCTTCAATTATTTTACTTAGATACATAGCAATAACTTCTAATACACACTGTATATTGTGAGAATCTATATTTAGCTCGCTATTTAGTATGTTCCTCACATTTCCATCCGCTGATATTATTTCGTCGCTGCAGTCGCACACTAATTCAATAAATGTATTGTAAAGGGGTATTATCGCATGCATTTCGAGTACATCTAAACGATAGTTGATACAATCTTTCAGCTTAAATATCTTCGTTAACTCGGATTTCCTTAAATTGCACGTCCATTGGCTATTTTCATGCAAATCTGTAAATTTCGGGCTTCTCAGCAATCTTGCATCGTAATAGCTGTGTTGAGTTGGATCAAACTGATTGAATAATAGTTGTTTAAGACTCAGCAATTCGCTCCACTTTTCTCTCCACAAGTGAACAATTATATCGCTTTTATGCCATTCATAAAATAAATCCAAACAGCCTAAACAGCATATCTAAATTACAAGCTGTAAACTAATTACGCTATATCCATAGTTCGTTGTCCTAGCAAGGAGTAGGCAGATTGAGGCCTTGCTACAGCTCGTCCGGGTACGTAAGGAGTAGGTAGATCGAGGCCTTACGTATTCCGTCAGCTCCGTAGTTGCTCCACATTCCTCCGGCTGAAACTTTCCGCGACCACGACGCGTCCGCGTACCGTGTCCGTAGGTACGAGTTTGTGCAAAAACAATCTAGCAATAGTTTAAGTTAGCAAGTAAGTTACCATAGGTTCTTTAGTCTAATTTCTTTAATTTTATTCCATTTTATATTGTATTGTGTGTATATCTGTTGTGTGTGGCCCTGTGGCTGTTTGTCACTCTGCTCAGCGAAACATCAGGTGTGCCACATACATACACTGTTTTATTCATTATTATATCGCGTGTCTATCTGCTGTGTATTGCATGCTGTGCCCGCAGCACTTGCAGCATCTTTACATTGTATGTGGTCAATATATAGTTGTATGTATTTCTCTTGCTTATTTCATTTGTATTGTGTGTATATCTGTTGTGTGTGGCCATGTGGCTGTTTGTCACTCTGCTCAGCGAAACATCAGGTGTGCCACATACATACACTGTTTTATTCATTATTATATCGCGTGTCTATCTGCTGTGTATTGCATGCTGTGCCCGCAGCACTTGCAGCATCTTTACATTGTATGTGGTCAATATATAGTTGTATGTATTTCTCTTGCTTATTTCATTTGTATTGTGTGTATATCTGTTGTGTGTGGCCATGTGGTTGTTTGTCACTCTGCTCAGCGAAACATCAGGTGTGCCACATACATACACTGTTTTATTCATTATTATATCGCGTGTCTATCTGCTGTGTATTGCATGCTGTGCCCGCAGCACTTGCAGCATCTTTACATTGTATGTGGTCAATATATAGTTGTATGTATTTCTCTTGCTTATTTCATTTGTATTGTGTGTATATCTGTTGTGTGTGGCCATGTGGCTGTTTGTCACTCTGCTCAGCGAAACATCAGGTGTGCCACATACATACACTGTTTTATTCATTATTATATCGCGTGTCTATCTGCTGTGTATTGCATGCTGTGCCCGCAGCACTTGCAGCATCTTTACATTGTATGTGGTCAATATACAGTGTGACCAGTAAAGTCCGCATCATATGGGATTTTTTTTTATTAATAGCTTTTTTCGAAATTTGACTTTGGCATCAATTTGTGCTTCGATCGAGATGAAAATTAACCAAAAAAATAGTAGTCACGTCATTCGCATTATCTGTCAAATTTAATTTTTTTTTCAAAAAAAATTCAATAGTGGGGTTATTTTTCAAAATATCGAAAAAAGTTATTAGAAAAAGTTTTTCTAAATACAATTTTTAGCCCATATGCAAAACTTCAGCTGTATAAGATAATTTAGATTTTTTGCCCTTTTTTTTTAAATTGCACCACTGTTGCAAAGTAAGACTCAACACAACCTACATAAAACTTCTTAGTTTTGACAATGCTTTATTTCACACACATTTTCTTTAAAGTAGTGCCATATTAAATGCGTGTTTTTCTACAAAATCCAAATAAGGCTATTAAAATTTGGTCACATGTGATGCAAAGTTTATTTGTTTTTGACCCTGTATAATGTAACTCCATAAAATAACTATTTTTGAAAACGCAGTTTGTGTCTAAAAGTAATACACGTTATTTTATGAAGTTACATTATACAGGGTCAAAAACAAATAAACTTTGCATCACATGTGACCAAATTTTAATAGCCCTATTTGGATTTTGTAGAAAAACACACATTTAATATGGCACTACTTTAAAGCAAATGTGTGTGAAATAAAGCATTGTCAAAACTAAGAAGTTTTATGTAGGTTGCGTTGAGTCTTACTTTGCAACAGTGGTGCAATTTAAAAAAAAAGGGCAAAAAATCTAAATTATCTTATACAGCTGAAATTTTGCATATGGGCTAAAAATTGCATTTAGAAAAACTTTTTCTAATAACTTTTTTCGATATTTTAAAAAATAACCCCACTTTTGAATTTTTTTTGAAAAAAAAAATTAAATTTGACAGATAATGCGAATGACGTGACTACTATTTTTTTGGTTAGTTTTCATCTCGATCAAAGCACAAATTGATGCCAAAGTCAAATTTCGAAAAAAGCTGTTAATAAAAAAAAATCCCATATGATGCGGACTTTACTGGTCACACTGTATAGTTGTATGTATTTCTCTTGCTTATTTCATTTGTATTGTGTGTATATCTGTTGTGTGTGGCCATGTGGTTGTTTGTCACTCTGCTCAGCGAAACATCAGGTGTGCCACATACATACACTGTTTTATTCATTATTATATCGCGTGTCTATCTGCTGTGTATTGCATGCTGTGCCCGCAGCACTTGCAGCATCTTTACATTGTATGTGGTCAATATATAGTTGTATGTATTTCTCTTGCTTATTTCATTTGTATTGTGTGTATATCTGTTGTGTGTGGCCCTGTGGCTGTTTGTCACTCTGCTCAGCGAAACATCAGGTGTGCCACATACATACACTGTTTTATTCATTATTATATCGCGTGTCTATCTGCTGTGTATTGCATGCTGTGCCCGCAGCACTTGCAGCATCTTTACATTGTATGTGGTCAATATATAGTTGTATGTATTTCTCTTGCTTATTTCATTTGTATTGTGTGTATATCTGTTGTGTGTGGCCATGTGGTTGTTTGTCACTCTGCTCAGCGAAACATCAGGTGTGCCACATACATACACTGTTTTATTCATTATTATATCGCGTGTCTATCTGCTGTGTATTGCATGCTGTGCCCGCAGCACTTGCAGCATCTTTACATTGTATGTGGTCAATATATAGTTGTATGTATTTCTCTTGCTTATTTCATTTGTATTGTGTGTATATCTGTTGTGTGTGGCCATGTGGTTGTTTGTCACTCTGCTCAGCGAAACATCAGGTGTGCCACATACATACACTGTTTTATTCATTATTATATCGCGTGTCTATCTGCTGTGTATTGCATGCTGTGCCCGCAGCACTTGCAGCATCTTTACATTGTATGTGGTCAATATATAGTTGTATGTATTTCTCTTGCTTATTTCATTTGTATTGTGTGTATATCTGTTGTGTGTGGCCATGTGGTTGTTTGTCACTCTGCTCAGCGAAACATCAGGTGTGCCACATACATACACTGTTTTATTCATTATTATATCGCGTGTCTATCTGCTGTGTATTGCATGCTGTGCCCGCAGCACTTGCAGCATCTTTACATTGTATGTGGTCAATATATAGTTGTATGTATTTCTCTTGCTTATTTCATTTGTATTGTGTGTATATCTGTTGTGTGTGGCCATGTGGTTGTTTGTCACTCTGCTCAGCGAAACATCAGGTGTGCCACATACATACACTGTTTTATTCATTATTATATCGCGTGTCTATCTGCTGTGTATTGCATGCTGTGCCCGCAGCACTTGCAGCATCTTTACATTGTATGTGGTCAATATATAGTTGTATGTATTTCTCTTGCTTATTTCATTTGTATTGTGTGTATATCTGTTGTGTGTGGCCCTGTGGCTGTTTGTCACTCTGCTCAGCGAAACATCAGGTGTGCCACATACATACACTGTTTTATTCATTATTATATCGCGTGTCTATCTGCTGTGTATTGCATGCTGTGCCCGCAGCACTTGCAGCATCTTTACATTGTATGTGGTCAATATATAGTTGTATGTATTTCTCTTGCTTATTTCATTTGTATTGTGTGTATATCTGTTGTGTGTGGCCATGTGGTTGTTTGTCACTCTGCTCAGCGAAACATCAGGTGTGCCACATACATACACTGTTTTATTCATTATTATATCGCGTGTCTATCTGCTGTGTATTGCATGCTGTGCCCGCAGCACTTGCAGCATCTTTACATTGTATGTGGTCAATATATAGTTGTATGTATTTCTCTTGCTTATTTCATTTGTATTGTGTGTATATCTGTTGTGTGTGGCCATGTGGTTGTTTGTCACTCTGCTCAGCGAAACATCAGGTGTGCCACATACATACACTGTTTTATTCATTATTATATCGCGTGTCTATCTGCTGTGTATTGCATGCTGTGCCCGCAGCACTTGCAGCATCTTTACATTGTATGTGGTCAATATATAGTTGTATGTATTTCTCTTGCTTATTTCATTTGTATTGTGTGTATATCTGTTGTGTGTGGCCATGTGGTTGTTTGTCACTCTGCTCAGCGAAACATCAGGTGTGCCACATACATACACTGTTTTATTCATTATTATATCGCGTGTCTATCTGCTGTGTATTGCATGCTGTGCCCGCAGCACTTGCAGCATCTTTACATTGTATGTGGTCAATATATAGTTGTATGTATTTCTCTTGCTTATTTCATTTGTATTGTGTGTATATCTGTTGTGTGTGGCCATGTGGTTGTTTGTCACTCTGCTCAGCGAAACATCAGGTGTGCCACATACATACACTGTTTTATTCATTATTATATCGCGTGTCTATCTGCTGTGTATTGCATGCTGTGCCCGCAGCACTTGCAGCATCTTTACATTGTATGTGGTCAATATATAGTTGTATGTATTTCTCTTGCTTATTTCATTTGTATTGTGTGTATATCTGTTGTGTGTGGCCATGTGGTTGTTTGTCACTCTGCTCAGCGAAACATCAGGTGTGCCACATACATACACTGTTTTATTCATTATTATATCGCGTGTCTATCTGCTGTGTATTGCATGCTGTGCCCGCAGCACTTGCAGCATCTTTACATTGTATGTGGTCAATATATAGTTGTATGTATTTCTCTTGCTTATTTCATTTGTATTGTGTGTATATCTGTTGTGTGTGGCCATGTGGTTGTTTGTCACTCTGCTCAGCGAAACATCAGGTGTGCCACATACATACACTGTTTTATTCATTATTATATCGCGTGTCTATCTGCTGTGTATTGCATGCTGTGCCCGCAGCACTTGCAGCATCTTTACATTGTATGTGGTCAATATATAGTTGTATGTATTTCTCTTGCTTATTTCATTTGTATTGTGTGTATATCTGTTGTGTCTGGCCATGTGGTTGTTTGTCACTCTGCTCAGCGAAACATCAGGTGTGCCACATACATACACTGTTTTATTCATTATTATATCGCGTGTCTATCTGCTGTGTATTGCATGCTGTGCCCGCAGCACTTGCAGCATCTTTACATTGTATGTGGTCAATATATAGTTGTATGTATTTCTCTTGCTTATTTCATTTGTATTGTGTGTATATCTGTTGTGTGTGGCCATGTGGTTGTTTGTCACTCTGCTCAGCGAAACATCAGGTGTGCCACATACATACACTGTTTTATTCATTATTATATCGCGTGTCTATCTGCTGTGTATTGCATGCTGTGCCCGCAGCACTTGCAGCATCTTTACATTGTATGTGGTCAATATATAGTTGTATGTATTTCTCTTGCTTATTTCATTTGTATTGTGTGTATATCTGTTGTGTGTGGCCATGTGGTTGTTTGTCACTCTGCTCAGCGAAACATCAGGTGTGCCACATACATACACTGTTTTATTCATTATTATATCGCGTGTCTATCTGCTGTGTATTGCATGCTGTGCCCGCAGCACTTGCAGCATCTTTACATTGTATGTGGTCAATATATAGTTGTATGTATTTCTCTTGCTTATTTCATTTGTATTGTGTGTATATCTGTTGTGTGTGGCCATGTGGTTGTTTGTCACTCTGCTCAGCGAAACATCAGGTGTGCCACATACATACACTGTTTTATTCATTATTATATCGCGTGTCTATCTGCTGTGTATTGCATGCTGTGCCCGCAGCACTTGCAGCATCTTTACATTGTATGTGGTCAATATATAGTTGTATGTATTTCTCTTGCTTATTTCATTTGTATTGTGTGTATATCTGTTGTGTGTGGCCATGTGGTTGTTTGTCACTCTGCTCAGCGAAACATCAGGTGTGCCACATACATACACTGTTTTATTCATTATTATATCGCGTGTCTATCTGCTGTGTATTGCATGCTGTGCCCGCAGCACTTGCAGCATCTTTACATTGTATGTGGTCAATATATAGTTGTATGTATTTCTCTTGCTTATTTCATTTGTATTGTGTGTATATCTGTTGTGTGTGGCCATGTGGTTGTTTGTCACTCTGCTCAGCGAAACATCAGGTGTGCCACATACATACACTGTTTTATTCATTATTATATCGCGTGTCTATCTGCTGTGTATTGCATGCTGTGCCCGCAGCACCTGCAGCATCTTTACATTGTATGTGGTCAATATATAGTTGTATGTATTTCTCTTGCTTATTTCATTTGTATTGTGTGTATATCTGTTGTGTGTGGCCATGTGGTTGTTTGTCACTCTGCTCAGCGAAACATCAGGTGTGCCACATACATACACTGTTTTATTCATTATTATATCGCGTGTCTATCTGCTGTGTATTGCATGCTGTGCCCGCAGCACTTGCAGCATCTTTACATTGTATGTGGTCAATATATAGTTGTATGTATTTCTCTTGCTTATTTCATTTGTATTGTGTGTATATCTGTTGTGTGTGGCCATGTGGTTGTTTGTCACTCTGCTCAGCGAAACATCAGGTGTGCCACATACATACACTGTTTTATTCATTATTATATCGCGTGTCTATCTGCTGTGTATTGCATGCTGTGCCCGCAGCACTTGCAGCATCTTTACATTGTATGTGGTCAATATATAGTTGTATGTATTTCTCTTGCTTATTTCATTTGTATTGTGTGTATATCTGTTGTGTGTGGCCATGTGGTTGTTTGTCACTCTGCTCAGCGAAACATCAGGTGTGCCACATACATACACTGTTTTATTCATTATTATATCGCGTGTCTATCTGCTGTGTATTGCATGCTGTGCCCGCAGCACTTGCAGCATCTTTACATTGTATGTGGTCAATATATAGTTGTATGTATTTCTCTTGCTTATTTCATTTGTATTGTGTGTATATCTGTTGTGTGTGGCCATGTGGTTGTTTGTCACTCTGCTCAGCGAAACATCAGGTGTGCCACATACATACACTGTTTTATTCATTATTATATCGCGTGTCTATCTGCTGTGTATTGCATGCTGTGCCCGCAGCACTTGCAGCATCTTTACATTGTATGTGGTCAATATATAGTTGTATGTATTTCTCTTGCTTATTTCATTTGTATTGTGTGTATATCTGTTGTGTGTGGCCATGTGGTTGTTTGTCACTCTGCTCAGCGAAACATCAGGTGTGCCACATACATACACTGTTTTATTCATTATTATATCGCGTGTCTATCTGCTGTGTATTGCATGCTGTGCCCGCAGCACTTGCAGCATCTTTACATTGTATGTGGTCAATATATAGTTGTATGTATTTCTCTTGCTTATTTCATTTGTATTGTGTGTATATCTGTTGTGTGTGGCCATGTGGTTGTTTGTCACTCTGCTCAGCGAAACATCAGGTGTGCCACATACATACACTGTTTTATTCATTATTATATCGCGTGTCTATCTGCTGTGTATTGCATGCTGTGCCCGCAGCACTTGCAGCATCTTTACATTGTATGTGGTCAATATATAGTTGTATGTATTTCTCTTGCTTATTTCATTTGTATTGTGTGTATATCTGTTGTGTGTGGCCATGTGGTTGTTTGTCACTCTGCTCAGCGAAACATCAGGTGTGCCACATACATACACTGTTTTATTCATTATTATATCGCGTGTCTATCTGCTGTGTATTGCATGCTGTGCCCGCAGCACTTGCAGCATCTTTACATTGTATGTGGTCAATATATAGTTGTATGTATTTCTCTTGCTTATTTCATTTGTATTGTGTGTATATCTGTTGTGTGTGGCCATGTGGTTGTTTGTCACTCTGCTCAGCGAAACATCAGGTGTGCCACATACATACACTGTTTTATTCATTATTATATCGCGTGTCTATCTGCTGTGTATTGCATGCTGTGCCCGCAGCACTTGCAGCATCTTTACATTGTATGTGGTCAATATATAGTTGTATGTATTTCTCTTGCTTATTTCATTTGTATTGTGTGTATATCTGTTGTGTGTGGCCATGTGGTTGTTTGTCACTCTGCTCAGCGAAACATCAGGTGTGCCACATACATACACTGTTTTATTCATTATTATATCGCGTGTCTATCTGCTGTGTATTGCATGCTGTGCCCGCAGCACTTGCAGCATCTTTACATTGTATGTGGTCAATATATAGTTGTATGTATTTCTCTTGCTTATTTCATTTGTATTGTGTGTATATCTGTTGTGTGTGGCCATGTGGTTGTTTGTCACTCTGCTCAGCGAAACATCAGGTGTGCCACATACATACACTGTTTTATTCATTATTATATCGCGTGTCTATCTGCTGTGTATTGCATGCTGTGCCCGCAGCACTTGCAGCATCTTTACATTGTATGTGGTCAATATATAGTTGTATGTATTTCTCTTGCTTATTTCATTTGTATTGTGTGTATATCTGTTGTGTGTGGCCATGTGGTTGTTTGTCACTCTGCTCAGCGAAACATCAGGTGTGCCACATACATACACTGTTTTATTCATTATTATATCGCGTGTCTATCTGCTGTGTATTGCATGCTGTGCCCGCAGCACTTGCAGCATCTTTACATTGTATGTGGTCAATATATAGTTGTATGTATTTCTCTTGCTTATTTCATTTGTATTGTGTGTATATCTGTTGTGTGTGGCCATGTGGTTGTTTGTCACTCTGCTCAGCGAAACATCAGGTGTGCCACATACATACACTGTTTTATTCATTATTATATCGCGTGTCTATCTGCTGTGTATTGCATGCTGTGCCCGCAGCACTTGCAGCATCTTTACATTGTATGTGGTCAATATATAGTTGTATGTATTTCTCTTGCTTATTTCATTTGTATTGTGTGTATATCTGTTGTGTGTGGCCATGTGGTTGTTTGTCACTCTGCTCAGCGAAACATCAGGTGTGCCACATACATACACTGTTTTATTCATTATTATATCGCGTGTCTATCTGCTGTGTATTGCATGCTGTGCCCGCAGCACTTGCAGCATCTTTACATTGTATGTGGTCAATATATAGTTGTATGTATTTCTCTTGCTTATTTCATTTGTATTGTGTGTATATCTGTTGTGTGTGGCCATGTGGTTGTTTGTCACTCTGCTCAGCGAAACATCAGGTGTGCCACATACATACACTGTTTTATTCATTATTATATCGCGTGTCTATCTGCTGTGTATTGCATGCTGTGCCCGCAGCACTTGCAGCATCTTTACATTGTATGTGGTCAATATATAGTTGTATGTATTTCTCTTGCTTATTTCATTTGTATTGTGTGTATATCTGTTGTGTGTGGCCATGTGGTTGTTTGTCACTCTGCTCAGCGAAACATCAGGTGTGCCACATACATACACTGTTTTATTCATTATTATATCGCGTGTCTATCTGCTGTGTATTGCATGCTGTGCCCGCAGCACTTGCAGCATCTTTACATTGTATGTGGTCAATATATAGTTGTATGTATTTCTCTTGCTTATTTCATTTGTATTGTGTGTATATCTGTTGTGTGTGGCCATGTGGCTGTTTGTCACTCTGCTCAGCGAAACATCAGGTGTGCCACATACATACACTGTTTTATTCATTATTATATCGCGTGTCTATCTGCTGTGTATTGCATGCTGTGCCCGCAGCACTTGCAGCATCTTTACATTGTATGTGGTCAATATATAGTTGTATGTATTTCTCTTGCTTATTTCATTTGTATTGTGTGTATATCTGTTGTGTGTGGCCATGTGGTTGTTTGTCACTCTGCTCAGCGAAACATCAGGTGTGCCACATACATACACTGTTTTATTCATTATTATATCGCGTGTCTATCTGCTGTGTATTGCATGCTGTGCCCGCAGCACTTGCAGCATCTTTACATTGTATGTGGTCAATATATAGTTGTATGTATTTCTCTTGCTTATTTCATTTGTATTGTGTGTATATCTGTTGTGTGTGGCCATGTGGTTGTTTGTCACTCTGCTCAGCGAAACATCAGGTGTGCCACATACATACACTGTTTTATTCATTATTATATCGCGTGTCTATCTGCTGTGTATTGCATGCTGTGCCCGCAGCACTTGCAGCATCTTTACATTGTATGTGGTCAATATATAGTTGTATGTATTTCTCTTGCTTATTTCATTTGTATTGTGTGTATATCTGTTGTGTGTGGCCCTGTGGCTGTTTGTCACTCTGCTCAGCGAAACATCAGGTGTGCCACATACATACACTGTTTTATTCATTATTATATCGCGTGTCTATCTGCTGTGTATTGCATGCTGTGCCCGCAGCACTTGCAGCATCTTTACATTGTATGTGGTCAATATATAGTTGTATGTATTTCTCTTGCTTATTTCATTTGTATTGTGTGTATATCTGTTGTGTGTGGCCATGTGGCTGTTTGTCACTCTGCTCAGCGAAACATCAGGTGTGCCACATACATACACTGTTTTATTCATTATTATATCGCGTGTCTATCTGCTGTGTATTGCATGCTGTGCCCGCAGCACTTGCAGCATCTTTACATTGTATGTGGTCAATATATAGTTGTATGTATTTCTCTTGCTTACTTCATTTGTATTGTGTGTATATCTGTTGTGTGTGGCCATGTGGCTGTTTGTCACTCTGCTCAGCGAAACATCAGGTGTGCCACATACATACACTGTTTTATTCATTATTATATCGCGTGTCTATCTGCTGTGTATTGCATGCTGTGCCCGCAGCACTTGCAGCATCTTTACATTGTATGTGGTCAATATATAGTTGTATGTATTTCTCTTGCTTATTTCATTTGTATTGTGTGTATATCTGTTGTGTGTGGCCATGTGGTTGTTTGTCACTCTGCTCAGCGAAACATCAGGTGTGCCACATACATACACTGTTTTATTCATTATTATATCGCGTGTCTATCTGCTGTGTATTGCATGCTGTGGCCGCAGCACTTGCAGCATCTTTACATTGTATGTGGTCAATATATAGTTGTATGTATTTCTCTTGCTTATTTCATTTGTATTGTGTGTATATCTGTTGTGTGTGGCCCTGTGGCTGTTTGTCACTCTGCTCAGCGAAACATCAGGTGTGCCACATACATACACTGTTTTATTCATTATTATATCGCGTGTCTATCTGCTGTGTATTGCATGCTGTGCCCGCAGCACTTGCAGCATCTTTACATTGTATGTGGTCAATATATAGTTGTATGTATTTCTCTTGCTTATTTTATTTGTATTGTGTGTATATCTGTTGTGTGTGGCCCTGTGGCTGTTTGTCACGCTGCTCAGCGAAACATCACGTGTGCCACATACATACACTGTTTTATTTATTATTGTATTGCGTGTGTATCTGTTGTGTATTGCAAGCTGCGTCCGCAGCACTTGCAGCCCTTTTACATTGTATGTGTGCAATATAAACATTTCCTTAACGCAGCACTGTGTATTAATCTCACGCCCACGCTGACTCTCTTTGACTTTGTGTGCTAGTGAATACAAGTGCAAGTGTTCATCGAGTGCGGGGTGAAACCACTTCCACCCCGACCGCAAGATAACAACTTCCAGGGCCCTCCAATAATCTGGAAAAACTCTCCGATTTGTGGTAGTTTTCCATAAGAACCAATGTTAAATTGCCAGCTTGACTGTAAAAAGTTACAATACCTGTCGCAACTAGTTTTCTAAAGACATTGGATTTGATAACAGATTTTGTATTGTTGTGAAATGCTTTCGTGCGGACATTCAAATTAAAAATGTCGAGCTTCTTTTTACCAGCCCGCACTAATATCTCGGAAAATTCGTTGTATTCGTTAAATGTTTTTTTATTGAAGAAATATACTTTTTTTCACGACCACAAAAAATACACATTTTTGCAATTTTTTGAATGGCAGCTTTATTGTGACAACTGACAATGTCAGTAGATTTCCCGTAATTTTTAGGTCAAAATGACATATTTTCAGTAGTTTTTAGGTGAAAATGACATATTGTCAACAGTTTTTAGGTTAAAATGACATATTTAGCCCACGGTATAACTGTGAATTGTACATTTTTTCATAACAAACACGTTCGTTGTGGTAACTACCGAGTTTCGTATGTGAGCGTGGGAGGAAGTACTGATAAGTCACGTGAGGGTTATCACTTACATAATTCAACTGAAATCCATATAATTATAGCGAGTTTTATTAAAAGGCCGCCGAAACGACTTTTTAAAAAACGTTTATTTTTATTTTACAATGAAATATAACATTGGAAGCACACAGCTAGCCGCCGGACAATTTCTTACATCTAGCTATGATACGAACACAATGGAACTTATCGACTGACTGGAGCTTAACTTAGAGGTGCAAGCTACTAGTATATATACTATGCCTAATCAGCTAAGATAAGCGTTATCTCTAAAAGGGAGCGTGAGACAGGAAGCCACGTGCGTTCAAGGTTGCAGACTTGCAGTTCACACAAAAGAAGCTATTATTGTTCAAGGTTGCAAGCTTGCAGTTTTACACAGGGGGCCTATTGTCTATTCATAATATAACTCGTCCGCCGATAAAATGTTCAATAGCGGTATTCAAATATGCCTCTATTGAACTTACAAAAAAGAAAAGAAAATTAAACTTATGCATTTACGTTAACTGGTTCAAAATCTTTATTTAAAAATCTAATAAGTTTAATCTTCATTGTGTTTCTATTATAATACAAATACAATATAAAATTATTAACATAAGAATAGTACACAGAGTAAATATAATCGCAGACACACTTAAATTATCAGATTTAATAAAATTAACAGGTTTTAACAAATTTTCATATTTATTAAGCTTAATTCGGTCCTCAACCAATTTATGGGTGTCAACTGGTATCAAGTCAATCTTCGAGACATTTATGAATTCGATTCAGGAATTATTAAGCGGTCAATGTTTGAAACTTTTAAATTAGCAATTTTATTTAAGGTTCTTTTATACTGAATAATAAAATAGCAATACGATTTTCATTAAATTGTTTCCAAGTGTATCATAACGAATAAAATAGGAATATCATATATATTTCTAATAAGCGTCTATTTGCTTTATTTAAGAACTACATTGCCTAAATTTAAAGAATATAGTTCTGGATTACATTTTAAAATATTTACAATATTATATCGCCGTGTATGATTGAATATTTAATCAAGATACAGACGATGAAGGTAATAAGTCTGAATAGGGTAGTAATTCATTAGCATGGCGTCTAATGTTGGACGATCCATTATGCGGTGTTAACTCGTATATGTCATGTTCTAAAATTTGGGATATTGTATATGGTCCTATAAATTTTGGTTCATCTTTACTTCTGGAATTTGTTTTAACAAATACTTTTTCATTTAATTGAAATGTTTTATTTTTCCGGGTTGGGTTTAATTTTAAATTTCGTTTTTCTTTACTATCAATTTGCTTGCCTTGCAATATTTCGTAAATTTTTTTCATGCGGATTTTGTGACCAGATAAATAATCATGATAGTAGGTTTTTGTATAGTCTAAATCGAACTGATTTCTACATTCAGTATGACCAAATACAATCTCAAAAGGGGTCAAATTGAGATTAGAGTGTATCGTATGATTGTATGCAAGAATACAATATTGAATTTTGTTTTGTTCAGGTACATCCGTCAATAGTCGATAGTGTTCAACTATTGTCGAATGTAGTCGTTCAATTGGGGAGTTAGATTGATGGTGATGTGGGGTTGTCGTATGCAACTGGATTTTATGTAAAGCTATGAAGTCTTTAAAAATATTTTTGTTAAATTCTCCATCAGCTATAATGATATTTGGTGTAGTAAAAGTACACATATAATTAAGTAGTTGTTCAATGACGTCTGTTAAATTTCGAGATTTAATATAGTATGCTTGGGCGAATTTGGAAAATGAATCTATTATTGTTAAATAACTTCTCTTACCTATCTGAAAAATATCCAAGTGTATAGTATGAAATGGTTGGTTTTGTGTAGGAGTAAGCTGAAAGGGCTGTTTAATTGGGTTTCTATTGTACTTTTGCGCTTTACAAATATGACAATTATTAATATAGTCAGTGACATCTTTATTAATTGATTTCCAATAATATTTTCTTTTTATATGTTCAATTGTTTCATTGATACCACGGTGATTGGTTTTGCCTAGGTGGTAATTTTGGATTTGATATTGACGATCTTGTGGACTTAGAACGTAAGTCACTTGTGACATACATCGATGAAATTTGGGTGTATTATCGTTAATTATGTTTTGCAGAAAATTTGAAAAATCTAAACAAAGTTCGTCGTTAGGAAAATAACAATGGTAATGTGTTCTAGGTTCACAATGTTCAATTAATAGCCTGTTGAATACGTCAATTTTATTTGTATTATTTAGGGATACAGAATAATGTGTAATTCCGTCGTATTTAGTGATTCCGATATCTCGTGGTAGTTGAGAAATTACAAATTCAATTTGATTTTTAAATTGTTGTAGAGGTTTTTCGGCAATATCTATTACGGGGGTAGATGATTGTTGCGAATGTATTGTTTCGACATAGGATTTATTATCGTCGTTATTTGGTGGTCTTATTTGGATGTCGGATATAACTTTTACTTTAGGCGTTTTTGATTTTGGTGGTCCGATGGTCGGTACCGAAAAAAAGTCTTGTATGTCGGGGGTGCTTGCCCTACTTGCCATTAAGCTTTCGTTACCTTGTATTGGTATTGGTGTATGAAGTCTATCGGGTGTTTCTAAAGTCATGGGGTGAATTTGAACACGCGACAGAGCGTCGGCAACTTTATTTAATTTGCCTGGTAGATAGTTTACGGTGAAGTCGTATTCTTCTAATTTAAGTGCCCAACGAGTTAATTTGGAATTTGGTTCTTTTAAATTTTTGAGCCAAACAAGCGGTCTATGATCGGTGTACAATTTAAATTTTACTCCATACAGATATGACGAAATTGTTTGGTTGCCCAAACTATGGCTAGGAGTTCTCGTTCAATTGTAGTATAATTTTGTTCTGCATTATTAAGGGTTCTGGAGGCATAACAGGTGGGTTTACCATCTTGGGATAATACCGCGCCTATCGCAAATTTAGATGCATCGGTAGTCAGTTCGAAAGGTTTTTCAAAATCAGGATATTGAAGTACTGGTTCATTCATTAAAATTTGTTTGCAATACTCAAAGTTCTTCAAAAATTCAGGGGTGTGTACAATTTTATTCTCTTTCTTTAAACATACAGTTAAAAATTTTGTTATTTTGCCAAAGTCCTTAACAAATTTTCTATAATAGCCAAATAGTCCTAAGAATGATTTTATCTCGGTTCTTGTTTTAGGTGCTGGGAAATTTTTGATTGCTGATATTTTAGATGGATCTGGTTTTATTCCTTCTGAAGTAACTATATGACCCAAATATTTTACAGATTTATGTAAAAATTCCGATTTATCTAACTGAATTTTTACATTAGCATCTCTACATTTTTGAAATACATTTTTTAAACGTTGCATGTGTTCTTGAAGAGAACTTCCGAAAATTATAATGTCGTCTAGGTAAACTAGGCACTGTGTTGGAGTGAGTCCAATTAAGGCTGTATTTATCATCCTTTGGAAGGATGCAGGACTGTTACGTAAACCCATAGCCATTCTTTTAAACTGAAAATGGCCTTCTTCGGTTGAAAAAGCGGTTTTTTCGCGATCTTTCTTTTCGATTTCTATCTGGTGGAAACCAGAGGCAAGATCCAATGTTGTAAAGTATTTGGCTCTGCCAAGATTGTCTAATACAGTTTCTATACGGGGCAATGGATATTTATCTTCAATAGTTTGTTCATTTAACTTTCGATAATCAACTACAATACGCCATTTTTGTTTTCCGGAGGCGTCTAACTTTTTTGGGACGACCCAAATAGGAAAATTATACGGTGATTCCGATGGCTCTATAATATCTTCGTTTAACATTTTCTTTATTTGCTTCTTGACGTCTTCGCGATGAATATGGGGATAACGGTATGTTTTCGTAAATATAGGTGCATTGGTTTTAGTCCTAATGTGGTGTTTTGTCAAATTCGTAACGGATAAAGGTATTTCGGGAGAGTAAAATACATCTCTGTATTGAAAACATAAATTAGTCAAAAGAGTTTTTTCGTCTTCGTTTAAATGGTCTAGTCTTAAATTGTTTTTTAAATTATTATTTAAAATACTTCTGGTGTTTGGAGTTTTTATATTAAAGTTGTTAAGTCTGATAGGTTGATTTTTGCTATCGGGTTCATAGTCTTCTAAAAATAATGGATTATAAATATTTATTTCTTGTGTTTCGTTTGAAGTATTAATTACACTGGTTTTAAACCAATTATTGTGTAATTTCACTAATGCTGAAGGCATAATTAATTTGTCATTAAATTTTAGTTTTGGAGCTATTTTAGTTCCATTCTTTCCTACTGCTGGTAAATTTACAAAACATTCTGTACGCGGAGGTACTACAAGTTTTCTGACAAAATCTGAGTTTTTAAATTTAGAAAAATTACATTCATTACGTTTTTGAATTTCCTGTTTAGTTTTGATGGATTATAATAGAACGGTATTACTGTTTTTTCTGTTTGGATGTGCATCCATTTATAATCTATTCGTGCGGATAATTTGAAAGTAAATCGGATCCAATAAGTCCTACATAGTCTTGGTGAAAATTGAATAAATAACACGTATGTGTTCCGTTTTTATAAAAAAGATTAGGAATGGGTAAATCTGCAATTAAGTTATGTTGAGAAATTCCATGAGATGTAACTATCTCGAATTCTGTTTCATAAATATAATTTGGAAAATGTTGTTGTACAAAATCTGGAGAAATTATTGTTTGTGAGCTACCTGTATCTATTAAAAGTTTATCGCCGGTGGCGGGAATTATAATATAAGGAAGGTTTGATTTTGGATTTATATTAAAAGTTAAAATATTCTTTTCCGAGGCTCTTAATGAAAATTTACAGTATCGTTTGGATCTGGATATTCGAAATAATCGTAAGTATGGTCTAAATCTTGTGATTCGTAATTTTCAGTTGTATCTTGAAAATTGTCAAGGTCAAAATATTCCTGAGGGTTTTCGTTAAAATTTTCTGGAGTTGAAAATTCTTCATTTTCAAATAAATTTTCGGCTAAGTTTTCATACTCATCCGGAGGTTTTTCTTGATGGTAATTTAAATGATTAAAATTTCTATTAACGTTTTGAGAGTTTGCTCGATATTTATTAGGGAAATTTGATTGTTGAGTAGCTGGTCTTTTTATAGTGCTAAAGTCCATAGGTTCTGGTTTATTTGTTGGTGAAAAATTTGGTTTTGGTGCAAATGCATTAAAGCTTGAATTTTGAGTTATTCTAGAATTATTAGGATTATTAAAATTCGTTGGATTTTTAAAATAGTTGGGATTTTGATTAAAATTATTTCGATTTTGTTGGAATGGTCTTTGCATAAAATTTGGGTTATTAAATTTAGGTTTAAATGAATTTCTTGTTTGAATATTGGAAGTTAAATTTGATTTATTTAATTTTTGACTTTGAAAATTATTTTGATTTTGAGAATATCTGATATCAATTTCTTCTTTTACTATGCTTAAGGCTTGTTCTAGTGAAGTTGGGTTTCTACTTCTTACGAAGCTTCCTAAATTTTCATTTAGTCCACTTGTAAAAGTGCGAAGTGCTAAATCTTTGTTAGCCTTTAATTTATAAGTGATAATGTCTTTTGATTCTTGACTCAGAGAAACTTTTGAATTATAAATAGCTAAATGAGTTCTAACTTTGTTGAAAAATTCTATGGGAGAGTCTTTATTCTGTTTTAATTTGGTTAAATCAATTAAAAGATTCAATTCTGACCTTTGGTCGCCAAAATTTTCAATTAAGACATTTTTTAAGTCTTTCCAAGTATCATACTCGTAACCTGTGATTACTTCTAACGCTTGACCTTTTAATTTATTCCTTATCGAATTTAAAATTACTTGGTTGATATAATCGTTTAAATTTTCTGTACAAAATTTAGTTGCAATGATTTCTGCAGATCTGATAAATTCCGAAAGAGTGGCTTGATTACCATCATATGTGGGAATTTCATTTAATAAAGCTACATTAAAATGTGGGGGAAACAATGATGCGTTTTGATCAACCATATTTGTGTTGTTACAATTATTTAAAAATAAAATTCTAGGGATAGAGTTCCTTGGTGAGCGTGATCGATCTCGTGACATAAAATTTTTACAATTGTTTCAAAATATAATTACAGGTGTTTTAACTAATGATTCGAGATAATAGTGATCTAAACATAAAAATTTTATAGACAAAAATTAATTTTGCTTTATTTGTTTCACTTATTTTTAATTTTTATTTATGTTAGTAAACAGTTTAATGACTAGGGGATGTTTAACAGGGGTACCTACGCGCAAGAACGCAAGCACAAATGCAAATTAAGCACACCTAGTATGTGCAGCAATTGGTCTGGCTTACTACGTTCTGCCTGAACTTATAAATAAATATTTAAAACTATGTTAGTATAATTTTTAAAACTTTATATTAGTTAACTTTGTTGTTTTAGGCGAACGCTTTAATAATTATCACTTTTGAAAATTATATTACGTTACTTTGTTGCCTTTGAAATTTTTACTTTGTTATTTAGGCGAACGCTTTAATAATTATTACTTTTGAAAATTATATTACGTTACTTTGTTGCCTTTAAAATTAATCATTTTGCTTTTTCTTTAAAACTTAAAAATTATTACTTAGGCGAACGCTTTAATAGTCGTTACTTTGTTGCCTTTAAAATATACCTTTGCTTTTTCTCTAAAGCTTGAAAATTATTATAAAAATATGCACTTACATTGTGCGTTAAAATTGACGAACGGCGTGCGATCAAGCTACGTCCTGTTGTCTTCAAAAAGGATGCGTCGATCCTATTGATGTCGGCTGGCCTGCACAGAGGTCCTGAAGTCCGACTTGGATAGTCCAGCTTTGCGCTAGAGCGTTATCCAAAAGTTGTCCTGGGGTCGTCGTTGTTGACGTTGCCAAACCAGAGACTGATCCCAATGATCAAGAGTGGTCCCAATGACCAGATGGTTCCAATAACCACGGAGGAGCAGGAGCTGGGTCGACGGGCGCTTCTCACGATCGGGCGATGTTTGTCCCTGTTGGAGATGTCCGAAGATCCGCTGGGTGGTAGGTGTCGATTTGCGGCAAAGAGCTGAACCTCAAGGAAAGTTGCTGGTCGACTCGATGTTTGTAGTTTTCCAGGTTTTCCTCCACAAATCCTACCGACTGCGCCAGTTTTATTAAAAGGCCGCCGAAACGACTTTTTAAAAAACGTTTATTTTTATTTTACAATGAAATATAACATTGGAAGCACACAGCTAGCCGCCGGACAATTTCTTACATCTAGCTATGATACGAACACAATGGAACTTATCGACTGACTGGAGCTTAACTTAGAGGTGCAAGCTACTAGTATATATACTATGCCTAATCAGCTAAGATAAGCGTTATCTCTAAAAGGGAGCGTGAGACAGGAAGCCACGTGCGTTCAAGGTTGCAGACTTGCAGTTCACACAAAAGAAGCTATTATTGTTCAAGGTTGCAAGCTTGCAGTTTTACACAGGGGGCCTATTGTCTATTCATAATATAACTAGCGTCACAATAAAGAGGTGTTGGATAATAAATATTATGCGCTAAGTGAATTAAACATATGTTTATTCACGAAAAGAGGTTGAGCTCACGAGCACGTAGTGCGACTGAGATCATATCTTTGAGTTAATAAATGTTTAATTCACGTGGTGTATATATGTTTCTATTCAATTTTGATGAAATTTTGAATAAAAAATATTCAAATCAAGATATAAATTTTCCCATTCATCGTCGATTTGATCTAAATGTTAGTAATTATATATTACACACTACAAAGAGAAAGAGTAACTGAATGTAAATATTTGAAGAAATAATAAAAATATCTTGTCCTTTATTCAAACTTTTGTAATTCCCTAGTGAATTAAAACACTTTTATTTCTCTCTCTGCTTAGGAATGTTGTTATGGAGTTAATAATATCACTTTTCTTAGGTAACGAGTCAACGGAAATGTGTGGCCCAGGAAGTATTGCATGCATGATGACGGCGCAACGTAAGTAGTCAAAAGAAAATTTAGAAGTTGAAAATTTAAAGTAATTTATTAATTTAATGCAGCGTTGTCTATACTCAAATAAGTGCGATAAAATCATTCCTTATGCAAATTTTGTTTTAATATACTATTACCAATTGTTGCCATTAGAGACGCGCGACAAAGTGACAGCTGTGGGAGCTCCTCAGAAAACACAAACCTTGTGTTGTCAGAAACTAGCGCAAAGCCTTTTTTCTATAGGAATAATAAAAAAACATATTTTCCAGATTAAACGCCCTGGGTCTCATTACAGAATAACATATTACTGAAACATGTTTTCCTCAATCGTATTATTTGGCTTCAGTTGTTTGCAGCTGAACGGTATCTCATTCTTAATGAGACGCACTCTATATAAAAAAGTAGAATAAAACCACCGCGCAAAGTCAAACACTAATATTTCCCTTATGATTTAAAAAAAAGGGTTAACACCTTCCCGATAATGAAAATGAAATATTATAGATGATGTAACTGCCACAGAAGTACAAGAAGGATTAGATGCATTTGAAGATAATACATATAAAAGAAATAAAGAGCAATGCCATTGCTTATCAGCCTGCACTTCGCTGTCATACAATGTGGAATCTTCTCAAGCATACATTGATTGGAACAAATATGCCGAATCATTCAAAATTAATGCCAGCGAATTTCCCGGGTAAGTGCCCCAAAATTAGCGTTTACGTGCAATCGTATACCAAATTTGAATAAAAAAGGATTAATTTGTGGGAGGTCCAAAAGAAATCTTGTCTTCTATCTGTCATTTCACTGACGTCTGCGTCCCAAGGTTATGTTGTGGAGAACACACGCAATTGGCTTTTAAAGGAAAAATGCAGAAAAAGTATGAAACCAATTAGAAAAACATCTATCATGGTAAATATAGTCCATCTTTTTTCATATGGAAATGCAAATGGCGAAATTCTAAGAAAACCATTGTAATTGTGTAATTGCCCAAAATGGCAGTCACATTCTTCAAAATTCACTAAAACAGCTGAAACCGAACATTTAAATGCTTACTTGAAGTTTTTTTAACGTTTTTCAGGAACAACTGGTAAGGTTTAACGTTCCAACTACACGAGTATGTCTTCAACAGGAATGATCACTAGATTGAATTGTGTTGGTATATATGCTCGGGGTTATTATTTTTTCAGTGGTGTTAGGTTTCATGTTGACTGGTTGCCTGGCTATTACAAAGTTGAAATATAATTTGGTTTTAACTAGTGCAATATTCTCTTTACTGAGCCCCACTAGTTGGTCGACATTTTGCAATCTACCTATTTTGCATAGTGATCGTGAAAGTCGTCTATTTTTAATGAAACATCGTATTGAAAGTTCCATTTTTTTAACCCAAAAATCGTGAAAAAAGTACACTTTTTTTAACTATGTTATTGAAATGTCAACTCGACAGTTGTCAATTCCGTAGTCCTTTTCGACTAAATTTCAACCAAGAGATCACTATACAAAAAAAACTACGTGTACAACACGTTTTGAAAGTCCTTTTTTCATTCATTTGCTTAATTAACTCGAGTTACGTGGGACAGATAAGGCACGCTTTGATAATCTTATGAGGTGTCATTTCCTTATCTTATCAACTGGCGTGCTTGCTTGTAGACAGATTTCAATTAGATTGAAGTCAGTTGTTATGCAGCATTCTTTATGTAAAGACATTGTATAATTGCTCAGTGTGGAAATAAAATAAAGTTTTTTTTGTTTAAATTTCGGCACAAGAAAAATCAAAGGTGATCTCTACGACCTGACACCGTAGAAAAGGCATTAACTTATGTACTAGCCGAGGAAATCATAAATTATGCGAAAAATTTTACACAGCAGAGATTTCCATCAACTTTAAGAACCCAGAAACCAAGACAAGAAACTCCTAACAATTTTTGTAAGCCGCAATTTACCAGAGGACCTTTTACCATGCCAGTTCCAGCAGCGATATCGCAGCCCATACCCATACAATTTCTACAATTGCCACAATTTGGATATTCAAGATTGCCACCACAAAACTCACGCTTTACTGGATTTGGTAACCAACAACCAAATTTTCCACAACAGCCGAAATTGTTTACCCCAGCTACAGCAAATGCACAAACATCTATTCAATAATTTGTAAATCAACAAAGGCAAAATACAAATGTATTCAAACCCCGAAATTTATCACAACCCAAGCCAACACCAATGGCCATAAGCTCCGGAAATACTAGGCAACTTTCGCGAGTCAGTTATACCCAGCCGAGACTAACTTTTACATCAGAAGAATTATTTTACCACGACACACCAGAAGAAGAGCCAAACTTCGAAAATCCATTCGAAATCGACGCTCAAACAATCCAAAATTGTCAACCAGAATATGAAGGCTATGAAGAGTACCAACAGGAAGCTAATTATTTAGACCCAGAAGAAACACCGAATAGTAATTACCATCAGGATTTTTCCATGGACCCTGCGAGAACACCACCGACGTAATGACGTTAAATATAAAACAAAATGTACACCTTCCCTATATTATCATTCCGGAACTTAACTAAATTAATGATTGACACTGGATCTGCACGAACTTTAATAAATCCAAATTTAATTTACAAATAGAGTAAAAATTTGTATAGAACCATTTGCTATACAAACAGCGCACAATACTAGCTATCATAATGAAGTTGCTAACATTCCATTATTCCCCACATTTAAAAAACAGGGCTATCATATAGCTATTAAGGCAACTAGTGTTTTACAGAGGGTTTAAAAATCGAGGTCGATCATGTTAAAATTCGAGCGAAGCGAGAATTTTATGATCGACCGAGATTTTTAAACTGTAAAACACGAGTTGGCTTCAATATTTTTTCTACAGCCGAGAAGTTTGTAAGCTTAAATGCACTCGGGGCTTCGCCCCTCTCCAAAGCGGCCGTCGGGGCTCCACCCCTCTCCAAGGGGGCCCTCTGGACTCCGCTCCTCTCCAAGGGGGCCCTCTGGACTCCGCTCCTCTCCAAGGGGGCCCTCGGGGCTCGGCCCCTCTCCAAGGGGGCCCTTAGGGCTCGGCCCCTCTCCAAGGGGGCTCTTGGAGCTCCACCCCACTCCAAGGGTGCCCTCGGGGCTCCGCCCTTCTCCAAGGGGGCCATCGGGCTCCGCCCCTCTCCAAGGGGGCCCTGGGGACTCGGCCCTTCTCCAAGGGGGCCCTCAGGGCTCGGCCCCTCTCCAAGGGGGCTCTTGGAGCTCCACCCTTCTCCAAGGGTGCCCTCGGGGCTCCACCCCTCTCCAATCGGGCACTCGGGGCTCCGCATACAAATCGGTCCGATATAACAACTGTACTTTTAATCTTCACAAATAAGGTTTTATAAACTCTTAAAGTACTCCGTGCTTTAAATGGAATGGCGTGTTTTATAGACAACATAAAACACGCCGCATATGACCCTTGGAAACAGTTTAAAATCACGGCTGTAGAAAAAAGTATATTTATTTAAATACGACGGTTTAATAGGACTCCATCTTTTGAAACAGTTAGGAGCCACAATTGATTTAAAAAATGACATGATAGTGACCCCAACAGCTAGTATACGAATTTATCATAATGAAATTCAAGAAAACGTGTGTTGTACACTAACACTTCAACCAAAAATGGAAACTGTAGTGCAAATACCCGTAAATACTAAACTACAACAAGAAATTTTGGAACATCAGAATTTTGGACCTGACATAGAAATACCAACAGCGTTAGTACAAGTTCAAGATCAGCAAGCATTAACAACAATGTTAAACAGAGGCGAAAAGCAAAAAATTTTAAAAATATGGAAACCGTTAAACTTGATACAAGTTGAACCAATCAAGAAACCTATACTAGTTAACAATATTAATAATGTTCAAGTCAATGTTAAGAAAATTCAGAGAGGAAACTTGAAAAACTTAAGATTAAAACATCTAACCGATAAAAAAATTACTCTAATTAGGAACCTGTGTGAGGAATACAAGGACATCTTTCATCACGAACAACTGCCTTTAACTTGGGGATGGTGATTGGTTTTTCGTTACACAGCTTATATCTTCGGTAATATTAGAGATACAAGAAAAAATTTAAGGAAAAAGTTTCTTAGTCCAATTGTATCTATAACATAACGATCATAATAGCAATAGATAATGACGTCATTGTAAGAAACAGCTAGTTTTTTAAGTTTGCTTTAAAAATGTGACCTTTTATGATAAACATTACATTTATTGCACAATTTCAACCATACGAAATAAGCTAAAACAAGAATACAATATCAAAAACTAACACTACTGAATAAATTGTTGAAAGTGCCCACCATTGTTAACAATGCATAACTGATCTCTTCTCAGTATATGATGTCGGAATCTGCGTAAAATTTCAGGGGTAATTACCTAGGCCACTAAACGAATTTTACTTTTTAGGTCGTCTAGTATATCAGACACAGTATTGTAAACTTTGTTTTTTAGAAAATCCCAAACAAAAAGTCTAATATCGAAAAATCAGGTGATCTCGAAGGCCACAAATGAAGCTTAAATGAAAAAAGTGAATTTGTGACTGTATTCAGAACTTTATAAGCTTTTCAATTTTCAATTAAAATACAGAACGTTCTGTTTGAAAAACCAAAGTTGGTAATTTTTTCCAAAAACCAGTAGGCAATGAAAACTTATTATGTTCACTATGCTATAGATAAAATTCAGCTCAGAAACTTTTTCTTGTATCTCCAATATTACCGAAGATATACGCTGTGCAATGAAAAAGCAACCGCAATGTATATTATCACTTGCTTTAGAAAATAAAACATTTTAAAATGAAAACATTTGCTTTGGTTTTCACTTTAGTTTGCAACGTATGCTCAGATTTTGTGATCTATTGAATCTAGTTATGCGTCAAATTCAAAACGATATTGCAATCAATACTTCTTCAATCCTTTTATGTTCTTCTCAAATTCTTAAATTCTTTTATTCTAATTTCAGGATGAGAGTCACTAGAGTAGACTTCATGTTCAAGCGGCGTCAATTTATCACATCGGAGAGACACGAATTATATGGAGTTTCAGAATTTCTGGCGCACTGCGGAGGGTTACTTGCTCTGTTTATAGGATTTTCCCTTCTTTCGTTAATGGAAATAATTTATTGGCTCACTCTCAGGCTTGTATGCAACATCAAAGAATATGGACATCATTTCTGGTCTGGGTCTATAAACTTAATAAAAAAATATGCCTTCAATGATTAAATTAAAATACGAAGTTAAGTAGATAGTTTCCGCATAACGATCGACCGTAAACTATCTACATTCAAAAATAAATATATATTGCTATGCTATACACCTCCTCTCGGTGCTGTTAGTTTGCTGAATTTAAATAAATCAGGTAGATTTTCAATTATTGAAGCTTATATGATCTTACTCTTGTATTAAAATAACGTTTTCTTTTAATAAGTTAATGTTATATATATGCCCTTTTATAAAATTTCTATTTTATTTTACTTCTCTTTTTCTAGATCTTTGTGAAATGACTACTCAAGTCAAGTTAGCTCTATGCATATTCAAATTAATTTAATCAGCACACAAGAAATAGCAGTTTATTTATCTAGAACCAAAAGTGACATTTTAAAGGACGAGAAAGTTGTTTAGCCGTGGACGGAATTACTTGCGAGGATCTTTAAAAACACTTTTTTCTATAACCATTTAAAAATGAACGACTTTCGTCACGTTTTACCCCAACCGAAAACGCCAGTTCCGGGACCAGTGATAGAATATCCCATAACGTTAACTTTCGTCTCTAGTGACGAAAGTAAGTGGTTGCAATTTCAGATATTAAATGCATTCTGCCATATCCAATTGTAATTTAATTTTACAAAGCACAATAGAAAAACATCATTCAGCACAAAAACGTGTAAATTTACTTTGTATAACGTAATAAATGCAAAATACAGTTATAAAAATTAACACGAAATTGGCAGGACGTCTCATCAAGTAGCCTTGCTCTCGGACGGTAGTGTTTTAGTGCAGTAGTAGTGAACCATGGTTATAGAAAAAGTATAGTGTTTTACTCGTCGAAAAGCATTTTCTGCAACTTGAGAACATTATCAAACTCGGCTACGCCTCGTTTGATAAACTGTTCTCTCGTTTACAGAAAATGCTACTTTCGTCACTCGTTAAACAATATACTAATTTTCGAAAACTGTCATCAAATGTTGACATTTTCGTTAAATTCTCAGTAAGCAAAGTGATTCTTTTTTGTCACTTAACTGCGAAATACTTTCATGTTCTAGAATGCAAAATTCTTTAGCGTTCTAGAACATAAAAGAAATGTCAACAAATTTGTCATTTTTTAGGAACTTATTTGTGATTTTATTAATTAAGTAACCTACATTAGTTTTTTATTAAGTAATTTAAAATTTCAATAGATACTAATAACTATTATAAACTATGTATTATAAACATGACTAATTTATGTTGTACTACATGTAAATTGAAGCTGCCTATATTGCAGTCAGTTAAATTTATACGTCACTTTGACGTTTGTCAAACAATTCAGCAGGCCGTGGTACAAACATAAATTCATTGTTTATGAAATATAAAATTGTCAATTAACGTTGACAGTTGTCTTATTTAATTTTTTTTTATTCTCATACTAGTTTTATTGCAGTTTTCGAAAAATCATTGTTTGCATCTCGAATGCGAAATGCTTTTGCGTTCTCGAATGGGTATTTTGCCTCGCTAAAGATCGGGAAAATAACTTCCATTCTTGAACGCAAAAGTAGCATTTCGCATTCTAGATACAAAAATAGCCATTTGTTCGTGGTGAATACGACGGTTTATTTCATACTGCAAGTTTAATGAATTTTAAATAAAAAGTTGTAAACCATTTCAAATTTCATGTCAACAACTGATGTATAATTTTAAAATACTTGAACTTTAATATTTTACTTTAAAGTACTAAGACTTTAATGTTTCATTTTTTGTATCATAAATAAGTTTTAAAGTACTTGAACTTTAATATTTTACTTTAAAGTACTAAGATTTTAATGTTCCATTTTTTGTAGCATAAATAATCCGAAAAATGATATTTTTGACATCAGTATGAAATAATAGTAATTTACGATGCAAGTAACGTTATCAAGCTTTTTACATTACGAGAGAATAGTTTGAATGAACGAGCGACGTTAGGAGCGAGTTCTTTAAAATTCTCGAATAATGTAGAAAGCAGATAACGTTACGTATATCGTAACACGGTTTATTTTATCCTAAAATACTAATCTTTTTAAAAAATTGAAAAAATGGTTATTAATGATACTTACAACAGCGAGTGGTAGTATTACTAGTAAGATAAAAACTCAATACTGTATTGTTGGTAGCACTGTCAGGTTATGTTAAATTTGAAATTTTCAGGTTAAGTTTTGTGTCAGTTTGTGTCAAATAACAAACAAAACCTAACCTACTAACATCGAATTTGACATAGACTGACAATACACTTCAGTGCTGTCAACATGTGATTAAATGCTAATAAAGTATCGTTATGTTATTTTCCTTAACAACACTAGTGCTGTTAAATGCATCTTAACGCAACTCGTTGCTAAGGAGTTATTATCATAGTAACATAATAGAATAAAATAAAATATTATTTATAATTATGACATTCAGACAACTGTCAAAGTGAAAAGTCAACTAAATGATTCCTGTCACATATTAATTATTCTGAATATCGACCAAAGTAAATAGTTCTTCCAAATATGTAATTCACTCAGTATTAAGGACTTATTTGTTTTAGATTTATATAACATATACCCTTTTTTAAGCTCACTGAAGCACTTCCCACATCTGCTGGAGATATCATGCAAATATCCGCACTATATTGGCAACCAATGTGCTCTATAGGTATGTTAAACGTGCGCATCTTCTGAATATATCTCACCATTATCCGCTTAATAATATTTGTAAAATGTGTATACACTCTATTGGCAAAGAGTATTCTCTAGATGTCAGTCGCCCAGATCTTCTGTATATATCTTACAAATATCTGTCATTTATTTATATTAAGATGTACACCGTATATTACTAAACCATCTAAACTGAGTATCTCGCGCGATTTTATTCATCTCGCTTGTTATTGGGAAATTGATAACAGTAAGAGAAATGAGATTGGTTAAATTAGACAAGTTGCATAATTTAGGCTTTTTGAGATGCCGGTTACTGATTTGTAATTTGCTGGATACTTCTTAAAATATCTTGAAAAACAACTGAAAATCACGTTTTCATTTCGTCAAATCTTCCAATATTTAAAGAATAAGTGTAAGGCTATACGTATTATTCTCTGAATTATGTCTTTGCAATCAACATTTCTTTTTAATGTTTGAAGAAAACAAAAAACCCAATTTTCAATATATCATAAAAAGAATTGCTCGATAGCCAATAGTTATTACTTCGATTTATATGATAGAGTATCGAAACAACATTCTTTGTTAAATATTCTGTTTATGTCTCTTTGCACTATCAAATATGTTTTTTATTAGATGTTTTGTTAATGCTCAGTTGGTGCTAAAAAACTGTTTTTTATGTATTGATTTAGCTGGTTAATGGCGCACCAGCAGCTAGGCTATCAGTGCCCTATAAAGATACTGTTACATTACATTATATAATTTACATTCTGACATAAAGCTGATAATTTTAAGTTCACTTATATTGTCATTTTAAGTGAAGTGTTAAAAAAACTGTGATCAGTACTATTTCCGTTTTATATGTATGTATAAGAAACATAGTAACATTATATTCTACATTAAAATTGTTACACTAATTGTCAACAACATTTATTAATATTTATTCTGTACAAATATATATTACATTGCATTCTGCCTCATCATTCTATCTTTAGAATTCGCTAGATATAGAGCTACCGATTTCCACATCAGTAGAAGCGTCTGAAAAAAATACATAATATGCATTAATTTCAAGTGTACTTGCTTCTTTTTTCAATTATAAGTTTTTTCACATACACCAAGCATTGTGTAACTGTAATATAATACCAAATAAAACAAGCAGTGGAAATTCATTAGAAAAAGTTAATATTGCCTTAGCAGCAGTAGCCAGTTAAAAAATCTATAAAAGGTTTTACCCAGGCTTCCCTCGTCGACATTGTAACACTAAATAATTTTTAAAATGAAATTAAGTTAGAAGTAAAGATATCTTCACGTTTCCAATAAATTAAATAAATTTCCAAATAAAAAAAAATCCATTACCGGAGGGATTTGAACCGCGGCGCTTGCGACTGCGAACAAATGCTACCGACCAATTCCTTACTACTCTACGGAGAACTATTGCTATCGTCGGGTTTCAGCTGACTTAACCTTCACGCCGGGCAGGTCTTAAGAAAATTAATTATATTTTTTACATCAATAAACCAATGCAGATAATTCTTTCACTAAACATTTCTTTATTCATTTTTAAACATATCATACGCAGAATATATATATTTATGTGCAAATCGTTTTTACGATATACGTCCATGCCTCGCCCAAATATGCGTTTCCCGTCTATTTCAAGGTTTGCAATTTACGCATTTATGCGGATCGCGGCCTAAAAATTTAAGAAAAATAGAGGTAACAATATCTTAACACTTGCTTATGCAAATTAAAGCAATTATCAAATTTAAAAAATTACCGGAGAGGAATTCGATCAACGTCATCTGCGGATACAATCGTTGATAGTCAGATAGATTTAACTGCGCTATGCAGGCTCGCTGATGTGTGCGACGAGCGGGTGTATTTAAGCGAAGGGTGTTATTGTGGAAACTTTTTAAATTTTTTGCGACCTTATCTTGTATTTGTTAGGTTAAATTTTCGTCAAGTGTAAGGCCTGATCTATGTGCAAATTACTACTTTAATCTATTTCCCACTTAACGCAAATATAAAAAAAAAATTTTTTTTTAAGGTGCTCACCCTGTATATATTTGTATGAAATTGTATCTGTTTTATTCCAGGTAGATATATAATATGTATGCAAAATATCGTCTTCCCCCGACAAATACTTTTTGAGCTATACTGCCAACAGACAGACAGACAGACAGACAGACAGACGGAATTGAGAAAACCTGTTTTTCGTCATCTAGGCACTCTGAAACGTAAAGATCTGAAGAAATCTCGGAAGGTGAGTTTTTCGCGATTACAATACTTCCTTCGTCTTTTAGACGAGGGAAATAAAAATTAAATTAGAAAATCAAATAGGCTTATTTGTTTCTGGTGCCAATAACTACGGGCTGTTTCCAAACTGCCGACAAAAATTAGATGTAGGTACTGATTTTGCAGGAAAAGAAAAAGAGGAAATTCTTCCTTAGGAGTGACGCCCTCTGACGCAACGGTTAGCGAACAATTATACTACTCATTTAACATATAATATTTATTTATGTTTGAATAAGTGCGCCGTAGTGTCTTATATAGAAGGTCACATCAATCTGCTCTAAAAATCACGTTTTTCATACAAAGAACTCTTATTGTGAGTCGTTATAATTACAAGAACGTCTGGGTGTTTTTCTAAGAGGTGCAAATTAATTTGGGGGTGAGTTCTACATATCACAGGAATTAAAAAAGTTTCAATTAACATAAATTTAGTATTTACTGGCTTAATGCTTCCAAAAGGTGAAGTAATCCCAACAGTTCAGATCTACCGGATGTTGCAATTCATTCAAAACTATATTTATAGAAAATTTTTTTTTTGCATAACTGCAAATAGAATTAGACTGTAAAATGGCAACTTTTTTCCCCAGGCCAGAATAAAATGTTGCCGCTTCTGCCGTTACCAGCTTTCCCATTTGCGAGAAGATAGTCTTGTGTGGTGTTTCACCCCTACTAGGTATAATAGCTGAGTCTGAAACACAAAAAATAAATACAACTAAAAAGTTCTTAAACCAAAAGATAAGTAAATTTGCATACTCTTATGCATGTAATTGATTTTTATGTTTGCCGTCTATTTATACAGAGGGCTTCGTCAATAGCGAATATCTTGTGAGGAGCGTATTCTTTGAAAACACTTAAGGTAAAAAAACTCCTTCCTAAAAGGTGCTAGCACTCTTTGCATTAAAAAAAAAACGAAAAGTTTTAAATTGGAATTTAACACTTAAATGACAAAATAGTTTTTACTCTTGCCATCAATCAAGATAATCTATTGAATCTTTTAACTTCGTAATAGTATATTACATACCGAAGTGGAAAGAGTTTCATTACTTCCGATAGATTAAGCAGTTAACCACGACGCGAAGCGTCAAGGTCAACTTTATTTCGAGACAGGAATGAAACTTTTCACCGTGATATGTAATACTATTTTATTCACAACCACTTTATTCTAAACACTAATTGGAAAAATTATTATTATATTATGATTCGACAGGTTGTGAAGCGCATGCATGGATGAACGACATTTCCAGTCTCTCTACCTAGACAGCGGTCGGCATTTGATTACTTTCCAACCGCTGCCACTACAACCACTTTTCCGACCGGTTGGAAAGTTTAAAAGTTGGTAATAGCTCATTTTCCAACTTTTTAAAAGTCAGTAATCACCTTATTACATATATGGTTGTGAATAAAATGTATTTTCATAACTCAAATTGATAGATATGGTTACGAAGCTGTTATTAGGTTATTAGGTACTTATAATCTAATAAGAGCATTAATTCTTTCCGGTAATTTTTAGAGTGCACAGAAACAACGTATTAATCGGCACGAGCGGTACGCGGGGTTTTTATAGAAAACAAAGGATCCTAGCGGATTTTACCAAAGAGTATTGTTGTTATCATAGGAAAATTTACTGTATATTAATTAAACGAAATCAAATATTTAAACTAAAACTAATATATATGTGTTATTATTCTGTTAGTTAAAATAAAACGTAAATATACCAGGGTAGTCTTAGTTAATGGATCTGCAATACGTAAGTTTCTGGTCTATTAGGTTAACGTCTGCCACGTACTTAAGCAGCAAAGAACTCAGAACCTAGTCTCTGGCATCGTTGTTTTCCCGAAGGCAATGCTCCGTTCATTCACTGTCGTTTATAGTAGTAATTCCATATTATTTAGACGTGTTTTCCAGATGCGATATGTGAAATACGAATTCGCCGTAATGCTTTAATTTAATTTCGAAAAACCTTCTGAGATTGTTGAAACAACAACAGAACTTCACATTATTTAAATTGAACACACATCACGGAGGCTTCACCTCTGTGTATATAAGGCGCTTTTAAAATTAGTACCATTAATTTCAGGATTAATAGATAACCTCAAAAAAATGCAAAAGTTCCTATAAAATTAAGTTTGCAAACGTTTCGTTACTGAGATACAGAGAGATACTTTTTTACTCATATCTGTAGAATGAATTATAGTTTCTCGGAAGTCAAAATGCTGTCAAATTTCACTAGATGTGATCATTCAATGACGTTCTTGTGGGACATGAGGAAAACTTTTTCTTTTCAAAATACAAATTTTGTTTGAATATACGAGTGTAACGTTTCGCTCCGATTTTAAATGCGAATTAATTATAATCGAATATTATGGGCATTTAAAATTTCGTATAGGTATTCGATTTCATAAAAGTTCCAGTCCGCGCGTGACCGCCAGTTCGTCGCTGTGCGCAGGTGAAACGAGAAAGCGTCCGCCGCGCATTCCCATTTCTGCGTTGATGCAAGAGAAGAGAACGTGGTAACAAGGTATAGAATCAAACTTTTTCCCGAACCCAGCACGAGAATTATACCAGAATTATCCCGAGGACTTATTCCGGCCGTCCGACCCCATTCACCTTCGGCCCACGGCTTCGGCCTCCGGGAGCCCCGTTCTCGCCCCCGTCGGGCAACCAGAATTATACCAGAATTCTCTAGAAAATTCAAATCTAGCTCCCTGAACGACATCCCCGACCCGCTCCATGGAGTTCATAATTGTTTAAATTAAATCGACGCCTACCTGGAATTTGGGGCGCGTCACTAATAGCTAGCTCATTTTCACGAAACTGCACCACTTTGTTAATTTCAAATAGCGTAAACCTGAGATCGGGCTACGCTACGTTGAAATAATTCAAAGTCCTGTAGCTTATTCGTTTTAAACAGAGCACACTTTCGCTCCTTCTTATCAACCAAAGGTAACCTTGCACCGGCCGCCGTTATCTACTCGTCGCATTCCAGTCGCGTACGTGAGGTATTTCACCTTCAAGGGAAAGTATCCAAGGTAGTATATGAACATTTATTTGCTTTCGTTAACTAAAGGAACTGATAACTTCACACAAGCCCTGTACTCGCACTGACATTTGTTTACATTCGCAGTGCTGCCAACCTCTGCCAATCATCCTGGGAAGTTCCAGCGACTATCAAACAATTGAAAGCCGAGACCTCCCCTGCCATCTGGGTGGCCTAACCATAACGGGAACCGAATTAAATTTTATTTTATGCTTACGATTTGGAATAATTTATATATTGCTTTATTTTTACAATTAAGGTTTGATATGTACATAGTTTTGAATAAATGTAATTTCTGTTATTTTGTATTCTTTAAATCAGTCAAAGTATAAATATAAAGCGGACCTGACCTATTCCGAGCTACCATTTATAAGGGCAAAATTAATTAATGCTATTATTAAATTAATATACCAGGAAACGTTGCACGAAGATGTATTTTTATGTTTCCATCCTTTTTCCAATTGTCCCATATCCTCAGAAAAAAATCCTTCGGTAACCCTGCAAAATATTCTTCAACCGCTTCTTTGAGTTCTTCATCAGAAGCAAAACGCTGTGCCTGAGATGCTTTTTAAAATTTTTGAATGAAAATTAGTCTGACGGAGCTAGGTCGGGACTATCAGGTGGATGTCTTAACTCTATAAACCCACAGTCATTGATTATCTGCTGAACTTTGTTTGCCTTATGAACCCGACAATTGTCGTGCAGCAACAAGTTTTTTTGTCAATAAGAATGTGGGCGATTTTCCTCCAGAGCAGTTTTTAAATTTTTCATTGTGTTTCCGTAGGCCTCTGCATTTATGGTAGACCCCGTCGTCGGCATGTATTCAGTAAGCATGACTCCTTCGGAATCCCAGGAAACCGTTGCCATCAGTTTTTTTTCCAGATAATTGTTTTAGCTTTTTTAGCGGTAGAGAGTCCTTATGAACCCACTGCATTGATTTTTGTTTAATAAGTGGGTCCCAGTGATGTACCCAAGTCTCATCCCAGGTGATAATTCTAGAGAAAAGATGTTTGACCCTCTCCAACTCGGCCAAATTTTCTTGAGAAACTTCTTTTCTGTACAGTTTTTGTTCAGGTGTAAGCAATATGGGAATCTACCGTGCAGAACAAAATAGTAAACATCTAGTATTTTTCATTTGTATGTGCCTTGCAAGGATTTGTTTGATGGTTACGTTACTCGAGCCACCCGTGATTTAGTCTAAGTATAAATTTAAAATTGGTAATGCATTTTTTATGTTCATATCCCTAATGGCATTAGGAATAAATATAAAACAAAATCTCTACCCAAGTAGTGATGCACATACCCGTAGTCTCAAAAAATACTCCTGAGACTGGTAGTAGCACTGGTTTTTGGCTATTAACTACGAAAGGGTGCATCGAAGAAAAAAAAACAGAATTGGGATGAAAATATTGGAAATACAATTTTCAATAAGGTCTGTCATGTGTTATCTGCAGCAAGAGTGCGAGAGAAGTTTGAGCGTACAGCACGAAATGTGCTTGCTCATTTAGTTTCTGGTCAATATCGCAAAAACAGGTAGTTTTCGTAAAAAAGGATAGAAGTAAATTTGTAGAAGACTACATTTCTTTGCAAGAATAATAAATTAAATTTTATTGCACCAATTTTGAAAGTGGTACTTAAATTTTTTGGAAAAATTCACTTAAATTTATTGGAATATCTTTTCCACACCACCCGTGAAGTAGCGATTTTGTAGTGTTTTTTTTTATAGTGGTGTTCCCTGTAGGCATAAATCCACTTATTTGTTGTGAAAATGTCACTCGGAATCAAAATTCACTTTTTGCTATTTGAAATTATAGTTAATGTTACCATCATTTAGAAATTCTTCCATTTGTATGTTTAAAAATGTTAAAGAATATGAGAATAAATCTTCTGCTTCTAATAATGTGCAGTCCTCAATATCATTCTTTTCATCACTAAGAACTTCGAGATCAATCATATCTCTTCCTGCACCCCATTTTACAAGGACGCACAATCAAACTTATATGGCTTGCTGGAGCTTGCGCCTCAGTTGTGTGGTAACGGAAAGTTACTATTTTTTCCAACCCCTACACATCTGCATGAACTGTTGTTATTTGCCACATTCGAATTTGATGAAAAACATGATGAGCACCTAAAGAAGCAAAAAGAAACATTAACCTGAACTTTACAGTTCATAATGCATTCAGAAGTTGGGCTCCTTGAAAAACTGTAATCAATATTTTTTGACGCTTGGATAGGGAACGTTTTTGATATTTATTCCTTTCCTAATGCCATCAGGGATATGAATATAAAAAAAAAAACTTCGCTAATTTTTTCTGAAAAGAATTGAAATTTACTAAACTCAGAGAAAAAAGTGCAAATAAAACTTATCTTCTTATTTATTTATTTTTAAATAATATTTAAGAAATTTCTGCCTAATTCCATTTGAATTTGTAGCATTGGCATATTTTTTACATTCATGATGTATTCTTAAGTTTAAGTAAACTACTGAAATTAGCTTTATTAACTGTTTACGGTGGTTGGTAGTTTACGTATAGCCTGTAAAGTGACGAGTTCTTTTGTTTTTTGCGGGTTAACATAAATTGATCGGTACTTCTAAGAGCTCGTTCTAATTGTAAGCAAAGTTTAATTATATTGTTATAACCACAACGACTTCTGACTGTACTGGAGAAAGTTTTCAAGTGGCCTTGCCTTAGTTTAAAACTTAGAATGTATAGTAGACTGGGGTGACTTTGTGCCCCCCGAGGTAAAAATGTGCCACAATGCTTTTTCACAATTACTGATATCTGCATCTTAAACCATGTCACTCTTTAAGTTTGTGTTATTTATCCTTGCAATGCATAAATATATTAAGTACAAGATACGGCGTGCCGTTGCTATAGTGGAATAAGACGTACCATCTATTTCTGTCACTGTCAACACATGCCGTGCACATAGCGTCATCCTTTAGAGAGTCCCCTTACCGGGAAATTTAATAATAATAATAATAATAGTTAATATTATTATAGCAGTAGGCCAATCTCGTTTCTCAAAAAAGTGATGTTTCAATACTAGAATGACAATAAAAAAGTAAGCGTTTCGAAACAATTGTATAAAATAGTAATTTATTATACAAGACGATAAAGTTAAATTTTATCCACGAGTGAATCGTTTAACGTCGAGACGAAGTCGAGACGTTAATGATTCAAGAGTGGATAGAAATAACTTTATCGTCGTGTATAATACAACATTTTTTCTATAGCAAGAACTTTAACAAATTTAAAAGAAAATAAGGACAGTCAATCATATTTCAAAATGTCAGTAGCTAGATGGAGTTGCTACGATAATACGAAGCTGTCATATTTAATTTTAACAAAATTTATAAAATTAAATTAATTTATCTATCCTTGATGTTAAAGTGCTACTTTATCTACTCTTGCTGTTAAAGTAAAACTTGACCTTTTGTTTTGAGTTGATAAAAGCACACTTTAACATGTGCTATAGAAAAAAATTTATTTATTCTTAAAAAGTGCAAATTTGTTGAGTTTACTTCTTATTTTGTTTTTGTTCAGCGTTTCTGCCATTTTCTTGCATTCGTAATTTATTCTTACATTTAAATAAATTTTACAAATAAGTTTGATCAGTTGCGTTCTATGATTGTCCATAATGGGCTGATTTTTAGTATGATTGATCATCAATTCATCGCTGAATAAATCTGGTACTTTTCTCATAGTTTGAAGAGTTAATAATTCTTTTTTTTTCATGTAATAATTTCGCTTTCTCAGTACTTCTAAATGCACGTTCCAATTGCATGCATAGTTTACTGGCACATTTACTGGTTATTTATAATTTACCCTATTTTTAAATATAATCAGCTTTGAGTCACATTGAAGAGTTGTCAGTTGTGAGCGACAAATTTCGCATAGTATTTTGGTTTTTGCTTTTTTACACACAAATCCTGATATATACATCACTATATCTTCAACAAAATTAGATAGTGATGAGTTTAGGAAAAAATAGTTTTCATTTTCTAAATTTAAATCCAGTTCAAAATCTGCTACCTCCTTCGACAATTGAATCTATTGTTTTAGATTTAACGTTACTTGAAACATGTAAAATTTGAGCTGCATCCAAAATACTGCAGTTTCCATATTTTGATCCGCTAATTTCATGTTTGACTATTAATGTTTTGTAGGCTGCTTTGAACTGCAGGCACGCAGGATTATTATTGGATCCGCCACGACTTCTTATTGCACTAAAAAATGTTTCTATCTGGTCCTGACTTAGCTTAAAGCTAGGAATATATTCAAATTTGTATTGTGATTTCAAATCGCCATATAAATCAAGTAAATTTGTTAAATCAACTATAAATCCTAAGAAGCCAGTTTTTCTATTGCTGGCAGTTAAAAGTCCATTGCAATCTTTCCATTTCTTGAGGTAATTTATGTATATATCTGCTTTTCCTTTTATATAGTCAAAATTTATATCATTCATTGCTTAAGTAAATTACCCATTCGAAAATTTATTTTTACAGTTCAAAATATCGAATATATTGTTGATGATCAAACAAAAATTGCTGCCCAATTTTCAAACTCTTTCAGTGACTCTACAGAAGCATAATGCACTTGCCACACTTGCGCTCATAGTTTGAGCAGCCAAAAATACCTTCATAATTTCATTCTTGTAATTGATGTGCTTGTTGGTTAATTTATTAGCAGCCCTTAGACCCTCAGACTCTTGTAATTACACCAGTCGTTTGATATATTGCCATTCTAATTTCAAATTGTTTAAATCGTACAATACACTCTTGTCACAAAACGCATTTCTGCATAATTTGAGCATGTGACTTGGATCAAAAAACGTATAAACATTTTGCTTGTGATTGGATGGAAAAAATGTGGCTTAAAATTTTTCAAAGTGTAGATTGGACCTAGTATTTTGCACACAGCTATATTAACTGTTGCTCCGTCAAATGTAATAGAATGGCAGTTAACTCCTGTTTCTTCCAATAATATTAAGCATTGCTTTACTATATTTGATCTTTTTTCGCCAATTAAATTTTTTATTAAAAAGTAACCTACCGGCACTTTCCAACTAACATTTAGGGCAACCGCCATAAGAACCAACACATTCGTGGCTCTATCTTATTGAGGTCCTGATCTTGATCAATGCCAGAATTTGCACCAATTCCAACGAAACCATGAAATTTATTACCACTGTACTCAACCTTTTGCCTAATAGACATTTCGTCTAACACCAAATTAACAACAATTAGATTGCAGTTTTTAGATGTGTTTGCTTGAAGTCTAATAGGTTCATAGGCGAAGCCGGACATTTCGGCGACGCCGTCTCGTCTAGCTGAACAATCTCAAGGCCGGAAAACAGCTTTTTTCGTAAAATTTGTTTCTATCTTGGCTAGTAAATGCATCTTTCGTAATTATTTTTAATATATATATAATTTTACTGATAACGTAAGTCACGTGACAACTTTTGTTTGGCCCATTTTCAATCACTTTTCAACCACCTCTGGTCGCCAGTGTTTGATTTTCCAAGAAACTCTAAATAAAAAACTCCATTTGATGCCAGATTTTTTGCGATCACGGTGTTTAATATTTGTTTATAATGATTTTTTTAAGTAGGGCACACTGCAGTTTGTCAATCTAAATTCGGAGCCGAGATGGCCCTGCGCCGAAGTGGCGGCGCCGAGATGTCCTAGACCCCTTCAAAGGCTTCCTTGGTAAATCCCGGTTCCCCATCTCGGCTGCTCCATCGAAAAACACAGTATCCAACATTTTTTGTGAAATTGAGCTGAAAGTTCATATGTAGATACTATGTTGTCACGCATCTTTCTAGCTAATCAGATTTGAGCTATCTATACTGGTTACCTATTTACAGCTACCCATAAACACAGTATCTACATGCATTTCTCCTGTTCTCCAATTCAAAACACAGCAAGTCATTATAATGTTCGAAAGAACAAAAAAACACAGTATCTGGTAGCTACTGTGTTTTAGAAAAACACCTAGCAAACATTTTTGTCAAAATTCTGTGTATAACACAGTATCTCGTAGATACGGGGCGGGGACACAACGCCCACTGGTCACAAACCCCAACTCAGAATTTGGTCATAACGCCCAACTTCCATTCTGGTCACAACGCCCAACTTGGTCACAACGCCCAATTTTTATTTTGGTCACAACGCCCAACTGGGTCATAACGCCCAAAAACGATATTGGTCACAACGCCCAACTTGGTCAGAACGCCCACCGACGCCTCTTATACGAACTCTAACCACTATATATTCGGCCATTCCAATAATTGTATTTCCTTCACGTAAAAACAGAGTCTCATGATTAAACAAAAAACAATTAAGGTACAACATTTTCTTTTCGTTAAAATATGATAAGAAATCTTCGAAATCCTTAATCCTTAATCCGCAAATGCGGTGCCTTAATTGTTCTCCGTCCACTCATAAATCCTGTTTTACGTTAGTAGAGTAAAATTATTGAAATGGCCGAATATATAGTGGTTAGGGCTCGTAGGAGAGAGCTATCGACGCCACTTAAACCACCGTTTTGGTTATAACGCCCAACTTCGATTTTGGTCACAACGCCCAACTTGGTCACAACGCCCAATTTCGATTTTGGTCACAACGTCCAACTTGGTCACAACGCCCAATTTCGATTTTGGTCACAACGCCCAACTTGGTCACAACGCCCAATTTCGATTTTGGTCACAACGCCCAACTTGGTCACAACGCCCAACTTTGATTCTGGTCACAACGCCCAACTTGGTCACAACGCCCAATTTCGATTTTGGTCACAACGCCCAACTTGGTCACAACGCCCAATTTCGATTTTGGTCACAACGCCCAACTTGGTCACAACGCCCAACTTTGATTCTGGTCACAACGCCCAACTTGGTCACAACGCCCAATTTCGATTTTGGTCACAACGCCCAACTTGGTCACAACGCCCAATTTCGATTTTGGTCACAACGCCCAACTTGGTCACAACGCCCAACTTCGATTTTGGTCACAACGCCCAACTTGGTCACAACGCCCAATTTCGATTTTGGTCACAACGCCCAACTTGGTCACAACGCCCAATTTCGATTTTGGTCACAACGCCCAACTTGGTCACAACGCCCAACTTTGATTCTGGTCACAACGCCCAACTTGGTCACAACGCCCACTTTTGATTCTGGTCACAACGCCCAATTTGGTCATAACGCCCAAGTTTGATTTTGGTCACAACGCCCAACTTTGATTCTGGTCACAACGCCCAACTTGGTCACAACGCCCTCTTTTGATTCTGGCCACAACATCCAACTTGGTCACAACGCCCAAGTTTTTTTGAAACACCTTTTCATAGAAATATCGGGCTAGATTGAAGTTCATAGCTGAAGACGGGCAGGCACCCAAGTAAGTGTGCAGATCTTATACTTCCATATATGTATGTGGTAATTGAATACTCTTGAATGTTAATGATTTTTATCGCAACATGATTGACGTGGTCGGGTTACAAGTCAATAAAAAGATTAGGCGAACATACATTTTGAAAAATATATTGTAGTTGAAAGTGTTGAAATTGTTGGAAATAATTAAAGTCATATCGCCCAGGCGGCACAGGAAGTGAGAAAAATGTGTATCTAAAATGAATAATAATAAATTAAACTTTTAAGGTGAGGTAATAGGTAGGAAAAGTTCCCGTAAGTATAATTAATATTATTTATTTTTGATAATAATTCAGTGGCGTAGTGCGTTGTCCAAAAAGTTTCTAAATTCGGATTATAACATAAAGTTGTATTTTTTATATGGAACTCGTAGTTAGCTGAGGCATTATGAGAAAGAAGATTTTTTCCCCATTTCAGTGACATATGTCGTATGGGATCGATTTATTCATTTTCACTACTTTATAGCAACAATTCACAATTTTTAATATTTGGTCGTTTTCTAGCTGAAGGCTTGTGCCATTTAAAATATACGTGAATAAACAAAGTGTTTGCGTTGTTACAATACCACCGTTTGATTGACAGAATTAATCACGTTTGATTGTTGCTTATAATATTATAGTGTCCTTCATATATCAATTTATCAGAACATTTTATTGTCCATTAAAACCTCTGCAGCTTCTCAAATTAAAAATGCATTTGCAAAAATGTAAATATCCTACTTCATATACGAAGGACGTTCGAAAATATGAAAATTATTGGAAAATAAAGTACTCTTATTTTTCAAAATACACAAACATATTAATTGGAAGTATTTATTATAACATATCTATTAAACATTGTAATTGATTTTAAATTGTTATATGGTCCGTTTGTTATTAAATTATTTTTAAAAATTGACACAAAATAGTAATTTACGTAACAAGTATAGAAAGTGGAGCTTTTCAGTACGAGTGAGATGTTTCCGGAAGAGGCCGTTAGGCCGAGTCCGGAATTTCGAGACGAGTATGGAAAAGCCACTTTCATACGAGTTTCGTACAATATTTTTTCGTACACTAGCATACAAAACGGAATACTAAATTTATCCTCGTATATAGCAAATAAGTAGAGTAATATTAATGTAATGTAATATTATATGTGTTGTAACTAAGGAAACGTACGGCAAAGTGCTATTTTGCCGTACGAATACCGCAAAATGCTACTTTGCCGTACGAATACCGCAAAGTGCAACTTTCTGATTAATAAATTGTACGGCAAAGTAGCTCTTTCAATGCTAGTGTACGAAAAATGAAATTTCTTTGCACTAATTTTGAATCACGTAATATCCTGGTTGCTAAGTGAGGGGAAACTCAGGTTTGACAGTAAACGTTTATCGTATCCGTTGATAAGTTAACTTTGAAGTATTTCATTTGGTAATACACAGAGTGGTAAGAAAAAAATAGGAGAAACCAGAAAAAATGTTTTCGGAGCAAGTAACTGTGACTTTATATTTGACACCTACTTTTAACTTCTTCAAATAACGTTTTTGTCTATTTTGAAAAATAACGGTACCTACTTCATTCTTGAACCATTTTCATATTTTTTAACCTCCCCCATATACGAAACAATATATTTACATTTTGGCAAGTGCATTTTTAGTTTGAGAAGATGTAGAAACTTGTATCAGGAATAAAACTTTCAATGGATGATAAAAAAATCCATGTGTTACAAATTTATGAGGGACAGTATATGTTATAATATAGAGATTGGTGGTGGATAATGCAAACATAGGCAGTCCATTGAGCTAGAATACAGTTTATGGGCTTTGTATGCGATAGACAGAAGTAGACATATATGATTTAAAATCTAGTATCCTAGAATTCAGTTTCTAAAAACAAAACCTTTTCATTCTGCGGATACTAGATGTTAATCGCATATAGGTCTGTTTATGCCTAACGCATACATAGTAAACTGTATTCACACACATTTGATTACTTATGTTCACATTTTCCGCCACCAATCTGTATATTATGATATATATCACTGGAATGGGAAAAAATCCTCTTACTCATGCTACCACATACAACTATGGATTTCATATACAAAAATACAATTTTATGGTATAACTCGAATTTCAAAACTTTTTTTGAATAACTGACTACCCATTGCATTCGTATCGAAAAAGTGCCAGAAGAACGTCAAATTACTTTGATCTATTTTTATAAATAATCGAGATATTGTCAGAAAACGAAAAATCGAAAAATTTTTGTTTATAACTCGAAAACAAAAGACGGTAGCCCATTTTAGTTTCCACCATTAAGCTTTTCTCGAAAAAAGAGTTCGAGTTTCTCCTATAGTTATCGAGATTGAGATGAAAACATCGAAATTGCCTTAACCCGTAGACTCGGCGATAGCGACTACGCTTGTTCACAAAAATTAATTTGAGCCCCCTTAGCAAAAGAAAAGATAATTTGGTATTGTAGGTATCCGAATGTTAAGAATTTGCTAAGTCTTGTAATGTCTATGACGTATTCTGAATTTCCACCCATTGAGTTTTCCGTCGGAATTTTAATGCCTCTAATGTTCTCTCGCGGAATGCACGTTGGGTTGATATCACAGAATTGGTTAAATTGCTAGTTATCTGTATACAGATTGGTGGCGGAAAATGTGAACATAAGTAATCAAATGAGTTGGAATGCAGTTTATGGGCTTCGTATGAGTTAGACAGAAATAGGCATATATGATTTAAAATCTAGTATCCTAGGATTCAGTGTTTTCTGAAAACAAAACACCTTCATTCTGCGGATACTAGATGTTTATCGCATATAACTATTTCTGCCTAATGCATACAAAGCCCATAAACTGTATTCTAGCACATTTGATTACTTATTTACATATAAAATTTTTCTCCACCAATCTGTATATTATGATATACCGGGTGTCCACTTTCAAACTGGAACATAGGGATTTAACATTGTTTTTAACAGTTTCATGGAATCCTATTCACAAATTCAACCTACAAAAAAAATTTTCATATCAATAGAAAGAGAAAATTATTGCGCATCTAATGCTATCAAAAATTAAATTATTATTGTCAATTTTCATTGAAAAATATTAATCAAAAGTTTTCATGTTTTTAAAATGAGTTGCCCTGACTTGAAAAAAGTTGACAGCTATACTCAAATTATTTAATATTCGATGAGTTACTGTTATTAAATTTTACGGAAAACAAATCTCTCACTCTACGCAAACTAGCGCCACTCTAATATGTTTTAACGATAAAAACCCTCTCTTTGTTCGAGTAATCTTTCATTTTACAAAGTAAAAACTACTGAACTAACTGTGAATGTCATCAAATAACAAATTAGTTTGAATATAGCTGTTAACTTTTTTCAAGTCAAGGCAACTCATATTTAAAAAAAATTAAAACTTTTTATTAATATTTTTCAATGAAAATGGGCAAGAATAATTTAATTTTTGACACCATTAAATGCGCAATAATTTTCTCTTTCTATTGATACCAAAACATTGAATCAATGAAACTGTTAAAAACAATGTTAAATCCCTATGTTCCAGTTTGAAAGTGGACACCCGGTATATTACTGGAATGGGAAAAAATCCTCTTACTCATGATACCACATACAACAAACTATGGGTTCATATACAAAAATACAACTTTATGGTATAACCCGAATTTCAATTTTTTTTTTTTTTATTAACTGGCTACCCACTGCATTTGTATCGAAAAAGTGCCAGAATAAAGACAAATTACTTTTTTATCTATTTTTATAAATAAGCGAGATATGGTCACAAAACGAAAAATCGAACAATAATTTTTTTATAACTCGAAAACCAAAGACGGTAGCCCATTTTGGTTTCCACCATTAAGTTTTTCTCGAAAAAAGATCGAAGATGGGGCTCCATTTTTCCATATCTCCTATAGTTATCCAGATTCCCTATGAAAACATCGAAATTGCCCCAACCTGTACGCTCTGCGACAGCGACCGCGCTTGTTCAGGAAAATAAATTTGAACCCGCGTAGTAAAAGCAACGTTAATTAGGTATTGTAGGTACCTGCATGTTAAGAATTTGCTACGTCTGGTAATGTCTATGACGTATTCTGAATTTCCACCCATTGAGTTTTCCGTCGGAATTTTAATGCCTCTAATGTTCTCTCGCGGAAGGCACGTTGGGTTGAAATGATAGAATTGGTTAAATTGGTAGTTATCTGTATACAGATTGGTGGCTGAAAATGTGAACAGGTAATCAAATGAGTTAGAATAGAGTTTGCGGGCGTTGTATGCGTTAGGAGCTTTAAATTTGGGTGAAAGTTTCAATTTGTTAAGTAAGGTAGTGCTAAGAAGGAATTTTTTGAAATTCAACCCCTAAGAGGGTGAAAAGGGGTAAAATGGGTTTTCACGAATGCTTTAATGTCTCTTACACCCGGTGTTTACTTGCAAAGATTTTCAATGCAAATGCTTAGAAACATATTTCAGGATTTTGCCGTAATCAATCCTTAAAGGTGAGGATATGTATTCGGGGTGAATTATAGAACCCGTTGTATTTCCTGTGTTTGTTGAATTAGAGCATTCTTTTTTGGCATATAGGTAGATGTGATTTTCAAATCTTTAGAAAGGGGTTTTAGAGGTTGTTTTTAAACTTAACTCCTAAAGCGGTAAAAACGGAAAACTGAAAAGGAGTAGGAGGTTAAAATTATTATTTTTTTTTCGCTCTGCGTTAATTTCAGGATAAAACGGGCCAAGAAATTTTTTTCGAAATTTCACCCCTAAGGGGTGAGAATAAGTAAACTGTGTTTTCATGCATTTCTCCATATCTCTTAGAATACAGGAGGATTTCTGACATTCCAACCCCAAGTGGTGGAAACGGATATCCTGCTATAATTTACGAATACAACAATTAATAAGTACATATATTTTTAATTTTATCTCATTGTTATACTAAAACTATAGTTTTATCAATCTATACAAGATGAACGACAATTATTACATACACATTTTCAGGGGGTACGTGAAGCATAGAAGATTTAAGGAGAACTTTTTTCGCAAGCATATTGTTTCCTTTTTACCTTCAATATTTTTATACAGAATTTGTTAGTTTAGCGTATTGAGTGAGAGGAAGGAGGGTATGCTAGAATTCATTTAAAATTTAGAAGAAAAAACAAACATTTGTAGTTCGTACGAAGAACGGGCATCTTGCTAGTTTGTAATACAAGTCAAATTATGACAAAATTCGGCTGTAGACGGAACTAATTGTTATAAAGCAGATTCCTGCGGGAACATTTTCTTAAGGTCCCCAAGAATCGCCAAAAGGATTATTATGGGGAACACCCCTAAATTATAGAAGATCGTGAGCTACATTGGAACTTCAAAAAATTCATGTAGTGCCAGGAAAAATTAGTGAAAAGCTGAATTTAAGCCAGTTGTTAGAACACTATAAGGAATATATTTTCCCAAAACTTCCTGCCTCTTGCCCTTATGCTTTTCTCCCTGTGCCCCCTAAACATTGCATCTGCAGATTTCTGAAAACTACCTTATATTTCCATAGGTAAGAGTTGGAATGATGTAAATTTCTTTTATTTTAATTCTTAAACAATGTACTAGAAAAAGTGTTCAGTAATAACAGGACGAGAGGTCAAAATATTGCCGATAATAATTTTTACTAATCAGATACGGGTTTCTATGGTGACGAAAATAACGAGGTAATTTGAAGAGCAAAAATTGCTGGCAATATTTTGACCTCTCGTCCTATTCGTCTTGACAATTTAACTTTTAAATTATTCAAAATGGTCAATAAAAATACTTCTTAGCACTAAAATTATAAATTCACAAAACTAGTAGTCTTTGAATTGTGCCAACATTTTTACAAACAAACAAACAAAACTTATCTAAAACTAAAATTCAAGTTATTTTTCATAAAAAAATAGTTACAAAAAAATTGTCGCTATAATAAACCTCCTAGAAATATTTATTGACACTAAAATTATCGTTTGATTGGTAGTTTATTTTTAAATTGAAGACTGAAGGTAGACTGAAGGTTGTGCTAATGCCAATAATTTTCGAAATAAAAAGTTTACATCGAGTTTCCTTGAAAATGCTAAGAAATTGCTAAAATATCCCCACACTGGTGGGTTTTAATCGAATACTACAAAATAGCGTAGTTCATTAATATTAAGTAAAACATCAACTTTAAATAAATAATCTCAGATGTTATTGAGATAATTAAAAATCAAATTTTTATGTTTCGCTTTTTAGAGAATGTAACTCGCAAACTGTACATTGTTTTGTTAACTTCATTACTTATTTCTGCCTAGAGGGTCAACTTGTAAAGTTTGTCGGTATACTTTTTAAACACTGTGTATATTTTTTTTAAAGATCACCTTACAACGTTTATCGATACATGTTTTGAACATCCTTTAACTCGTTCTATATAGTAATCATAAAATCAGGGAGGTACCTATACTACTTCCTCCAATTCCCGTAACTTAAATTATGGGAATTCTCAGATTTCTTAGAAAGGTCGGAGTCTATATAAAGACACTGTAGCTTCAGAAATTTAGTTTCCCGAAAATATTTCGTGCGAACAATTAAAAGTGTTAGTGTGCTATTTGCGAATTCTCCAATGGAAGTTCAGAAAGTCCCTGGCTTTAGACGTGGTTCGACTTATTTTACCTGCGAAGAAAACTCAGGTTTTTATTACAAACTAAAGAGTAGTAAAAACGAAATCGTTTATCTACAATGCGTAGAAAAGGGTTGTCCAGCTCGAGCGAAGTGCAGTGACACAGTTTTCTTAGCTGTGGACAGTGCATCTCATAATCATTTAGCGGGCTGCATAAAAAAGATGCACTTCTTAAAAACGCGATGGTGAAGAAAGCTGTTTTTTCGAGTAATCCAGTACGATCAATCTTTGTGGAAGGAAATGCAAGGTAAGTTTAAAAATGATTTTTTACGGCCGTGCGAGAAGTGGACTTTTCCTTGAAAGCACCCCCCCCCCCCAAATGTTGGCTTTAAAGTGCAAGTGCAACACAAGTCATACCCCAGGTTACGCCCATAATAACGGCTGCTTTAATACAATACAATTTGAAATGCGAAATGCTTTCCTTTTTACTTTCCCATACCCATAGGTTTGGGAAGTCTTGGAATCATGAAAATTTTGGAAATCGAGATTTTTACAGAAATATCCGTTTTGGGCCTCTAGGAACCCAAAAAAGTGGTTTTAAAAAAATGTCTGTCTGTGTGTGGGTGTGTGAGTGTGTGGGTGTGTGGGTGGGTGACGCTCCTACAGCCGAAAGTATTGCTCCGATTTTGATGCGCTTTGGAATGCGGGGGTGTATCGAAAATTCATCGACAAAATAAGCTTTTCAAAAAAATCCGAAACCGGAAGCGGAAGTTACGCATGTTTTTTTGGTATCACTGTTTTCGTGATTAAAATTTTAAAAATTTTATCGCGGATAACGATAGAGGGTCATAAGACAAATCTGCTAGTTTTTTGCCGAACTCGCTAGGTTTAAAATGAAGGGCGCTATGATTTTTTGAAAATTTTGAGTTTAACGCCCTATTACTCAAAAACGGATGAATCGATTCAATTGATTTTTTTTTCTGAATAGTATATGAAGGCTAACATAAAGTGATATAAAAAGTGTTTTGAAAAATATTAAGGGGCCTAAATTACAAATTTTCAAAATTTTGGAAATTTTCTAAAAATCATTTCTCAAAAACTGCCCACAGGAATTTGTTTAAACTTCATATACTGATAGACCCCAAAAAGGGCTATCGATCTGTTTTTTAAAGAATCTCATGAATTATCTGTGGCGCCCTCTACGAAGCTTTGAAGTTTGAAAATTTAAACCCCTTTAATTAATAAACAAAACAAGATAGGTAGCTCGGGTTTTCACTGAATTGCTCAGTGCATAATGGAGCATATGAATATGCAAAAAAAGATTTCACTCGTGGATATATGTAAGCGCACCGGCCCCCTCCCCCCTCTATTTTTTAAAAATATTTTTTTTATTCTAACGGTTGTTATATTATGCGTCAAAGAATATTTTTCCGCGAAAATAAAAAAAATCGATTTTGTATGCCCTAGAAAATATAATTTCCAGGTACTTAGTAAATTTCACCTCGGTGCTACAGCCGTTTTGAGGAAAATAATACATAAACTAGCACAGTGGCGGCTTGTCCACTTGGCGCCATCTACAGAAGCTCGGTGGTCACGTTTTGAACTACACATTCTTTTATATTTACCCGCAATTTACGTGAAAGTGTAAACGCTTATCACGGTGAAGACGTGAGTCATCGAGTTGAAATTTTGATATGTTGTAGAGACTGTTGAATAAAGACGATATGAACAGTTTCCACTATGGGAAAGTCCAGGGAGGTAGTCACGTCCACTTTTTTCTAGTTCTTCTATATAAGCCGCTGCTAAATTGGCGTTTCAAGCATTGTCGCGGTGTATGCGAAGACAACGGCAAAAATGCCAACCATCTACGCCCCAGACGATAAGGGAATACGGGGAAATTTGCCAAAATAATCCTCGATATGGTTTTATCGACGAAAAGCCCTTCTGTCGTGGTGTTGTTGGAGATGGCGACTTTTCTTCGGTCCTGTTTTTAGCAGATGATTTAAAAGAAGTGTTAGGAAGCGCAAAGGAAGTGCATATAGACGGCACCTTTAAAACACGTCCTCGGCATCCCACCAGCAGCCAATTGCTAACGGTGATTGCCATCCAGTATGGAATTGTAAGTAACTATGAATACTTCTTACTGAGACATTTTAAAACACATTAAAACTATCTTTGTACAATTACACAAAAATACTATACTTTTTGATAGTCGTATTATTCTGATGTCAATTTCATCATTTATTGCTTAATTAAAAATTACTTTGCTTAGGATCGTTAGACTTTCTCTATTTATTAGTACGTTTCGACATTAGTATCGTCATCAGTAGAGCTAAAAATAAAAAAAAACAATTTACAAATTCCACAAGTAACACATCGGATGCAAAGAAATTTGTCTTATTAGATATTATATGCAGCAAAACCTTTAAAACCGCAAAAAGCTTAAAATATCAAGAAAACAAATGTGTACAACAGCTAAGGCCAAAAATACACGGATGCCTACTACCATGGCGGAGTTACGGTGCCTAACATTAGTTATGATTATTACGTTTTTAGGCGTTTCCCTGCGCCTTTGCGCTAATGCCAAATCGAACATATCAAAGCTACAATGGTGTATTTTCGGCAATAAATGCAATAGTGCCAACATTTCATCCAGAATTAATTATAACTGACTACGAGGCGTCCCTCAAGAAATCTCTGGGTGAAATTTTCCCGCGAGCAACGAAGACAGGGTGCTATTTTCACTACTGCCAAGTAAAGACTTGCAACACTCCAATTATCTTTTTAAGGAACTGCAATTATATTTTGTAGGCTGTTTTACGCTAAGCTGGTGTGTTACGCATGCGAAACTTGCTAAAAGAAAATCCTGTTGCAAGGAAAGGACTGAAGTTTTTGTTGTGCATTCCACTCCTTCCTGCAGACATATTCGATGAGGCAATAAGTGTTGTGAACAGTTTTTTACAAGAAAATCATTTGGAAAATGATTTTCAGTCGTTTATGAGGTGTGTTGTATGCATATTTGGATTTTCTCCCTACAATTGCAACAGCACAGTAATTCAAAGTAAATATGTAGTATATTCCATAATTTCAGATATCACGATAGTCAGTGGATGCGACGAGTGGGCCCTAACGCTGTGTCCGTTTTTAATAAAGTTCGTAAAACTAACAACGACTCAGAGTCGTTTCATTCTGCACTTCAACGACACATAAGGGTCCGTGGACCTAATACGTGGAAGTTTACTGGTGAGTTTAATTACTGCTAGAAAACAATAGAAATTCAAGAAAACTATTTTGAAGTTGTAACATTATTGGTTTTGAATTTGAATTTCGCTCTTTAGTTTTAGTGCCTTTTAGCATTTATGAATCTAAAAGTTTGGCAAAGGGTACGGACGGTTTTGTTTCGGAGGGTAGAATTTTAGCACATATATTATGATCTTATGAGTAAACTGAGGTTAAAAACAATTGCTTGGTCTTATTTTTATGAAACTTCGGCTTACAGAATTATCTTTTTGCACTCTCCTATTGATATGCCAACCTAGTAGTTGCCTTTTCTCAATAGTAAAACGATAGCCTTTTTATCACTTATTTTCAAAAGAGAGAAAATAATAATTTGTACTACAAGTGATGAAAGCATTTTTTTCGTGAGTTTGAATGAAATACCCAAAAAAAGCATAACTCTTCAATGTTTTTGTTGGTTTTAGACGGATTACGAGACCTTAGTGCAACTGCGATTAGGGAACTGCGAGCATTTATTGAAGAAGGCCTCCAAATTAAAACATTAAGCCAGCGGAAGTATCGCCTTAACAACAGGAGGATAAAAGAAGCAACGTCACTGTTCCTAAGAGACAACAGTGTCAGACAGTTTTTTAACATGGTCTGTCATACGACGGACCGTATTATAGAAAACGCTCTGACTGACGGTGCTGACATCAGCGACGCCGACGACCAGTATAATATTTTAGCAAACCTCGCGGCCGATGTACCTGATGAATTTGCAAGAGGTACGTATGTTGTCTGTCTATTTTTAAATTTACAACGTCTAGTTGTTATTGTAAATTAATGCAATTTCAGGTAATACAGACGAAAACCATGACAGTGAAGACGAAGCAGAGCCAGAAGCACCAGTCGATACAACCGATGGCCATGTCCAACGATCAGACGAAGCGCTGTGTATCATTTGCAAAGAATCAGCGACCACGCTGTTGCTGCCGTGCAAACACTTTGGCCTTTGTGATGTTTGCACCGAGACCATGCAGGTACGCAACAATGAACGTCAGCGGCCTGATGAAGAAACGGGAGCCGTCGTGAATTATTCTATTTGTCCACTGGACAGAATGAAAATTGAACAATATATAAGGGTAATAACAACGTAAATAGTAGTTCTTCCTCTTCTTCGGTAATTAGGTCTTAGACCTGGTATATTGATTGGATGTAAATAGTATTTGTAATTGTAAATAGTAGTTGTCATTGTAAATAGTAGTTAGTAAATATAGTAAATAAATACAAATAGTTGTAAATACTAGTTCTTATTTTAATACGTAAAACATCTTGTTATATCCAAAACGAACTTTTTATTCGTTCGAGCCTAAAACCCTTTACTAGCGTTTCTAATAAGATAAATCATGCCTGTGTTTCCAACACCTGTATATAATATTGTACTTTTTTTAAATCGGCAGTGAAGAACGTCGAAATCGTCATCAAAATACGGGAAATCTGTAGTGAAGTAATCCATTATTTTACGACTTTTTGTAGGCGGCGGGGCGATAGGTAAACGTCAAAACAACCTACAAAAGTTGGTTAAAATGTTGTAGTTTCGATTTTTCGATTAAAAAAAAACATAATGCACTCCTTAGCACTCAAGTTCCTTTTTATCCCTCTTGTGGTTTAGTTGCCGAGGCCCGTAGGGTTTATTTGCCTTGGCCCTATGGGCCTCGACAACTAAATCAACATTGGTAATAAAAAGCTAAACTTCAGTGTCTTGGTATACAAACCACTATTATCTACTTCTACTAAAATATCGTTGCTAAAGTAACACTTTATTGACAAGGGTGGATAAGTAACTAAGTAAAGCAATTAATTTAAATGTCAGTCAATAATTTTGTAAATGTGTAAGTTTAAATTGTAACTGAAAGAAACTTTTTTTGTATTATTTGTATTACTTGGTTGTGTACTAGTTTCCACGGTAACATGTTTGTATTTTGTAAGTTGCTATGGATATTAACTACTTTATTCGCTAGTGAATAAAGTAACTCTTTGTCCATCCTCATCCTTAAAATGTTGCTTTACCATGAAGATTTGCTCAGACACAATACAGATTTCTAAATAGCCATTGGGAAAAGAAAATTACTTCACTACTATAGCCAAATTATTCTGAGAAAATATATGGAAACAGATAACAAAAACATAAGTGTATCTAAAACAATGTAGGTACCACACCGCTGCCGACCGAGCTTACAAGAATCTTATTGGATAAACGCTCCAAAAAAGCCGCGACTTTAATTATTTCCAACACTTTCGACTACAATATATTGTAACGATTCGGCTGACGGTTATTTGCCCCGATGCCTCGATTATACTAGAAATTCCAGAGGCGGCTGCCAGCGCGTGAATCATAGGCCGCCGACGAGCGGCCTTGAACGCAGGTGTACGCGAATGACTCATTTTCCAGTCGATGCTAGAGCGGCCCTGACGCGACACGTCACTGTCGCCGAGAACATCTGGAGGCTTCTGGAAGAAACTACCGGCGTGATATATAAGCGGGCGGAGTTCACCCGCAGGCGGTTCTGAAATAATTCTTCGACAGTTCAGTTCGAATTCGGCAGCAAAACGCGTAAGAGCCATGTAGAGCTCCCACATAAATAAAAGCCCGTGTGTACATATAACTAATAGAAATAAATAAATATATAATCGTTAGTGTTTAAGAGTGATATAAATAAATGTGTTAATCCGTATGTAATAAGAAATAAATGTACCGATAGTTCGTTAGTGCCTGTATTAATTTGTAATTTGCTTGATAATTCTCGCATGTGCTTGTAAACAATAATCGTAATAATTCATTGTTGTAAATAAATGTTTGAACCCATGTTTGTCGTATAATTTTAAATAGCCCGAACGTTAAGAACGTAACAGTGGTGTCAGGTGTGAAGTTTTGTACCGGGGGCTATAAGAAAATTATTGAACAAACATTAAATAAATAAATTGTTAACAAGTGCCGATAAAACGACGGTCAGATAAATAAATTTAAGTGGATAGTGTGGATGCCTTTGACGAGATCTCAAAGCAGCAAAATGGAAGCCCAATTAAGGCAACTTTTGCAACTGATGCAAGTTAGCCAGGACAAGGCAGAGAAGGCGCAAGAGAAAGCGGAAAAAGCACAGGAGGATCTTAGGAAAGAGATCCAAATTGGCCAGGAAGAATTGAAAGCCGGCCAAAAGAAGGCAGAAGATAAGGCAAAGGAAGCCGCGAAAGCACTTAAGGAATGGCTGAAGGCCGAGCAAGAGAAAGCAGTCCAAAAACTTAAGGAATTGAAAGCCGACAGAAAGAAGGCAGAAAAACTTGAGGAAAAATTGAAAGCCACTCAAGAAAACCTCAAGGATGAACTTAAGGAAGAATTGAGATCCGGTCGAAAGAAGGCAGAAAAAGCACAAGAGGATCATAGGGAACAGCTGGAAGCCGGGCAGAAAGCACGAGAAGAGCTGAAGGCCGGGCAAGAAGAGCTGGAAACCGCAGAACAGAAAGTAGTCCAAAAGCTTGATGGGAAAATAAATGGAAGAGTTCGGTCTCTGCAGTTGGATACTGGAGTGACGAAGTCCATCGCCAGGTCCGACGTAGTAAGGGACGAGGGTCAGCTGCTGCACAACAAGACACGCCTTCACACTGCCACGGGGGGCGCGGTGACCACACATGGGGAAACTGATTTGAAGATTGGGAATCAAACCCTCAAGCATCGGGACCTGATGGCTGACAGTGCGGACGAGTACATCCTGGGAGTGGATGTTATGGATAAGTGTGAGTGCGTTTTGGACCTGAGACGCGGCGAGTTGCACGTGGGTGGGGAGGAGCTTTCTCGACACCCAGGAGGAGAGATCGCGGCACAAGTGGTATGGGCGGAAGATGTTATTCTGCAGGGACAAACCGAGAGGGTCGTGGATGCATACCTGGATGGCGATCTCCGGAGCAACGTGGTGCGCGTGGTTGAGCCCGATTATGCTGACATTGCGGACGAGTGCATCCTGGGAATGAATGTTGTGGATAAGTGTGAGTGCGTTTTGGACCTGAGACACGGCGAGTTGCACGTGGGTGGGGAGGAGCTTTCTCGACACCCAGGAGGAGAGATCGCGGCACAAGTGGTATGGGCGGAAGATGTTATTCTGCAGGGACAAACCGAGAGGGTCGTGGATGCATACCTGGATGGCGATCTCCGGAGCAACGTGGTGCGCGTGGTTGAGCCCGATTATGCTGACATTGCGGACGAGTGCATCCTGGGAATGGATGTTGTGGATAAGTGTGAGTGCGCTTTGGACCTGAAACGCGGCGAGTTGCACGTGGGTGGGGAGGAGCTTTCCCGACACCCAAGAGGAGAGATCGCGGCACAAGTGGTATGGGCGGAAGATGTTACTCTGCAAGGACGAACCGAGAAGGTCGTGGATGCATACCTGGATGGCGATCTCCGGGGCAACGTGGTGCGCGTGGTTGAGCCCGATTATGCTGACATTGCGGACGAGTGCATCCTGGGAATGAATGTTGTGGATAAGTGTGAGTGCGTTTTGGACCTGAGACACGGCGAGTTGCACGTGGGTGGGGAGGAGCTTTCTCGACACCCAGGAGGAGAGATCGCGGCACAAGTGGTATGGGCGGAAGATGTTATTCTGCAGGGACAAACCGAGAGGGTCGTGGATGCATACCTGGATGGCGATCTCCGGAGCAACGTGGTGCGCGTGGTTGAGCCCGATTATGCTGACATTGCGGACGAGTGCATCCTGGGAATGGATGTTGTGGATAAGTGTGAGTGCGCTTTGGACCTGAAACGCGGCGAGTTGCACGTGGGTGGGGAGGAGCTTTCCCGACACCCAAGAGGAGAGATCGCGGCACAAGTGGTATGGGCGGAAGATGTTACTCTGCAAGGACGAACCGAGAAGGTCGTGGATGCATACCTGGATGGCGATCTCCGGGGCAACGTGGTGCGCGTGGTCGAGCCTGATGGTGGCAAGAAGCTCACTCATGGTATCCTGGTAAGGAAGACGTTGATAAAGACTGGGCTTGGGGTCCCAGTAAGGATGATAAACGTCAGCAGGGAACTGGCAACCGTCAAGAGGAACCCAATACTGGGAGGGGGCATGAGCCAACAAAAACGGAAGAAGATAGAAGATTTGGTGGCCCGGTACCAGGACATCGTCGAGTGCGGAGATCATCCCAGCGGCCGTACTGACGTAGGAAAACATAAATCAGTTGAGTTTGGCAAAAGAGTCTTGCTGAGGACCGACCATCCTGCTCTGAGATGGCTGCTGCAGTGCAAGAACCCTGAAGGACAGGTGGCTGAGTGGATCGAGCGCCTAGAAGAGTTCGACTTGGGAATAAATCATCGACCTGGCACAGTCCACCGCAACGCCGATGCGTTATCCAAGAGGCCTTGCCCTGCGGACTGCGGCCACTGTTCGAGACTGGAGAGTCGTGCGGTACCCATTAATCGTACCACTGTGGTCGACGATTCGTGGGAGCCAGACGAGTTGCAGAGTAGCCGGGAGAACAACCCCGACGTAGGCGCGTTTATAGCCTGGAAGCAAGATGGCCGTCGACCTACCTGGCAGGAGGTCCCCGCCACCAACGCAACAGTGGAGGCTTATTGGGCGCAATGGGACTTCTTGCAGCTGGACAACAACGTCCTGACCAGAATCTTGGAAGATGAGGACAGTAGGGCAACGAGATCACGATCGATGGTTCCAAGGAGTAGAATGGCCGAGGTGCTGCGCCACCTGCATGATGGCTCCTCTGGGGGATACTTTAGATTGAAGAAAACGTTGCAAGAGGTCCAAGAAGGGTTCTACGGGGCAAGCTGCGAAGGTGACGTCCGAGAGTGGTGCCGGAGGTGCGAAGCATGCGCTACGGGAAACGGACCGGTTGGAAGACGTAGAGCTCCGAGGTGGCAGTACAACGTCGGTGGTCCGTTTGAGGGTATAGCCATTGACATCGTCTGACCATGCCCCGAAACCCAAGCGAGAAATAAATACATCTTGGTGTGCATAGGCCACTTTACCAAGTGGCCCGAAGCGTACGCCGTTCCGAAGAAAGAGACCGGTACTGTCGCTGATGTTCTGGTGAAGGAGTGCTTCAGCCGTTTTGGAGTCCCCCTGGAGTTACATTGCGACCAGTGCCGGAATTTCGAGTTTGGACCGTTCCAGAAAGTCTGTAAGCCACTGGGGATACGCAAGATCCGGACCACTTCCCTCCATACTCAATCGGACGGCATGGTGGAAAGGATGAACGGAACCATGGGGAAGCATCGGCCCAAGGGGGTTTCCGAGCATCGGCGTGACTGGGGCCAGTACATGCACCTGTTCCTGATGGCCTACCGATCGGCAGTACAAGAGACAACCGGCGTCCAGATCGAGGTGTGCTGTTGCGAAGCCTGGAGACAGCGGTGGGCTGCTGCTTCTTCGGCCGGTCCGTGTGCGGGAGGGGCGCCGCCTGCAGGTACCGCCATCGGACCCCCACAAGAGCGAGAAGACAGGCACCCGACGCAACTCGTTCTGGGACAGAACGATCTAAGGCGGGAGCAGTGTACCGATTCGGCTGACGGTTATTTGCCCCGATGCCTCGATTATACTAGAAATTCCAGAGGCGGCTGCCAGCGCGTGAATCATAGGCCGCCGACGAGCGGCCTTGAACGCAGGTGTACGCGAATGACTCATTTTCCAGTCGATGCTAGAGCGGCCCTGACGCGACACGTCACTGTCGCCGAGAACATCTGGAGGCTTCTGGAAGAAACTACCGGCGTGATATATAAGCGGGCGGAGTTCACCCGCAGGCGGTTCTGAAATAATTCTTCGACAGTTCAGTTCGAATTCGGCAGCAAAACGCGTAAGAGCCATGTAGAGCTCCCACATAAATAAAAGCCCGTGTGTACATATAACTAATAGAAATAAATAAATATATAATCGTTAGTGTTTAAGAGTGATATAAATAAATGTGTTAATCCGTATGTAATAAGAAATAAATGTACCGATAGTTCGTTAGTGCCTGTATTAATGTGTAATCTGCTTGATAATTCTCGCATGTGCTTGTAAACAATAATCGTAATAATTCATTGTTGTAAATAAATGTTTGAACCCATGTTTGTCGTATAATTTTAAATAGCCCGAACGTTAAGAACGTAACAATATTTTTCAAAATGTATGTTCGCCTAATATTTTTATTGACTTGTAACCCGACCACGTCAATCATGTTGCAATAAAAATAATTAACCTTCAAGAGTATTCAATTACCACATACATATATGGAAGTATAAGGTCTGCACACTTACTTAGGTGCCTGCCCGTCTTCAGCTATGAACATCAATCTAGCCCGATATTTCTATGAAAATGTATTTCAAAAAAACTTGGGCGTTATGACCAAGTTGGATGTTGTGGCCAGAATCAAAAGAGGGCGTTGTGACCAAGTTGGGCGTTGTGACCAGAATCAAAGTTGGGCGTTGTGACCAAAATCGAAATTGGGCGTTGTGACCAAATTGGGCTTTGTGACCAAAATCAAAGTAGGGCGTTGTGACCAAGTTGGGCGTTCTGACCAAAATCGAAATTGGGCGTTGTGACCAAGTTGGGCGTTCTGACCAAAATCGAAATTGGGCGTTGTGACCAAGTTGGGCGTTCTGACCAAAATCGAAATTGGGCGTTGTGGCCAAGTTGGGCGTTCTGACCAAAATCGAAATTGGGCGTTGTGACCAACTTGGGCGTTCTGACCAAAATCGAAATTGGGCGTTGTGACCAAGTTGGGCGTTGTGACCAATATCGTTTTTGAGCGTTATGACCAAGTTGGGCGTTGTGACCAAAATAAAAATTGGGCGTTGTGACCAAGTTGGGCGTTGTGACCAGAATGGAAGTTGGGCGTTATGACCAAATTCTGAGTTGGGGTTTGTGACCAGTGGGCGTTGTGCCATAGCCCCGTAGATACTTTGCAGACATGCTCACTCAACTCAACGTACCTACATAACCTTAATTTGTGAGTGTTTGTTATTGGTGTGCAGGTCGTTAAATCATAAATTTTAGTTATTACTTCGACACGAAGTGTACGAAGTATTGAAATTCCCTCATATCGAAAACCACTCTGAGTCAAATATCTCTAAAATTCGAGCCAACCAACTAATGAACCCACTATATCAAATCTCCGTCTCGGCGGTGCGGATCTTTTGGTGAAGATCCCAGCCTACTAGATCAATCCCCCCGTATTGGGGGGTGCCTAAACGTGCTGTGCGGGGGATGTATGTTCGTATGTGTACAGGATTCCAGTCGCCAGGAACCTTCCTGAAGTTTTGGATCGTTTTCATACGATAGGTCCTCCGAAAATGAGGGCAACATCAACTTTTGAGCTATGGTTGTCGGCAAATAAAATTTTTTTTTTTTAATAAATAACTGGTTTATAGCATTTCATTGTATTAGCGAAACGGAATGATGCTGAGTATCGAAGTATTCTTGGAAAGCACGGAAGGGCGCTTTTCTTGGGTGGGGGGTACCGTATATTTTTTATTGGTTTTGTATTTGTTTAAGTTGGCCAGCATATCTTTTTGATAAAGAAAATCGTGTAGCTATCGTAAAAAAATAATAAAAGTGTTCTTGTAGATACTGTGTAAAAAATTAATTTAATCCTCACCTCTGACCACCCATTGGATTTAAAAACACAGTAACTATATTTTACCATGAAACTTTACGGTTGCAAGATTTTTGGTCAGACAGTAAAAATCATACTTTAATACAGACTGCAAATATACCGGATTTAACTTTGGGAATGCATGCAGAGTGTGGGGCCATCGATCTAAAGTGTTTCCTTGTTTCCCACTATTTTACTCATTATCACATACTGTGTTATTCGATGGAGCAGCCGATCTATTACCGAATATCATTTCTGAGTTGTCCTGGGATGTGGTAATTAATTTTTAAATACAGAGCGTACATAGTCGTATGCTTTCGGCGAATAAAAATGTAGTGTAAGGGCAAATGATCTTAGCTCCGGAGTAAATGAAGCATTATTCGAAACTAATTGTCTTTCACAGATTTCTTTGACACTGTCAGGTATCGAGTTCTAGTTTAATGAAAGTTGTAATAAAACTGTTTTCTGTAACATTCATAACTCTTTGCATTTCAAGCATATTCATAAGTGTTATTTTATTATATTTTTCTACTCCTGCAACTAAAATGGCATTTAACATACTAACATACACGTCGCTAAGTGATCATGCCTTCATAACCTGTGACCTTAGTCACGAGCTGAAGTTGGCAATGACGCTTTAGTTACGGGGTGAAGTTAGGTTCAAACAGTATTTGCTTTATCAGCCATAGCCAAAACTAAAATCAAGTTAGTTTGCAACTTTCAACAGTCAAGTTTGACGTTTGTTAAGTCTAATTTAACGTAGCATAATATTCAAAATCTTAATGAAATGTTATATTGTCTAAATTTGTGGTTGTAGAAAAAGTATAGTGTGTAACACATTATATACACTCGTTTAGACACTCGTTTATTAAACACTCGTGACTAAAGTGACGTTTATAAAACTTATTACATAATATACTATTATGTATCTGTTTGAAATTATGCAGTCAAGAATGAAATCCAGGAGTCTTTCTGCATTAGCAATTAAGCAAGAAACAATATGGTAGTTGAGCAAAGCATTTACAGATATATTTTCTTCAAAAATTTCTTAAATTATCACAGTAAAGGTAAAATTTTGTGTATTTTTGATGTTTTTCGTATTAATCAATAAAATTTTAAATATCAATTAAACTATTTTAGTCCATTCTTGTCATGAAAAAAAAGTAGAACGAAAATACCAAAATTATGTACAATTTTGGCCTATACTGTAAATAAAATAGTATATTAAAATACAAGTTGCAGAAGGCATCTATTCAAGCACGAATTTAAAATTCCGAAACGAGCCGCGTAGCGGCGAGTTTAGGAACAAATGAGTAAGGTCACTAAGTCACGTTAGCTACACTGACAAAAACGAGTTTGGTTTGATACAAATAACTCCGAGTTTCCCTACCTGTGTTAGCGTAGCTAACGTGGTTTAGTGACCTTACAAATGAGTGCTTGAAAGGCCTTCTGCAACAAATGTTTTATACTGTTTTTTCTATTTTGCTGCTTTATACCATTTTATAAATGAAAAAATAAAAATGTTTTCTATTTTGAGGTTATATGACCGTCATTTGGGTGCTAGAATGGAGTTATTCTAAACGCAAAATAGAAAAAATAAATTAGATGAATGAATTGCTTTGAAATATCGCTCAGTGCCCAATTCTTTAACTGCTTAAGTGCTTGTATAAATCGTACTATCAGAGTTTTCTTCCTCTCTTGATTTAATAGATTCTGGTCTCACATATGACTTAACATACCTATTTTTTGTGTTATTGATTTTAGTGGATAGCTTTGTATTTTTTTTTGAGTCTTTTAGTAAGTATTCTTTGCTCGCCAACATAGTCTTGAATCATATTCAAATGTCGTTTTGACCTTCGAGGACTATTAAAGTGCTCAATTGTTAGATCTCCAATATATCTTGCATCTGTAGATTGAAAATAAGAAGTACATTTCCTTTCATTTTCTAAAAACTTTATATTAATAAAATTAAATGTCGCTTAAATTATACCCTAAATCTTTATTGGTATCACAATGATCTTCTACTGAACTGAGACTAGGGGACGTGGCTGCTGTGGGACAGGTCAAGAATATTGGAGAAACTGATTTTTTTTAATTTTAAAGGTTTTTCTACATTATTCGTAATCAGAATTTTGAAAATGTTTTGAACAAACAACCGGATCTTTTAAAAATTTGACTTTGTATTCCACTATACATGTTGTTATCAATTTATTCTTCAAGAAATTGTTCTTTGGAAAACTGAAGTAATTTTGTTAAAGAAGGTTTTTATTAAACAAACTATCTACTTAACACACCAGCGAAAAGATATACGTCTTCGCTTAAAGAATTACAAGAAATAGAACAAATTATGCACGTTCTCATTGCCAAAGTTCAATTTTCCAAGGTAGAAATAAACTGTGAAATTAAATGACACTTCTGACGTTTTCATTTCAATTGTTCAAAATTAAGTCTACAAAACATTGTATGAAATACGTGTAAAGGGAGAGAGAAGTAAATTGATACAGGTTAGAATAAAATGAGGGAAGGTACCAAACTCCGTGATATGTTATTTTAAGATTCGACGTACGTTTACATGTGGTGAATGTATCCTGTACTTAATATTATATACATGGATGTGGTCAGAGCTAGTATACTGGGTGACAATGAGACCAGGGCCATGCTTATATCTTCTTTATTTATGAATCGATTTGGATAAAATTTTATACCAAGATACTAGATATAATTTCTGATTGGCCAATAGATATAGTCAAAATGGCCGACCAACTTTTTTTATTTTTATTTTTTACCATAGAAGGCTTTGACTTTTAAAATATATTCTAATTGACTCTAGCAACTCTTAATAATAGCTAGTTTATCAATAAAGTCAATAACAAACCTTTAATAAAAGAATATAATTTGCTAAACTCGTTTTTTAAGAAAAGTCACTTTGTTTAAATGGCACCTACTAAGAGCCATCTTGCCATTAGATAGAAAATGTAATTACCAATCTAACGATATGCATCTGAAACTGAAAATTAATTAATTAATTATTCTTTTTTAATATTTTTATGTAATAACAATAACTAATAATACCTAAGCAAATTTGGCAACACTGTTGTATGTAATTTGAGTCGTAGATTCCGAAAAACATAAAACATATCGAGTTATCTATTTGAAAAACCAAAGTTAGTGTCACTTCCGGTGAAACCGAAAGCCGGATATTTTGATTTTATCTGTGTCTCAATCTAGAATTATGTTTAGTATGTTTGTATCAAGTTTCATATAAATTCATTCATAAGTAAAGGAAATAGATGCAGGTTTCTGGTCTCGATGTGGTTACAGTCACTTTATATGTATAAACAGTCTGGTCATATGAAATGTCACTTATGACACAAGACATAATATGGGCGACTCCAGCGGCGGGTCAAAACCAGTGGCGGGGTTGGGGTTGGAAAATAGTTTAATTAAACAAAAATGCTTAATATAAGTAAATATATGACTAAATCGTAAAACAAACAATGTCGTATCAATGACATATTATAAATTTTATTTACAGTTAGTACTCACATAAATAATAAAAAAACTACAAAACTCAAAGTGATCCCAACACTAATAAAACAATAGGTATATAGTCTTAATAAGCTTAAAACAACTTTTCCGTTGATCGATTATTTATGGGTTTCATTAATGTATAGCGAATCGTCTATTAATGACCGTTATTAAAGAATTATTTTTTATTAATGAACAATTTCTAAAAATCTGTTTATGTTGGTGGCACTGCAAGCCTATGTCAAACAAAACGCAAAATCTAACCTGCTAACCTCGAATTTAACATAGACTTACAGTGCCACCAACATAAACAGTGCCAACCTAAGAAAAAAAATCACAACCATTTAGGGTCACCCGGTACCATTAATGTCAAAACTTTAAGTGTCAAATCCTATTCATGGAATAAAATTAGATTTTCTTCAAATTAATAATATACGATTAACGGAAAAATATTGTAACTACCTAACTCGTATGTTAATCGGCGATTGATAATCTCTACAATTGTCTCGATTATTAATCGCTCTCATTAACATAACTATTTTACAACTTCCCACTTAATTTATATAGCCTTCATTGTGCATTACCACAGATTTGCAACTGTATTGACTTCGTTGTGTATTTTGCTTTTTCGTTTTCGTTTCAGCTATTCTTAAACGAACACCGAGAGCTTTGGATATAATCAACTTTTCTAATTGATTAAAAGTTGCAATCTGTTTTACATCAACAATATGCATTTTATTTATATTAATTGCTATTACATTTAGATTCTATTTTGATTTTATATGTTCTTCTAATATGCGCATTAACCTGTTTGGCCACAAGCTCCGCTTTTTTTATTTCTAGGGAAGCTTTTCATCTTAATTCCATGTTCAGACCTATCTTTGCATTCAAGTGCACAAGACTCTTTAAGTACCAATTTCATCTATTAATTTTTCTGTCCGCAAGTCCCGTCTGCCCTATTCCTATGGAAAGTTTCCGTTAGCACGCATTTTCAGAATTGCTTTTGCATCCGACTGCACAGCAAAACCCCATATCTGAAACAAAATTTTTGAAATTGACAAATTTCTGTATACCTTTTCAGCTTACTGTAAATAAAATGTAATTCTAGTTGTTTCTAAAAATTATGATCAGTTTTTAAATATGTACACTCATTTTAAACGATTTTGTTGATTGAATGTCAAATCAATATCTGAATAAATGCGACATTTTTGTCATTTAAATGTTATTGTCAAAATGACGCAAGACATAAAATGGCGGTGCCAATGGAAATCGTGATTAGAGATCCTGTATATAGTTTACTAAGAGTTGAGCAAACAGCCTGATCTGACATACATTTTAGATCCAAATTAGGTATTTGACATATATGTCAAACAAAGAGGTTATGGGAACCAACCTTTCTAACTTGCCTTTGATGGGAGTGTTTTCAGAGTATTGATCATTCTCAGCATCTCTAGAACTGACTAGACAAGATTTGGATTTGCATGTGTGAAACTATCGGACATAACATGTTACAATAGTAATTTACAAACCAAATGCGGGAAAGCGATGTTCCCCGCATGAGCGCTGTGTTGAAGCATGAGCGAGCGCTAGCGAGCGAATGCCTTCATATGCGCGAATGTGCGGTTTAAGCTTTTTCGCATAAGGTTTGTACAATATTTTTTGTAACGAACAAAAAGACATTCATAAATTGAAATTAGTAATTTAGAATTTCAAGCGGATGCTCGTATTTTCAAGCCAATTGAGGTAGCTAAAAAACAAAGTAGGTTGATAGCAATTGTTTTATGCAGTTGTCGACTGACATTTCGTATTTTTAATTTTGAAGAATGGCAGATGAATTTTCTTGTACACCTCCTGAAATTCGGGAAGCTGCAAATGTGGCAATTCAAAATTTATTGCCAGTAAAATCAAAGCACAGGTATGAACTAGTGCATTCCAAATTTGTTCAGTGGTGCAAATCAAAAAATATAGTAAATTATACTGAGAATTGCTTGCTGGCTTATTTTCAAGCCTTTCAAAGTAAGAAGTCATTATGGTCACACTATTCAATGTTAAAATCGTGCTTAATAATCCACAACAATATAAACATTTCCAAATTTGCGAAGCTTATAGCATTTTTAAAGAGGCAAACAGAAAATCAAATCCCCAAAAAGTCAAAAGTATTAGATGATGAACAGATACGAAAATGTATTAATGAATCGCCAGATTCTTCGCTCCTGTTAATGAAGGTAAACATTTTGTTTTATTTATTTATTCACACATTAACATAAATATTACATTTCAACTTAGGTTGTATTAATAATGGGCATTTCTGGGGCATGCCGCCGTGAGGAATTGTGTAAAATGTCTATTGATGACATCGAGTTTAAAACAGACGTAGTATTTGTGACCATACCTGTCACAAAAACCAACGTTAGCAGACGATTTTCAGTTACTGATGTTTCTTGGATTGCCTTACTCCTAAAATATAAAAATTTAAGACCACTGACAAATAAACGTTTCTTTTTAACCTACCGTGATGGTAAATGTATTAATTCGCCAGTTGGTCTCAACACATTCGGCAAAATTCCATCAAAAATAGCTGAATATCTCAGGTTAGATAGTCCTGCTGAATATACAGGGCATTGCTTCCGAAGAAGTTCAGCCACTTTGCTTGCGAACCATGGTGGCGATTGATTGTCAGTCAAAAGGCTAGGGGGATGGAAATCTTCAGCTGTAGCTGAAGGTTACGTAGAGGACTCTCTTCAAGGCAAAATAAGTTTGGCAGAAAAATTAATGCATCCAGCGGCAGGACCATCTTCGGCAGCTGAAACGAAGACAGCGGAAACTTCTGTCAACATTACAAATCAAACTCATCCTGGCATTTCGATTTCAAATTGTACAAATTGTCCGATAAATGTCTATTATCAATGTTCACGTTGTAATTGATATTTATTTACTTATCAACTTTATTGTTAAGATTTACGTTTTTTCATAACCTAAAATAGTAATCAAATTGTTATAAAATGATATAAAACAGTGTAGTTCAAAAGCACTTACCTTATTTTCAATAAACGAATTTCAATTAGGAATAATTTCTTTAGTTTTATCACGTTTTTGCTTTGATTGCAATCAATCAGAAATTGGCAAATTGGTGCAAATAGTTTATCAAATAAATCGCCGCCTTTTCAATAGATGGCACTAGCAAATATGTAAATTTTATTATTAATGATTAGTCTTCAATTTGTTACATTTCATAAATGAATATCTCGGAAATGGTACTTCATAAATTAAATTTTATTATTGTAAAGACGATTATTTTCTAAAATGCATGAGAGGGCCAGTGCTTTTTGCTATTTTTCCTGGTTAAGTAGATCGGGAAATTGACGTTTCGCTTGCCACTAGAATGCGCGGAATGTCATTTCCTACGCAGTGAGTACAAAAAATATGTAAAAACGGCACTTTTATCACACATGCCTTGCAAAAAGTGATCCAAACCAATCAAAATGTATCCCGTTGTTTGCCCAACAACTCTAAGGGCCGGTTGCAGAAAGCGATGTTAAGTCTGGTGTTAGCTAACGTCGCGTCAAAGTGAACAAAATCGCATCAAAGTTTGTTTACTAATGTATTAGTTACCATAAACATTTCAGATTTGATTCGTTTTTGTTCACTTTGACGCGACGTTAGCTAACACCAGACTTAACATTGCTTTCTGCAACCGGCCCTTAGTCTATATATATAAAACTGAAAGTTCTGACTCACTCACTCACTCACTCACTCATCAAAGCCCAGCCCAACTCCCTTGGACCTAGAAAGCTGAAATTTTGCACAGAGGTTCCCTTTATGATGTATACAAGGAATAAGGAAGTATATTTCGAAATTCAACCCCTAAAGGGGTAAAATGGGGGTTCCAATTTTGTATGGAGAAATAATATTAAATAGACATTTCGACTTGAAACTTCGTAGCAGTACTCCTAAAAACAAATAAGCAAACATGTATTTTGTGATTTTCCGAAAATCAACCCCTTAGACTCCTTAGAGAGGGAAATGGGGTAAATAAGCCTAAAATACGATATGGGTGTCCTTATTGAGGTTTTTTGGGACGTTGATTGCGAAAACGGCATTTATTTTTAAGTCCAAGACAGTGGACATGACATAAGAGAAGGGACGGGACGGGACGGAACGGGGCTGGACGGGAAAAAAAGGGTCGAAACGGGAGGGGGCGGAAACGGAAGGGAAGGGATGGGATGGAAAGGAAGGGGACGGGACGGGGCGGGAAGAAACGGGACTGGACGGGAAGGGAAGGGACGGGACGGGGCGGGACGAAACGGGAAACGACGAGACGGGACGGGACGGAACGGGACGGAAAGCGAAGAGATGGGATGAAAGGGGAGGAGACGGGACGGGACGGAAAGGGACTGGACTGGACGGGACTGGACGGGACGGGACTGAACGGGAAAGGAAGAGACGGGACGGAACGGGACGGGACGGAAAGGGAAGGGAAGGGATGGGATGGAATGAAAGAGGAGGGGTCGGGACGGTACGGTACGGGACGGGACGGGATGGGACGGTACGGAGACGGGGACGAAGAAAGGGACGGGGACGGGGACGGGGACGGGGATAGGATGGGATGGGATGGGATGACAGAAAATAATTAGTCATTATTTAATACACAAATAACGAACCTCGCGCGAACAAAGTCGCGGGTAACAGCTAGTAACCTATATACAGGGACTCTAATCGTGATCATACAGCTTACAGATTCTAGATTGAAGAGCGGTGAAAATCGGAATTAATGTTAGAATCTAGTTACTTCCAAGTTTGGTATCGCTAACACTTTTGACATCTATCATATTGACATTAAATTGTTAACCTTATTTAAGCTAAATGACACAATAAATCAGAGGCGAACTCAACATTGTGGTATCGCGCATTTCAAAACAGAATTAACGACACACACAAAAATAGCAACAATAACAATAACAATAACAGAATTAACAAAATCAACAACTACAGCAATTTTCACACTTTAAACACAAAGAATCTGTCATATGACGTTAGTCACTGCGCAAACGAAATTCTTCTACCCACCGCTACTGATTACTTGTCATTTGCAATATAACCAAACTTTGTATGTTTAAAAATTACTTCTTTCTACATATTGCCAATTTATTAAAGTCAAATATGATCACAGCGCCTTTCATGACCTACTTTGAGAGTCAATCTAGATTCTGTAAGCTTGTAAAGGGTTTATTAGAATGAATTGCGTTTTTTTAAAAAATATAGCTCGTTTGTTATTAAAACTTTTAATCAATTAAACTCAGGAATACAATTAATAGCTCTTAGAAATTAAACCTTAAAAATAATATCCTCTAAATGTTGCCCTTGGCGTCGATGCACTCCTCCAAATGATGTTTTGCATTTATTAGAACTTGTTGGCACAGTGCTTCGGGAATTGCTATAATTTGTTCCTGTATCTGATGCTTAAGGCCCATAAGAAGAGACACTTGAATTTGTGATTACTCCTACTTGACTTTAAATAGGCAACCATTCTTACGCTTGTTAAACTCTGCGGTTTCACTCACACTACCTGCATTCCTAAGCGATAATGGCCTATCTTGGAAAATGATTAGTTTGCCCATCAAGGGAATATTTCAAAAATAGTTTTTCGAGCAATTGGCAGGCAGTGTCGTGAATCCGTATACAATATACTGTCAAGGTGATTAGCTCCACTTTGTGTGCCCAACTTATGTTACGGTGACTCTACCACATTGTAACGCCTATGTTATGTTATAATTGACTTACACCTTTACTTTAGTTTAATCTCAATCAATTCTTTCTAAAATTGGATTTTAATTAATTAATTTGCCCAATTTTTTATTATGGATAATCACTTATAATACCATGAGTAGTCAAAGTTATGTCGACTATTTTTGTGGTGGTATCACGCGCAATGGACGTGAGTAGTGATACCACTGCAAAAATAATCTACTTAACTTTGACTAAGAATGGCATTCGAGAGACTATTCAATGAACCAAACTACTTTTTCAAATTAGTTTTCAGTAAATCTAGCAACAAACTGCGCAATTTCTATAGTAACAGAACACTAATATTGACTTTTTCTAATAAAAATCACATTTGTTTAAAATAGTTACTTGAATACCTTCTAGGAAGATATATCCACTGATATTTTTTTGATTGGTCAAGAAACGTCAAAATTCTGGATTTTTATTGGTCACTTTTTGACAGATGACAGGTGAATTGAATAGTCAAAATTATTTACTGCTAGCCTCAGTAGGACACTTGACTGAAAATCAGGTCGGATTCTTTATATTCTAGATTGCTTATATTGTGAAATTTAATGACAACTCAATACATCTGTCAACTGACACTTCAAACTAGTTTTGAAAAATCAATTACAAATACTTTTTCGTTACATTTGTCATTCCACAATCTCAAATGGTAAGTACTCCCTTCATTAACATTAACTCACTTCACTATTTATTTTCTTACAGTTCTTATTTTAAATACCTGTATTCTGCTGCCTGTTATTGGACTTAACACTCTCCTCTACCAAACCCAATGCATCCAGCTCTGCGACTCACCACGTTAGAAGAACTGTTCCACTCAAAGCCACAGTGAAGGCTTCAACTGACAACCAACTGCCAAAATGTCCACAATCCAGATCCAAATCAACACAGGAACCCAGGAAAAACAGTTCGCCACAGGAACACACCTCCACCTCAGTATGCATCCAAATCGACCCCAGCTGTAGATGCGTTTACTCTGATGCTCAACCAAATCACAAGTATGAAGCCAGCTACAACCCGGCACCTCAAACTTTGACCAGATGCAAGCCACAAGATATCACTTGACAAGTCCCATAAATCCGCTCACTCTGCTAATGATGTCGATGTAAACCACTTCCCTTATAAACCATTTCTTGTTATCCAATTCAGTCGATACAATATAATTCCACAATAAACTCAATTCAGCATTTTCTTACTTTTATTTGCCTTTGTAGATTATAACTGTATTAGATTAGTCTTCTCGCCCCATTCTTATCTTTATCCATCTAGTCTGCTTATCTTCTTCTTTTAACATTTTACTTTTTATTCTTTTTCACCACGCCAATTTTATTTCCAATTTTAACCCTCTTATTTACCAAAATATCTTTTTAAAACTTTTATAAAGGGATTCATTTCTTAATTTCAAACGCTACAAATTGTATTACTTACATCATTTTTGTTATCAAAATTTTTATTCTAATCAATAAACTATTTCCTTGGCGACCTAGCTTATTCTTTACAGTCAAACACACTATTGAAGCTTTATTATATGTCTAATACATACTATGTTAAATGACATATTTTGAAAAAGTATTTGTCATTAACTTCCATTTCCATTTCAGATATTAATTTAAGTGAAAATCCTGTTCCCAATTAGCTTCATTTAATTAAATTATAAATTCTATTTTCTTTCTTTTCTAAATACATTTTAATAATTTTGATATCCATTTCACATCTAAATTCATCTTTAGAATTTTTAATATTGTATTTTTTAATCTTAATAATCTGATTTTTAAACCCCTGTACCAATACCATAACAATACATTCTCCATAGATAAATGCAATACCAATATACCGGGTGGCTAGAAAAAAATGAATCCTGTTTAAGTCCTCACATCTCCGGAAGACTTTAACATAGCGATTTTAGTTTTTGCTTCTCAAGAGACAATCGATTGATAATTATTCCTGTCAAATTACAATAATTTTAAAAAACAAAGAAATGGCGAATTTTTTAATATCAACTAGAAAAAATCAATTAAACGTTAATAATTTAATAAGCAACTTAAATCGAAGCAACCTTTTCTTAAAACAAATGAAGGTGTGAGTGACATTTGCAGTTAGTTGTTACTTCCCAATTAGTTTAGTGACAAATCGTGCTAATTAACTTACTTTCTCTTTTAATAATGGCACCTCATTTAACGAAGTCTGACTGAGGTAATTGCAATGTGTTATAGAAAAAAACATTGGCGTGGAAAAAGAATTGCGAGATAGTTTCCAAGAAAGAGATGGCAACTTTCTAGCATAAATCGTGCTATTCGACGGCTTGTAGAAACCGGATCTGTTTACAGAAAACCCGGAAGCGGAAGACCTGTAACTGCTACAAATCATGAAAATTCACAAATAATAATAATAATAATAATAATAAATTGTTTATTCCTGCACTATTATTACAAACACAAGTAGTATAGATATGTATAAAAGTAAATAGATTATACAAGAATCACAAGGTATTTGTACAGGCGCTGAACTGCAGTGCCTGATCTTCCACATATACCTTGATAGAAAAAAGTTAAATTTCTAATTAAAAAAATGCCTAAATTTCTAATAAAATTATATATAAACTCCGGTATTTCAGTTGCGGTTTAGTCATACCAAATCCAAAATGAACAAAAGCGCACCATTTTAAGAGAGCTTGCAACAACAATTTATTATAAATATATTAATAAAGATATTTAGATGCACCCCTGTCCATCTAAGCCCGGCTCAACCAAGCCCGAACCACAACGGAAACACCGGCGCTAAAAAACATAAAAAGGAAAATGAAACAGAAAAAAGTATAGATAAAATAATTAAAATAAATAAAATGTTGCAACTGTCTTTATATGGAGGGCAAACGTATTTAAGAATAAAGAAAAAAGATAATAATAAAAAAATAGAACAAAAGAGAATGCACTGCACAAATCTAATACGTAGACTATATATACATATATAAAAGTATTATTATATAGTAATACAAATTTAGAATGTATTATTGCCTGTTTAACAAAACGTGGCGGAACCTGCGCTTAAATGAACTTAACGGTAAATTTTTCAATGAATTCTCGACAGAACTATAGACTTTATAAATATTAAAAGAAAAAGCTCCTTCGTACATAGAGGTGCGGTGTATTGGAGGAGTGATCCCGCCTTTGTATCGTAAATTTAAATTATGTACGTCTGTTCTAAAGGAGATTTTCTTATATAAATAAAGTGGACTTTTTTCTAAGATTAACTTGTGATACAAGCAGGCAGCACTCAACAATCTCCTGTTTTGCATATTGAGCCATGACAAATCTTTCAGCTTATGAGAAATTCGTTCAAATTTACGGATTCCGAAAATTAATCTTAGACAAGAATTTTGAATTCTTTGGATTCGTTGTGCAGTATCAGCTGTTATACACGGACCATAAACTTGGGAACAGTAGCTAAATTGGCTTAAAACCAAAGTTTCACATAAGGTAACCTTGACAGAATTAGAAAGAAGATGCCTGTGAGGATAAATTAATTTTAAACCAATGTAGGCCTTTTTAATATTATTTAAAACTTGTGTTTTATACCTAAAACTACTGTCTAGCATTAAACCAAGATTTTTTGTCTCTTCTTTGACTGGGATTGCCACATTGTTTATATTTAAATTAACCTCATCCTTAATGACGCAAACATCCTGGGTCCTACCAAACAGCACAACAACTGATTTTAATGGATTTAATAAAAGAGCATGTTTTGTTGAAGCATCAGCTATGGCATTTAGATCTGATTGAATATCTTTAAGTGACTGTTGAATGTTTTCATGTTTAAAAGAATAGTATAACTGAGTGTCATCTGCATACATATCGATGTTACAGAATGACGTTATAGCACTAAAAGAACGTGTATAAATAGTAAACTGTAATGGACTTAAAATAGAGCCTTGTGGGACACCCCTGGTTACTGGTTTGAAAGAAGATTGTCCATTAGGCAATCTTACACACTGCTCGCGACCGGTTAAATAGCTGCGGCACATAGAAACGGCGTTATGATCGAGACCAACACTAAACTAATAAAATTTCGTGATTTATAGTATCGCATGCCTTACTAAAATCTAACAACACGAGTACAGAAACTTTATTTTGATCGGTGGCAACCATAAGATCATCTGTGATACTCAAAAGTGCAGTCGTGCAGCTGTATCCAGCTCTGAATCCCGACTGAGTATCAGGAATAAGATGTTTTTCATTTAAATAATTTCTAAGTTGTTGATTTAAAGTTTTTTCTAAAACTCTAGATAAAACTGGCAGTAAACTTATTGGCCGTAGGTCTTTGTACTCTGCGGGATTATTAGTTTTGGGTACAGGTACAATAACTGCTTTTTTCCAAGCGGATGGAAAGGTATTACAGATCAAACAACAATTTATTATATGCGTAAAATAGGGCAAGAGAATAAGACAGCAAAGTTTAATTATAAATATATTTAGATTATCCCAACCCGACGAATTACTTTTTATTTCATGTATAAATTTATTAATAGTGGCGACATCCACAGTTTGAAATTGAAATGCGTTGGTAGCAATATGGTTAATTTCATTTTTATAGTAATTAAGAGTTTCATTTAGATTGCAATTGGATTGAGGAATAGAATCTAGAAAGTAGTTATTAATTTCCTCCGGTTTTTGTAAGTGTTGGGGCAAATCATTTTTAGTTTTAGGTCGAATATCAAGATTTTTTAGTTCGTTCCACATTTGTTTTGGGTTAGCTGTATTAAATTTATATTCGAAATAAGCTTTTTTTTCATTTTTAACTGTGCTTGTGGTAAGATTGCGTAACATCTTATAATATTCCCAATGCGCAGGAAGTTTAGTTTTTTTATATTTATTAAGCGCTTTATCTCGAAGTTTCATTAGTAATCTGGTATTTTCAGTTAACCAAGGGGTCCACTTTTTATTAAGTTTGATTTTTTTAATAGGAGCATGCTTATTGAGAACACTCAGAATATTTGAATCCATAAAGGCAATCTTATCGTCAAGATTATCCATGTAAAAGACATTCTGCCAAGCAACTTGTTGAATGTCACTAGTAAACGAAGTAAAATCAAAATTATTGAAACATCTAAAAGTTTTAAAACAATTTTCTTCGTTACGACGCTTTATCGTCAAACTACAACAAATAGTTTCATGATCAGCAAATTTGTGACCGCCAATTGTGCATTCTGAAATTAAAGTTTTATCCGAAGTTAGGAGGTGGTCCAAAAGTGCATTTATACGAGTAGGTTCAGTGACAATTTGTTCTAGTTCTAAAGATTCAAGTAAAGATTTATAATAAACGACATCAATTTCATTAGGTTCCAATAGGTTAATATTAAAATCTCCCAAGCATAAAAGTTTATCAGACACACAAGATAGCTTCTCACATGTCTGTTCAAATTCATCACAAAACACTTTGTAGTTCTGTTTTGGTGGTTTATATACTGCTCCAAATGCAATAGATATTTTGCCAATTTTTATTAATAACCAAATTTGCTCTGTATTTGCATTGTAGATATCAATTTTAGAGTAATTAAATGAGTTCTTAATATAGACACACACACCTCCTCCTCTTTCACAGCGATCAAATCGTTCTGTACTGTACCCATTAATAAGAATAGAATTATTACTTACGCAATCGTTCAGCCAGGTTTCGCTAACGGCCACAATGTCGTATTCGTTTTCAACAATAAAAGTTTTAAATTCATGGAATTTGTGCACTAGCGATCTAATATTAATATGAGTAATACGTATGCGGTTCATTTAGGTAGTTAAAAAACAAGAAAAAGGAAAAATAAACTTTGCAGAAAACTCGCAGCGACGTTGTCGCGAAACGCGCGAACTGAAAAAAGTTCCATATGGTGCGCGCACTGCACGAAACATATTAGATAAGAAGATTGGTTAAATCGTTGTGGGAATTTATTTTATGCACTTCACCTTTGACTTTAACATAAATCATGCTATCATTTGTCCACACTGCCTGGAATCCCAGTTTCTTTGCAGCAGCTTTATAAAGTTCGGCTCTTTTCCAAGTGAGATCTTCGCGTATTATAATTTTTGTTCCCTTTAACTTGCGCTTGTTATCAAACACTTGCTTTTTCACACTTCTCTGTACGAATTTCACTATTATGGGGCGATGAGTACCTTCTCTCCCTTTAAGCCTGTGGCTGATATCAATGGCGTAAGGGGGTAGTATTATCCCTAATTTGTCCTTACATACTTTGGCTACTGCCTCATCTGTGGTCTCCCCTTCTTCTTCGGGCACACCAAACATCCTTAAGGAATTTTTCTGGTATATTGCGTAAATCGTAGGCGAATTGTCGTCACAGGAAAATCAACCGGGGACTCATTTATCTCAGCCTAAAATAGCAGCCAGGACAAGAATCAGTCGCAGGTCTGTCCAAGTTATTCAAAAACGTGTATATAAGTAGACTACACCATACAAGATGTTTATTGGTGTAATTGATTTTTTCTAGTTAATATTAAAAAATTCGCCATTTCTATGTTTTTTAAAATAATTGGTTGTAATTTGGCAGAAATAATTTTCAATCCATTGTCTCTTAGAAACCAAAAATTGAACTCGCTATCTCAAAGCGTTCCGGAGATGAGAGGATTTAAACAGGATTCGTTTTTTTCTAGCCACCCGGTATTAACCAATTCATATTTTGAAAAACTGATTTTTTTTACTATTGTTGTTTAATTATAATATAGTTTTGTTGTCTTATACTTTTCTACGTATTATTTCTGAGTATTATCTATTGGAATAAATCAAATCAACTAATACAATAAAATAGTGTCTGAAATGTTTGTAGGTACCTACGATCATTAGTACTGCATGATAACAAAAAAAATATCTTTTGGCTTAATAGTAACCCAGTTGAATTCATTTTGCATGTACTACAATGCCGTAAGAATGGATAATAATTTATAAAATGATTAATTAAGCAAAATCAATTTTAATAAATCACATGTTAGCTCACAATAATATTGTCTGATTCATTGATTAATTATGTACTGTACTTACCGTCTTTCATTATTCAATATGTACATGTTTATATTCAGATGCATGGTGTTTAGATTGCAAACCTTTAAATAAAATTAAACCTGGCGTTGATAATAACAATATATCAAGAAGCAGCAGCAATAAATAGCATATTATGATACTAGTACCGGGTGACTATAAATGAGGTTGGCACTGTTTATATTGGTGGCACTGTAAGTCTATGTCAAATTCCATGTTAGCAGGATAGGTTTTGCGTCAGTTTTGGCATAGAATGACGCAAAACCTAACCTGCAAACATTGAATTTGACATAGACTTACAGTGACACCAACATAAACAGTGCTAACCTAAGAAAAAAATCACAATCACTTATAGTCACTCGGTATATAAGTACGCCTTTAAAGCACGTGCGACGAGTTTAAAAGCACGATGAGCTAGCGTAGTGCTTTTAACGTCGCTAGTGCTATAATGGCTCTTATACACGTGTATCATACGCTATTTTTTCTACGATCGTAACAGAAGTATAAAAACTTAGATCGGTGACACTTTTTCCATCACATTGTGTTAGATATTCTAGGTTATATTGATATTCAAACTTACGGCAGAGCGTGTTTTAATAATTTACTAAAACACGCCTCCAATGGCAACGTGTTAAAAAGACGTAAGAGTGCTGCAAACGTCACTTTTGACACTAGAAACTGTGCAAAAAGTTGTCACGATTGTAGAAAAAAAATATTATCTCGCGATACCACGATAGACATCTCATTTTCCAGCTGAACGTTTGGGAAATTAGAAAATAGTTATTTATAATAGATTGGGGTAGATGAACTCGGTAAATCTCGTTCTTCCAGATTTAAGTAATTACTTCGACACGAAGTGTACGAAGTATTGAAATTCCTTCATATCGAAAACCCACTATATCAAATGTCCGTCTCGGCTGTGCGGATCTTTTGGTGAAGATACCAGCCCACTAGATCTCTCCCCCGTATTGGGGGGTTCTTAAACGTGCTGTGCGGGGTATGTATGTTCGTATGTGTACACGATTCCGGTCGCCAGGAACCTTCCTGAAGTCTTGGATCGTTTTCATACGATAGGCCCTCCGAAGGTGAAGGCAACATCAACTTTTGAGGTATGGTCGTCGGCAAAAACAAAATTTTTTACCTTAACGGAATTGTATTTTGTAGTTTAAGGTAGCTTAGGTATTTTCACCTAACCCCTTCTTACAAGGTAGAAATTTTAATGGTCCGAGTTACAATAAACCACCTTTATAAATAAGCTTTCGCCTTAAAACTAATTTTACTTTAACTAGAACTAAATAATTTCCCTAATGGCGAATATATTTCGTAATTAGTAAAAGTAGAAATATGGGAACTATTTATTATATGCAATTTTATTCTTTAAGGTTAATTATAATAATTATAAGCCATAAAGGATTTAGATGCTTTGTCGACATTTTTAATTGTGTTTATAGTTTATACAACTCACGTGTAGAGAATGTTATTATTACAAATTGAATACCTTTAGACCTAGAAGATTCTATACTACAAGATAAGGTATTTGAAAGTCTGTTACGTGTAATTTTACATTTAGATACAGTTAAGGATTGTTTGGATAATTTCTTAGCTTAAATGCATTCATATAGTTAGATTCACCTGCATACGTTAGGTGTAGCTTTGGTTGCATACTCATTTTTGCAAAATCCTTGATTTTTAGGGAATTTTGAGTAACAGTTTTGAAAATTGTTTTGATAGTACGATTTCCGGCGACCATTTTTAAGTTTTCCTTTTTGGAGCTGCATGTGATCTTTGGAAATTTTCACTTAAGTGGATTACATAGTTTCCATAGTTCTTTGAGGAATCTGCCATCCAGAAATAGGAAATGGGTGTTATATTGCTAAAATGAATCCGATTGTATTGGGATAAATATATATTTCTGCAATTTACTTACTCGAGGCCACATTACAACTCTGGTATGTTAATTTATGGTTGCCATTGAACATTTTTCGATAACGTCTCGTATTTAGGCCTCCTCGTCCTAGTTTGGCCTCCTCGTCCTAGTTTGCTGTATCGTTCTCCGATTTTTCGGGATCTATTATGCCTGTGGCATTGGTGTTACTTGGCTAAGGCACCTGGAGCAACAATTCCGTTCCAATCCGAGCCCCTCAGCACATGTGATAGTTCTCATGCAAGGCTTCTCCCCATGGTGACTGCACTCGACTGCGTTTCTCACCTGCAAAGTTAGATGAAGCCCTGACTCTTTGGAGGTTATTCAAGCTGGTGGACATCTTAATAGCTATCCCCCATAGATGTTGATGTAGCGATCCTTCTGTGCACGATCCAGGTATCTACAACACCTAGTGTTATCTACCTTTTGGTGCTTATTGAACTGAAAACTATCGTTCGTTATGGCACTATGATCTTTACTTTATGTATTGTACTTACCTAGGTATATGCTAGCGAAATTCATGCCGTTTTACATGCGGAATATTGTATAGCTTCGTTGTACATCACGTGCAATTACTTTTGTGTAATAGGATGATGTCATTTTATGCATTTAATATCTTTACGTTTGGTAGTACTGCTTTGGTTGCATTCAAGTTTTCAAGTACTTGTCAGTGTTTCAAAATTTAAACCATTATTGGCGGAGGTCTCCGGGAGCATTAATTTGACATTTCACATAGTATGAGCACCGTAAATACACCATTTTATGTGTATTAGCACTCCCCTAGGCGAAATGGTACCAATTCGAAGAGGTTCGCGACTAGATAGAGTATTTACCTAATTAATCAAGCGATTTAGAACTTACTATTCTCCCGCATTCCGGTATCGCTGTTTTTAATTATATTTAAGTCACTATCGTAGTTGATACACGGGTACTCGAACGAATTGCGATTATCGTAGTTACATTTTCGACTTTATTCATATAAAATCTTGTACATTACATACCACTAAGATTACCTTTACAAACTATTCCATTTAATCACAGAATTGTGTTGCCTTTTCCAAGTATGACACAGAATTCCGAAGGTGTACAAACTGTAAATAAATAACTAGGTTATTTCGAGTCTTGGTGTTTTGCTGTCTTTTATTATTTTTTTTTTGTGAAACAGCTAGTGGTTTAGGAATTTACACGGCCACCTGTAGGTTTTCTGGTTTGGACCGTCTCAAACCAGTGGCGCTTCCGGACAACCCACCCCATCCTGCTCAGGACCTAGCTTGGCAAACGTTTGCTACACGACTAGACGATTCCTGTACCACCCTGCTGTGAAGTATTTATAATATTTTTTTTTTACGTGCGAATAAATTCCCGTGTGTAGCAAATGTAAAAAATTTGGCGCCTCTGACGTGGAGCCTTTGGTTAAGTAGTTTGGCATTTAGTGCAGTATAGAGTATTTGATTAGTATCGATTGGTTCCTTGTCGTATCGGTAATTATCGGATTATAGCCATTTTGTTGCATATCTTGAGGAATTTTGTTAGAATTTAGGAATCTGTGTTTAGATTAGGTACATTTTTGGACATATTAGTAGGTATTAGTATTATTAGTACTGAAGGGCTATTTTTGTTTTTCTTTTGTGCTCTTATTAGTAAGGTTTAGTATTTTTAGTATAGGTATAGGATTGTTTAGTTACGACAATTACAATGGATGTTGGAAGATTATTGGCGGACGAGCTAACGTATGAATTGCTCATTCGTGGATGTCCAGTGGGTTCGAACGTAACCGAGAAGAGATCAATTTTGCGAGACGCTATGCATAGACAGCAGTTAGGAACGCTAGACGTGACAACAGGAATTTATTTCAAGCCTGATGAAGAACTGAAGATTTGTGCTACAAAACTTCACGAACTGCAAGAGGCATTAGAACATTTTGATGTCAATAACAAAGATAATGAAGTACAACGCATTAGGGCAAGAATGTATCATCTTTTAGGTCGCTTACGTCGAATTAATACCGAAAACAACATGCAACAACAGCATCAGCAAACACTGTCTACCCAATTAGGTCAGTTATCTATAGCTATCGATCAAGCTTATTTAGGTTACCACGAACAAACTATACATGAGCAAGCAACAGTTCAGTCTCAACAACAATCTATTCTAGATGAGCCTAATTTACTACTTCCAGTTACCACATCCTTGGCAACTACAGATGCAGAAGAAAATGCAACTGCCATCGGGCAACTCATTGATCATGAGACGTCGATATTCCCAACACAATTTGAACCATCGAAACGTCGAGTGAGCTTCCATGAGTCAACGCCAGAGCGTAACGCTGAAGTTTCCCATCACGACAGCAACTTACAGCAAAAACTGAAGTCCATGGAACTGAGCGAGATTGTAAGACCTACAACAAGCTTAGATAGACAAGCGGGAAACTTACACATACCTACCGCTGAAAGTAAGATATATCCAGAGTGTTCTCGACCTGTGTACAGCAACTTTATTCCAATCAGCAAGTGGAACATTCATTATGATGGTGAATCGTCCAGTTTAACAAGCTTCTTAGTGCGTGTAGAAGAGCTAAGAGAAGCACGTGGAATTTCAAAAGCTCAATTGCTTCAGTCAGCAGTAGAAATTTTCACTGGAGACGCACTGATATGGTACCGAGCAGTGAAGCGTACTATCATCGATTGGGACGACTTGATTCGCAAGTTGAAAGCAAACTTTCTCCCACACGATTACGAGATCCGCCTTTGGGACGAAATTCGAAGCCGCACACAACACCCATCAGAAAAAGTGGTTGTTTATATAGCAACCATGGACAACTTATTCAGCAGGCTGCCTCAACTTCCATCTGAAACTACAAGATTGGCAATAATTAAGAAGAACTTACAGCCGTATTATGCTATGCAATTAGCATTACACCCGGTTTATACTATCACTCAACTTACTCAAACTTGTATGGCTTTAGAAGATGCTAAAATAGCTTCGACTAATTTTAAAGCACCTCCTACGCCTAACTCATACTTACTTGAACCAGAGTTAGCTTACTGCAAGCGTGCGGGAAAGCCACCGATTTGTGCAGTCGAAGAAAAGCCTCTGATTGACTTCAGCGAAATGGAGCTTCCAACAAACACTTCCCAGAACCACCTAGCCAGAGAGAAGACTAGTAATAAAATTACAGAAGCCCCAACTGCTATTGCATCACTTACTTGTTGGAATTGTTCCAAGTCAGGACATCGAGCCATGCAGTGTACTGCTCCTAAACGGATGTACTGTTGTGGATGCGGGCAAGTAGGAGTAACCAGCCGCACTTGTAAGAGATGCTCGGGAAACGAGCGAGGAGCACGGTAGGCGACCGGACCCGGTGCTCTAAAACAAGGAAGAAGCCGGTCAATAATTTCAAGCAATTTTTGTCGTCAAAGCCTGTTTTCAGATCGGATTATGTGGTGTTAACCATCGAAGAACCAGCACCCATTCGAGATCATTGGTATCGGAATCTGAAAACAAAAATTATATCAAATCCTTTACAATTTCCACAGTGGCGAATTGAGAATGATATAATCTATAAATACATCAAATGTACCTACCCGCAGCTGAGAGACGATAACGAAACATGGAAAGAAGTGGTACCAAAAGAAAAACGTCAAGAACTCATCCACGAACATCATGACGCATTAACAGCATGCCATGCAGGCATCTTCAAAACCTACGAACGCCTGAAGAATCGCTTCTATTGGCCGAAAATGCGATCCGATGTAGCCAACTACATTCGAAGGTGTAAGATCTGCGCTGCCATGAAACCTGAACAGAATTGTCCAGCTGGTCTTATGGGACAGCGCCCGAATGTCACAAAACCTTGGCAGATGATTGCAGTAGATATCTGTGGTCCCTTACCTAGATCATCCAGAGGCTACAGTTATATTTTGGTTATTTCAGACCAACTTACCAAGTTTGTGCTACTGTTTCCACTCCGTCAAGCTACAGCTGCCGCTGTAACCAGATTAGTTGAGGAAAATGTTTTTCTATTCTTTGGATGTCCTCAGTACTTAGTATGCGATAATGGTGTGCAGTTCCGTTCACGAGAATTTATGCAGTTATGTGACAGCTACCATGTGAAAATTATTTACACTCCTGCGTATCATCCTCAAGCTAACTTCGTAGAAAGAGTTAATCGTGTCATCAAAACTATGTTGGCTTCATATGTTGCAGATAACCACAAGAAATGGGAACAACTTTTGCCTAAAGTGGGCTGCGCTATCAGGAGCTCGGTTCATGAAGTCACTAAAGTGACTCCATTCTTTGCCAACTTTGCACGTGAACATGTTCCTAGGGGTGATTATTTTAAATCAGGTGTAAAGGCTGAAACAGATAAATGTGAGACATCTGATAAACTTAAAGAGTTAGACAAGCTACATCAAGATATACATAAGAGACTTTTGAATGTTCATGCCAGATCTAAACAACGATATGACCTACGACGCAGAGAAGTGACATATAATGTGGGCGACAGAGTTTACCGACGCAATTTTGTGTTGTCCGACGCCACCAAACACTTCACCGCAAAACTCGCTCCAAAATTTATTGGGCCTTTGATTGTACGAAGGAAATTATCACCTGTTACGTACGAGCTTCAAGATAAAGATGGGACATTTCGCGGCACATGGCATGTCAAAGACATAAAGCAACACCCGCCAGATGAAGAAAACAAGATTCTGTTGGATTGTCGTAACGAAGACAAACTTAGCATTGGACTTTGCATTCGAGTTTGGCATTAGGATTTTGAATGTTAGGTTAGGCTTTAGGGACCAAGGGTTTTTTTTTGTTGAACCCTTGGGTGGATGGTTGGGCTGCTTGAAGGGAGGACTCGCTGTTGGGGAACTTTATCATCTCGTTCTTTCCCCCTCCTTGTGGGACAGTGACGTTCCATCATACAGGAGTGAGACATTTTTGCAGTCTCATTTCCGGTGTTCCGCCATCTGGTCACTGTGGATGGTGTTTCAGTGTGTAGTCGATCCTGGGCTGCACACTTTCCTATTTATCCCTTCCTTCTGTTCTTTGGTTTTGGTGTTGTTCTTTTTATTTGTGTGGGTTCGAGCTTAGGTTGTTGAAATTTATTTTGGATACCCCTTTGAGGTTTTTGAGTGTATATCTGATGTTGTCGTATTGCCTTCAGCCGTACGTTTTGTGTTTGGGTTATGTTGTGGTATCCTTTCGCGCATGCGGATTCTTGTTTCACAAGCGAATCTCGTTCCTGGTTTACATTTTGTTTTCTTTTGGACGTGATTGGTGATTGAGGACGGTTTCTTTTGCGCTTTTGTAGTGTCAACTTTTGTTGGATTCATGAGCCGACTCTTTTGCTAAACCACGGTCCTTTTTCTGAATTCTATCTTTAACATTCCTTTGTAATTTCCCTTTTTCCTTTCGACTTCTATTTTGCGATTCTTTTAGGCTGCTTATCCTTTTCTAAATTATTTGGTACTGCCGTAGTTGTACGTGGTGATCTTTCTTTTGTGTTTGGGGTTTGTTGAATATCATCGTGATATCTGTAAAATTTCGAAGCTTCATTATGGTGCAGGCATAGGTTCTACGTCGGTAAATTCAGTGAATTTACCTATTTTTAAGTGAGGGGAGAGTCTGTTACGTGTAATTTTACATTTAGATACAGTTAAGGACTGTTTGGATAATTTCTTAGCTTAAATGCATTCATATAGTTAGATTCACCTGCATACGTTAGGTGTAGCTTTGGTTGCATACTCATTTTTGCAAAATCCTTGATTCTTAGGGAATTTTGAGTAACAGTTTTGAAAATTGTTTTGATAGTACGATTTCCGGCGACCATTTTTAAGTTTTCCTTTTTGGAGCTGCATGTGATCTTTGGAAATTTTCACTTAAGCGGATTACATAGTTTCCATAGTTCTTTGAGGAATCTGCCATCCAGAAATAGGAAATGGGTGTTATATTGCTAAAATGAATCCGATTGTATTGGGATAAATATATATTTCTGCAATTTACTTACTCGAGGCCACATTACAACTCTGGTATGTTAATTTATGGTTGACATTGAACATTTTTTGATAACGTCTCGTATTTAGGCCTCCTCGTCCTAGTTTGGCCTCCTCGTCCTAGTTTGCTGTATCGTTCTCCGATTTTTCGGGATCTATTATGCCTGTGGCATTGGTGTTACTTGGCTAAGGCACCTGGAGCAACAATTCCGTTCCAATCCGAGCCCCTCAGCACATGTGATAGTTCTCATGCAAGGCTTCTCCCCATGGTGACTGCACTCGACTGCGTTTCTCACCTGCAAAGTTAGATGAAGCCCTGACTCTTTGGAGGTTATTCAAGCTGGTGGACATCTTAATAGCTATCCCCCATAGCTGTTGATGTAGCGATCCTTCTGTGCACGATCCAGGTATCTACAACACCTAGTGTTATCTACCTTTTGGTGCTTATTGAACTGAAAACTATCGTTCGTTATGGCACTATGATCTTTACTTTATGTATTGTACTTACCTAGGTATATGCTAGCGAAATTCATGCCGTTTTACATGCGGAATATTGTATAGCTTCGTTGTACATCACGTGCAATTACTTTTGTGTAATAGGATGATGTCATTCTATGCATTTAATATCTTTACGTTTGGTAGTACTGCTTTGGTTGCATTCAAGTTTTCAAGTACTTGTCAGTGTTTCAAAATTTAAACCATTATTGGCGGAGGTCTCCGGGAGCATTAATTTGACATTTCACATAGTATGAGCACCGTAAATACACCATTTTATGTGTATTAGCACTCCCCTAGGCAAAATGGTACCAATTCGAAGAGGTTCGCGACTAGATAGAGTATTTACCTAATTAATCAAGCGATTTAGAACTTACTATTCTCCCGCATTCCGGTATCGCTGTTTTTAATTATATTTAAGTCACTATCGTAGTTGATACACGGGTACTCGAACGAATTGCGATTATCGTAGTTACATTTTCGACTTTATTCATATAAAATCTTGTACATTACATACCACTAAGATTACCTTTACAAACTATTCCATTTAATCACAGAATTGTGTTGCCTTTTCCAAGTATGACACAGAATTCCGAAGGTGTACAAACTGTAAATAAATAACTAGGTTATTTCGAGTCTTGATGTTTTGCTGTCTTTTATTATTTTTTTTTTGAAACAGCTAGTGGTTTAGGAATTTACACGGCCACCTGTAGGTTTTCTGGTTTGGACCGTCTCAAACCAGTGGCGCTTCCGGACAACCCACCCCATCCTGCTCAGGACCTAGCTTGGCAAACGTTTGCTACACGACTAGACGATTCCTGTACCACCCTGCTGTGAAGTATTTATAATATTTTTTTTTTACGTGCGAATAAATTCCCGTGTGTAGCAAATGTAATAAATCTTTAAAGATATGTAAATATACCATTTAAAGTGTATTTTTTATATTAATTACTTCGGGTTCTAGGTAAACGTTTATACCTTCAAGAGCAAAATTGTATACACCTTCATCTAGGTAGATTAATACCAGTAAGGTAATAAAATATACCGTTTGAGGTGGTGATTTCTACGTCGGATGGTGTAATTTTTAAAGGTTGAAAAAAGGTAGAAATTTTAATAGTCGGGGTTACAATAAACAACCTTTATAAATAAGCTTCCACCTTAAAACTAATTTTACTTTAATTAGAACTAACTAATTTCCAGAAAAAGGGTTTTTGCAGAATAGATTTCGTAATTACTAAAAATACATTTAAAATTCAAGTGCATTTGCATGCCGATTTTCTAATCCTAACCAGTTTAGATTTGAGAACACTCTTTTAAGAAACACATTTCTTGGAACTTGAGAATTCCAAGATGATGTCAATAAGTACTCAGGTAATAAGACTCAAACCGAGGGTAGTTCGGTTTAAAAATTCTTTCTTAGCCCCACAAGTTTCGTTGCAATTGCAGCAAAAACATCTCCAAAATTTTGCGCTTTGTGTTTTGTGAGCAGTGTACACTCTGTTCAAGGTAAGTTTTTTAAATAGTAATATTCGGGTTATGTATACATGTATAGGTATAACAAATTAACTGTTTATAGGAATAATTTTCTGATACGATTATAAAGAATGATCGAATGCCATATTTGCCCCAAGAAATTTCTACATTTACATTTATTATTACAACACATGAAATTAGCTCATTTCCAATTGAAGAACTGCAATATGGTTTGCCAGATTAATGGCTGTTTAAGAACGTATCAACGTGTATCATCGTTAATTGTGAATTGTAAAAAAGAACACAAATCTATTATTAAATGTTACAGCAAGCGGATTCGTAATACAAATACAAAGACTAAGCAAAAGGTTTCGGGTGAATTAAATAAACCAAACTGTTGCTGATCAACATGTTAAAAATTCTGAAACTTTATATCATACTTCAGATAACACTCTTGATGTTGACCATGACAATTATGATTTTGCAAAAGGGCATTTAAATCAATTACTAATTTTTAGATTACAAACAGAACGAATTTCTTCTTCGAAAGTTGCTTCAAACAAAATATTTTGTAGAACTAAAGATTTATTTAAGATACTTATTTCACATATTAAAAATACTGTTTCACAAAAACATAACCCTTCAAATTAATTTGTTTTTTTATAAATGACCGAAAGTCGAAAATTCTAGAATTGCTGCGGGAAAGCAAATATGAAACGAAAATAAGAAACGTAGATAAGGGGTCGCACTTAAATGTTTTTAGTAAGAAAAAATACTTTTATTACTAAAGATAGACATGGTATTTTATAATTAATATTTTAATTATTTTTCAGAAAATAAAAGCGACGCCTATTTAATTCTTCTGCCGTTACTGTTTAAAGAATATCCTTTAGTGTTTATTAAAAACGTAAGTTCTAAATTAATTTTTCTCGAAATGATATTGTTGTAATGCAATTTTTTTCCAGCCTGGAATTGTGCCATCGGCAACTGAAGACACTGATTGATTTGCTCCTACCAACTCATACTATGTGTGCATGGACTACGTTAAACTTCCAGAGGTTCCTATTTTCACAGAGGCGGTGGAAGCAATAATAGCTGTAATATTTTTTTTAATGCTGAGTACCCTAAGCAAATAAAAAAACACTAAGTTTTCTGGGCTCGATCATTTTCCAGTTGAATGCGCCTCTCCAAAAGAACAAAGCCCAAATTACCCTAGTTTGTAATAAAATCATCTAAATAATATTATAAAATAACTAATGTTAGATATGTTGAGTAAACTACCCTATGGTGTATTTTTTTAATCCAATTATCTAGAAATGTATTCAACATTAATGTAAAATAATTAAACATGATGAGATTAATAAAAACGTTTTAGTTACTTTTAGCTGTCTTTTTCAAATGTAAGTTTGTAATTTTAGATGTACAGTGCCAGACTAAAGTACTCCATCATCTTTAATAGGGAATATGTCAAGTATATTTTAATTGAATTGGGACATTAATATTTCTAAATAAACGATTTCTCTTTACTGTTACATGTGCCATCGGAAATTGTTTGTGTATTTAATAAAATCCCATTTGTTGCTCATAGAACGCGTATCAGGATGACATTACTCATGTCCGGCGCTATAGAATTTTATACCGCAAGATAAGGAATTTAAAATCTTTCAAGGTATGTATTCAAATATACCATATAAGGTATACTGTTCTACCTTAATGCTGGTGATTACTTTCGTTGCTAGGTAAATGTGTATACCTTTAAAAGTAAAATTATATACCCATTCACTTGCTAAGTTAATACCCTTAAAGTAATAAAATATACCGTTTGAGGTAGTGTTTTCTACCTTCGACGTTGAGCATTGCTTTCACTTCAAGGTAGATATGTATACTTCTAGAGGTAGAATTTTGTGACCCTTCATAAGGTATTCCAGTATACCTCTTAAAGTATTCTTTTCTACCATGAATTTAATCACTAGTTTAGTTGCAAGGTATACCGTTAAACCTTTTGAGGTGGAACGTTATACCACTTCATAAGGTAGATTATATTGTTTGGGGTAGAATAGTTTCATTATACCTTAGATTAACGTATTTCTAAAATACCTTAGGGTTGGATATAGGTAATACCTTTAAAGGTAGTATTGTCAACTTGTATGATTTACAGTGTAATTTTCCACCAGCCATTCTTATTACGAGGGATGCTCTGTTAATAGTTAGTAGCAGGCCATGGAAGCTCAATTGGCTAGAAACATTGCAACAATTGAATGTCGCATTAGTTGATATTCGTTACCCACAATTGTCAAACGCTCTGATATCCTTGTGAAACGTTAATTTTGTATATTAAATAATTGTGCATTTTTAGTTCAGTTAAAATGAGCATTCTGCGAACTGCCTTTAGAGCTATGATTTTCTATGACTATAAAAGACAGTAAGGATACCAGCAAAGCCATGACAATTTTATAGTAACTTTTGGCGATGCTGCCCCTTCATTATCCGCTGTTAGTCATTGATTCCGAGAATTTCGAGGAGGGCGAGAGCTGCTAGAAGACGAAGCAAGACCTGGAAGACCTGCAGAAGCTGCCTGTTCAGAAAATGTTGATTGTGTGGCAAGCTTGATTCAGTCCAGTCGAAATATTACTTATAGGGAGATTCAGGAAGAAGTGAAGATTGGATCCTAGGCGGTGAATACCATATTGCATAAACATCTTGGGGTAAGAAAGCTAGCAAGCCGTTGGATACCGCATTTGCTCTCAGAAATTCAAAAACAGGATCGAGTAGACTGGTGTAAATTTATGTTGCAAAAATTTGACGGAGGAGCTTCGAAGCAAGTGGCATACGCTGTAACAGGTGACGAATCTTGGGTATACAGTTACGACTCTGAAACTAAACAGCAGTCTAGTGTTTGGGTATTCGAAGATGAAGACTTGCCCACAAAAGTAATTCGTGGCAGAAGCGTCAATAAGAAAATGGTTGCTGTTTTTTCCGCCGAAGTGGTCATGTTGCTGTTATTCCACTTGAAGATCGCAGAACTGTTAATTCTGAATGGTACTGCAAAGTGACTTTACCACAGATGTTTGTAAAATTACAGACAGGTCGCCGAAGGACCGGTTTGCGTAACATCTTAGTCCATCATGACAACGTATCCTCCCACACTGCTGCCAGCACATTGGATTCTTTGAAAGATTCGGGAGTTCAATTGGTAACTCATCCTCCGTATAGAACAGATCTGGCGCCGTGCGAGTGATTTTTGTTTCCAACTGTTAAAAAAATTACGCGCGGTAAAAGATTTTCTAGCGCAGATGCAGCAGTTACTGAATTTCAAAGAATTTTTGAGGACCTTTCAGAAAATGAGTTTTTCAAATGTTATAAAAAGTGGTTTCAAAGAATGCACAAGTGTATTAGTCTGAATGGAGAATATTTAGAAAAACAATAAAGATTTTTTGTTAAAAAATGCAACGGTCTTTTAATAACTAAAAATTTTCAGCGCAACCCTCTTATCGACGGAATTGATTGGCTTTTCTTAAATGTACAACATGTGTTTTAAAAGAAGGATATACATTTAACAGTAGATACATATTTTCAAAGTTTACATAAAAACAAGAGCGAATGCATTCCCATAATAATGAAACATATTCTTAATCTTATGTTCCCATTCCTTTCGTACCGCTGGCGCTGCTGTGCTGCTGTAACTGAGGGCTGTCGAAGATATGCACTTTTAACTCGGAGTGTACGCTTCCCCTACACTGTATCGTATTGCTGAGCAAAGTGAAACTTTTTCTAAGGTTACGATGAGAGAGCTGTACTATTACTTTAATTATGGTAATTCCGTAATTGCTATTATCGTAGCGCATTCGGTGGTGATACTCTGCTTTAAGTGTGTTTATATTATAATCCTATAATCTACGATTTAGAATGGCAAAAGCTAAATCTTTGAGCATATCCGGAAAAACAAAAAAATGCTTATGAAGCAAGTGAGGATACGGTGAGTACAAAGTTCCATTAATTGGATAATAGAAATACCTTTAGTATTAAAATTATATGTAATTCAGCAGGCATAGCTAAAAACTCTTTAAGCGTGTTTAACAGTAGAAAGGTGCCACTTTCCCCCCACTCCTTTTAATTGATTCGCGGATTCGCGGTTTAATTCGCGAATTTATTCGCAGATTTCGCGGTTTTAATTTTAATTGACCTAATTAAATTGATCTAATTAAATGACCCAATTAATTTTGCGGTTTGATCTAATTAATTTTGATATGTGCTACTGATTAAATTACGCGGCGGTCATTTTTAATTTGCTTCTGGAATTACGCGGCGGCCATTTTCACTTTTCGCGCGAATATTTGAATTTGAAATGTTTCTGATTTTTTTTCTAAGTTCTCTTTTTTAAATGTAAACTTCCCGGGTGTCGGCCATCTTGGTTTTTTGCGTGCGCACTTCTCGCGGCTGTAGTTTTAATTTCAATTTTCGCGCAAATATTTAAATTTCAAACTGGTAAATCTCGCTCTCTTGTGCTCCTTGTCTCTCTCTTGCATTCACAGAATGGATATTTAATTTAAAAAAATCTCTGGCGGTCTTGGATTTGAACGCTCTACGTTCGTGTTCACAAATTACTTTCAACCGTCAATGCCTCAGCACCACGGAGGCGCTGCAGATTTATGTGTATAGCGAAAAGCCATATCACTGTTCTGACGTCACACGCACAGATTTTAAAACAAACTATTTTTTCAAAAATATAAATTATAAGAATGGAATTGTGTAGCCTATTGTGTTTAAAGGTTGATACATTTTTTTAAAAATCGACTTTGTAACTGGTTTTCATGGAAATAATTCTTTTATTTTATAATTTCTGTGACGCGCATGAATGGATTATCGAGATTTTCATTGTCCCGGCCTACTATATAGCTGGAAATTTCCTCTCGACCGTCGAAAATTTGAAAAGCTATATGAATATCGGTGCACCTAATTTGTTTAGTTCTTGGTCAATTAATTTAATCGTTTGTTGAAAATACGCGTATTCCTCTGCATTACGAATTTTCGGTTGTATAACGAGGGTTACAATTTAAAAACAGGTTGAGACATGCGGTTGTGACTAACAGTGCTTTGTTCGTTTAAACAGCCTTGGAGACGATTTTGTTAATTTAACGCCCGTTTTGAATTTCAAATTGATGAAGCTGTCTATCTCTCTTGTACTCACTGGGTTTTGGTTGTCTCGTCGTCGTCGTTCTATCTCATTCGTACTCATTGACTGCTGTAACTTTATCTCTTGCACTCGCTTAAAATGTCTGTAGTTTTAATATGATTGAAGGTATTTCGTCATTCCTTCCAAGCATTTAAAAATATATATTAGACGTGTTTTAAAAGATATATGCATAAGCGTTTTGCGATTTTCTAACGACTTGGTTCATATGATTTTTGTCGCTTTTAAAATAAATAGACATTATTTTATTTCGTACTTGAGTTTTATAATTACGCTGTGCCATTTTTGGATTTGATGACGTCACGCCGAAGTCTTCCGCCTCACTCATCACTGCTGTTCTCTCTCGTTCGAATTTATTTAATTGTAAAAAAACCTTTTTGCGCCGGCCCCAAGTCGGGTTTGAACTCTAGTTGTCACGAGATTGTCATGTTTGGTTTTTATTTTATAAGTAAAGCGTCTTAGTTACTTTGAAGCACACCTTTTATAAAACGCACCAGTCAAATTTAAAATAAATCACTAGGTTTTGGCGAGGGTCGGCATCGAAACGACAATTTCATAATAATTTTTAAAATACATTACTCTAACTTGTTCCAATTTTAGTAAGCTTTAAATAAAAAAGCAATTGCATTGAAAAATATTCTGATACAATTATTTCGAAAAGCAAAATTTCAGTTAAGTAGGCGCGTTGTGCATTTTTATTACGAAAATTAACCCAAAGTTTAACAAAAATCACGCAATTACACATCATCTCACATAAATTTTTACAAAAATCGGCATCATGTCACATAAATTATACAAAAACTGTCATCATGACACTTAAAATTATACAACAAACGACATTTTTATTCAACACACGATGAAAATTTAATAAAAATCACGCAATTACACATCATCTCACATAAATTTTTACAAAAATCGACATCATGTCACATAAATTATACAAAAACGACATTTTTATTCAACACACGATGAAAATTTAACAAAAATCACGCAATTACACATCATCTCACATAAATTTTTACAAAAATCGGCATCATGTCACATAAATTATACAAAAAACGACATTTTTATTCAACACACGATAAAAATTTAATAAAAACACGCAGTTTCGTTAAAAAAATGTTCTGACATCATTTCGATAAACAAAATTCAAAATTACTTGTACTTTTGATTGAAATATATGTATGTTGAACACAAATTAACATACATTTGAATAAAAACACGCATTTTCGTTGAAAAGATGTTCTGACACCATCATTTCGATAAACAAAATTCAAAATTTCTTGTACTTTTGATGGAAATATATGTATGTTGAACACAAATTAACATACATTTGAATAGAAACACGCATTTTCGTTGAAAAGATGTTTTGACACCAGTATTTCACTTAAAATTTTACAAAAACTGACATCATGTCACTTGAAATTATACAAAAAAACACAACATCTTTATTCAATAAGCGATAAAAAATACGCCATCCCACATCATTTCACTTAAAATTATCGCAATTCGTTTTGCAAAACGACTTTATAATAACGAAAATGATGTAAAAACAGTTTTAGAGTTGTTTCTAAGCATAATTTTGCAAATGTTTTACACTTTTTTCTCTAACTTGGTGCAATTTTAGTAAGATTTGAATAAAAGACACGCAATTTCATTGAAAAATCTTCTACCACCATAATTTCGATAAACAAAACTTCAGTTACGTAGGCTCTTTGTGCTATTTTATTACAAAAATTCTTGTACAATTGATTAAAAATGCATGTGATGACGACAAATTAACTCAAAATTGAACAAAAATCACGCAATTACACAGCATCTCACTTAAATTTTTACAAAAAATTTATATCGTCATATAAATTATACAAAAAATTACATTTTAAGTCAACACGCGATGAAATTTTAATAACAAATATACAATTACACATCATCTCACTTAAAATTATCACAATTCGTTTTACAAAACGATTTTATAATCACGAAAATGATGTAAAAACAGTTTTAAATTTATTTCTAAGCAAAGTTTTGGAAATGTTTTACACTTTTTTATAAAATGCATGCACAAAATTAAAAGAAATGACAATTTTTTAAATTATATTACACTATTATGAAATCGTAGATTGATTTTTTTTTGAAATTTTACACTTTGTATCTGTAAAATAATTCCAAATACTGATATTTTCGCTTTTAGATTTTGTAATTATTGCAGATTCGTGAAAAACAAAAGCAGAGTAGAAATAAAAAAGCACAAACACTTTGTAATAAACAAATATATTGTTCTTATTTCGTATAGTACTTAATAATATAAAAATAAATGTACAGCTCAATGTCTTATTTTCTAAAAATCCGCTAGCAATTTTACAAAACTGTAGTTTGAGGTGTACAACATTTCAAATTAAAATGGCTGCAAGTAATAAAATCAGAATTCTTTTACATGGGATCGTAGAGAATATTTCATTGTGGCATTTCAACGTTTAAGACGCTCCCAATCTAGAATTTCCTTCGTTTTTGGTGTTGAGGAAGTCTGCCTTAGAGGTGTTTTCCTAATGGCCCTTTTTTGGAAGTGCGTCCTAATCGACGTCTTTCTGACTGCAGCTTTTTGATGTGGACTTGGATGAGTAGTTAATGTTTTTAGTTTATATTCTAAATCGGACTCGCAGTTATCAGTTTCCATTTCGGTTTTTCCTGTAGTACCAGTCGGGGTTGGCTTCTTTTGCTGTTTAGGTTTAGCTAGCAGCACATGAGCAACGTTAAGGCCTTTGATGTAATCAGCAAACTGTAGGCGTCCGGGTGGATTAATAGTTTTTTCGAGGCCTCAGAGTGTCGTGAACTAAATCGACTATGTTAGACGCCGGTAAAATTTCACCCTTTATAGTAACGGTACCCTTGTGATCCCAGCTCACATCGTTTGAGGCACTCAAAATGCGTAGGAAAACTTTAGCTTTTTTCTTAAAAGTTTTGGGGAGTGTAGATAAAATAACGGTATTTGATAGGCTGTTACTGCTTGTTTCAATAGGTATTTTGATTGGTTGCCGTGCCTGGTTTGTGAAATAAAGGTAGCTTTGTAACACTTGGTTGTACTGCCCCCATTTATCGTGATCAGTTAATTTGGACTTTGAAACTTTTTGCATTTCGTCATCAAGCTGTGGCAATATATTTTTCTCCGTATTTTTACCAGACTTAAGGCGCTGGGCAAATTCCGGCGATACAATCAGCATCTTCCGCGCTTGGTCCATTTTAGTCGACAAGGAGCTCACCCGTTTGTTCTGGTAGAGCCGTCGTGAATAAACTAACTTAAAATCAAAACTTTCATAATAAATATATAAAAAAGTATGGCAGGTACGGGAATTGAACCCGCATTCTCTCTCGAAATCAGAGCTTAAATCTGACGCCTTAACCATTCGGCCAAACTGCCTCCCTGTATAAACGAGCACTCTCTGCATAATTAAGAAAGAAAACATATAGTTTAAAAGCCTTCTATTTGCAATTTCATATAAATTAAATCATGTACAAATTTCGAAACTGGGTTTGATATATATATTTATCGAAAGACTTGACCCGCGGTTGCCGTTTTATTATTATTTGTCGTGATTCGTCACCGCTGAATTTTACAAGAACCAGCCTGTCTGCCATGTGACGCACTCAATGTTTACACCTCTTTTTATTTTAAAATTTTATTAAACCAGAGGCCCAGGATGCAGCCGCACCAGGTAACAGCGTACAATAGTTTAAAACGAGTTAGTGCGGCAGCAGTTTGAACCTCTGGTTTTATAAAATTTTAAAATAAAAAGGGATGGAAACATTGCGTACGTCACACAGCAGACAGGCTGGTTCTTGTAGAATTCAGCGATGACGAATCACGACAAATAATAATAAAATGTCAGCTGAGGGACAACTCCTTCGATAAATATATATCAAACCCGATTTCGAAATTTGTATATGATTTAATTTATATGAAATTGCAAATAGAAAACTTTTAAACTATATGTTTTCTTTCTTAATTATGCAGAGAGTGCTCTTTTATACAGGGAGGCAGGTTGGCCCAATGGTTAAGGCGTCAGATTTAAGCTCTGATCTCGAGAGAGAATGCGGGTTCAATTCCCGTACCTGCCATACTTTTTTATTTATTTATTATGAAAGTCTTGATTTTAAGTTAGTTTATTCACGACGGCTCTACCAGAAAACGGGTGAGCTCCTTTTCGACTAAAATGGACCATGCGCGGAAGATGCTGATTGTATCGCCGGAATTTGTCCAGCGCCTTAAGTCTGGTGAGAATACGGAGAAAAATATATTATCACAGCTTGATGCCGAACTGCAAAAAGTTTTAAAGTCCAAATTAACTGATCACGATAAATGGGGGCAGTACAACCAAGTGTTACAAAGGTACCTTCATTTCACAAACCAGGCACGGCAACCAATCAAAATACCTATTGAAACAAGCAGTAACAGCCTATCAAATACCGTTATTTTATCTACACTCCCCAAAACTTTTAAGAAAAAAGCTGAAGTTTTCCTACGCATTTTGAGTGCCTCAAACGATGTGTGTGTGCGTCAAGGCGATGTTATCTCCCCCAAATTATTCACCACCCTCTTGGAATATATGTTCAAATCCACTGAAATTGAGAATCTAGGCATCAACATTAATGGCGAACAGCTCAATCATCTACGTTTCGCTGACGACCTAGTTAGTACTAATTGCTGACAACTTTGATGAGGCAAAAAAGGTGCTGCACGAGCTAGAACTAGCACCCAAAAGAGTCGGTCTGCACATCAATATCAGCAAGACGAAGCTCATGACAAACTTAGTTGCCAGTGAAAACTTAGTAGTCAACAAACTAAGCATTGAACAAGTGTACTCGTACAAATACCTGGGTCATGAAATTCGTGTGGGAAGAGATAACCAAACATGTGAGATTGGCAGAAGAATAGGGCTAACCTGGTCAGCCTTTGGAAAATTAAAACACATTTTAAAATCTGATATACCTATGTGTCTCAAGAGTAAAGTTTACAATCAGTGCACACTACCCGTACTAACATACGGAGCTGAGACACTGACTTTAACAAAACAAACGGCCAAAAAAGTAAGAGTAGCTCAGAGACACATGGAGAGAGCAATGCTAGGTCTATCTCTAAGAGATAGAGTACCAAATACAGAGGTGAGAAAGAGGAGCGGAGTCACAGATGCCATCACACAAATAGCAAGTTTCAAGTGGAACTGGGAAGGCCACCTAGCCAGAACAAATGATAATAGATGGACAAAAAAAATATCCGAATGGAGACCGCGCGAGCATGCGTTCCGCAGCAGAGGCAGACCGCCCACGCGATGGTCAGATGATCTCAAACGCATCCGCACCAACTAGATAAATGCAGCGCAAGACAGGGAGAAATGGAAGTCTTTACGGGAGGCTTACGTCCAACACTGGACAACTACATAGCTGTTTGATGAAACGATGTGAGCTGGAATCACAAGGGTACCGTTACTATAAAGGGTGATTTTTACCGGCGTCTAACATAGTCGATTTAGTTCACGACACTCTGAGGCCTCGAAAAAACTATTAATCCACCCGGACGCCTACAGTTTGCTGATTACATCAAAGACCCTAACGTTGCTAATGTGCTGCTAGCTAAACCTAAGCAGCGAAAAGTGACAGCCCCGACAGGTACTACAGGAAAAACCGATATGGAAACTGATAACTGCGAGTCCGATTTAGAATATAAATTAAAAAGGTCTAGGACAAGTCGGCACCGCCATCTCGGCGCCGCCACTTCGGCGCTTCTATCTCAGCGCGGGGCCAGTTCGGCGCCGGGACAACTCGGCGCGGAGCCATCTCGGCGCCAGCCAACTCGGCGCGAGGCCATCTCGGCGCCGAATTTAAATTCGCAAACTACAGTGTGCACTACGTAAGAAAATTATTATAAACAAATAATAAATAAAGTGATCGCCAAAAAGCTGGCATCAAATGAAAAAAAATAATTAGAATTTCTTGGAAAATCAAACACTAACGACCAGAAGTAATTGCAAAGTGATTACAAATGGGCCAAAAAAAAGTTGACACATGACTTCCGTTATCAGTAAAATTCAACATTTTTTAAAAATAATTACGATAAATGCATTGACTACCCAAGATAGGGACTACATTTACGAAACAAAGTTGTTTTCTGGCCTTGACATTGTTGAGTTGGCTAAAACTAACACATAATAAAAATCGTATGGAAATCTTGCTTAATTTCCGAAAAATTTAACTTTTTGGATTTACACAACTTCGAAAAACGCCATTTTTAACTAAGTAAAGTCACTCAATATATCTAATACGGGCTAAATAGGTTTTCGGACAAGCTGTCATCTTGTATAAAGTGAAATATAAACATTACCAGTATTTTTTTATACATATATTTATATACAGGGTAATTTTTAAGTTGATTCCTTCCGTTTACCAGGAAATAAAGCTAAAAAAATAAGTATTTTTTTTATTTACCACTTTTCCGAAATATCAAAACTAACGGAGGTACAGGGTGTTAAAGTTTGAAATTAAAAACTAAACTTTGGCGCAAAGGCGGCTGAACAATTTTATTTTTGTTTATCTCTGTTGTCAAGCAATGATCTGTCAACTAGTTTTCCATTGTAATTTTCTTAATGTTATTGCTGCAATAATGGCTCATGTTTATGAAAATAATGAATGAGTGAATATGCTTATCATTTATTGGGAGTGTCGTCAAACTGCCGCTGCCGAATCGCTCTTATACCCGGAATGTGTGTGAAGCGAATGCTGATAATTTTGATCATTTAAGTTAGATTAAGTTTAGTTCAATTTTCGTTAAGTAATATTAGTTCATACTTTGAAACTTTAACACCTTGTACCTCCGTTAGTTTTGATATTTCGCAAAAGTGGTAAATGGCTTACTTTCTTTAGCTTTATATCCTGGCAAAAGGAAAGAAGCAACTTAAAAATCACCTTGTATATACAGTGTGTCCCCGGATAGATGAAACGACTCTTGTAAAAAGTAAAAAATTCTCGATTTAAATTTTCATTTTTGGGGTTCAGCCCTGCTTGGTTAAAGGCGAATTTCTAACAGCATTTCAGTTTTGAAAAATCAAGTATGCCTTGAAAGTTTTCAAAAAAACAATTTTTTGTACTCATGACTTCAAAATTCATATTTCCCGGTCATTCCCGATACGCCGAAAGTTACTTTTCCCGCACTGCGGTGTTTTTTAATTTGTTAACAAAAACTAGGGGAATTGTGGTTTTTATGAATTTTTATAATAAACGTGGCTGCGCGCGCTATTGCTCGGACTATTCTATTCAATTTACCACAATTTCTGGCCTATTACGTTGGTCCATCTCCAAGGGGGCCCTTGGGGTTCCGCCCATCTCCAAAGAGGCATCTGGGGCTCCGCCCCTCTCCAAGGGGGACCTCGGGGCTCCGCTCGTCTCCAAAGGGGCCCTTGGGGCTTCGCCCCTCTCCAAGCAGCCCTCGGGGTTCCGCCCCTCTCCAAGTAGGCCATCGGGGCTCCGCTCATTTCCAAGCGGGCCCTCGGGGCTCCGCCCCTCTCCAAGGGGTCCTTCAGAGCTCCGCTCTTCTCCAAGGGAGCCCTCGGGGATCCGCTCCTCTTCAAGGAGGCCCTAGGGGCTTCGCCCTATCCAAAGCGGATCTCGGGGATTCGCCCATCTCTAAGGGGACCTTCGGGGCTCCGCCCCTCTCCAAGGGGGCCCTCGGGGCTTCCCCCATTTTCAAGCGGGCCGTTGGGGCTTCGCCCCTCTCCAAGCGGTCCTTCAAGGCCCCGCTCCTCTCCAAGGAGGCCCTCGGGCTCCGCCCCTCTCCAAGGGGGCCCTAGGGGTTTCGCCCTTCTCCAAGGCGGCTCTCGGGGCTCCGCTCCTCTCCAAGGGGGCCCTCGGGACACACACGTCTGGATCGTTCTCTATTATATAGAGAATTGTCCCTCGTTGGTTTAATTGCGCCTGCAAACACCAGAGGCGCTGTAAACGTCGACAAAAACTAACAGGTGCGTAGGATAGGTATAAAAGTTTAGTGATTTGTGCTGTCAGCTCAGTAAATTAGTAAAACACTAAATAATAATCTTTTATTTTTTTAAATATTTTCAGTTATTCGTTACAAAAAACATTGTACCTAACTCCTTCAGGAAGAGTTTTCCCAAATTCGCACTACATGCAGCACTCCCTTCGGTTGTGCTGCAAACAAAGTGTTCATGCAGGAAAATTACGAACTTGTTAGGTTAATAACTATTACTGTAGAGTAGCGTGTCTTTTATGTAGCAAATACGACAAAAAGTTATTAAGAGAAGTTGTTTAGAATCAACATCTAGGTTCCTATACCAAATTTCAAAATCCTCTGCCAACTTTGATCTCTCACATTATTTTTTATGTTTAGGTCCCATATCAAATAATTTTACTTTTAACAAAAACGGCTATGGAAAAACAAACATTTTTCAAAAAGTTTTTTATTTCATAATAAAAAAAATTGTTAAAAATAAAATTCTTTGATTTGGAAAATAAACATTAAAGAAATATTTGTTATATAAATAGCACAAAATTGTGTAAATCCAAAAAGTGCTATTTTTCGGAATTTAAGCAAGATTTCAATGAGATTTTTTATTGTGTGGTAGTTTTAGCTGACTGAACAATCTCAAGGCCAGAAAACTTTTTTTCGTAAAATGTGCCTCTATCTTGACTAGTAAATGCATGCTTCGTAATTATTTAAAAAAAACGTAAAATTTTACTGATAACGGAAGTCATGTGACAACTTTTGTTTGGCTCATTTGTAATCACTTTGCAACCACCTCTGGTCGTCAGTGCTTGATTTTCCAAGAATTCTCAATATTTTTTTTTCATTTGATGACAGCTTTTTGGCGATCACTTTATTTATTATTTTTTTATAATAATTTTTTTACGTAGTGCACAATGTAGTTTACAAATTTGAATTCGGCGCCGAGACGGCCCCGCGCCGCGATGGCGACGCCGAGTTGTCCGGCTTCGAAATTAAAAACATCAGCTACTCCAAGTCCACATCAAAAAGGTGCAGTCAGAAAAACGTCGATTAGGACGCACTTCGAAAAAAGAGCCATTAAAAAAACACATCTAAGGCAGAGGTCCTCAACATCAAAAACGAAGGGAATTCTACATTGGGAGCATCTTAAACTTTAAAATGACACAATGAAATTTTCTCTACGATCCCATGTAAACGAATTCTGATTTTATTACTTGCAGCGATTTTAATTTGAAATGTTGTACACCTCAAACTACAGTTTTGTAAAATTGCTAGCGGATTTTTAGAAAATAAGGCATTCAGCTGTACTTTTATTTTTATATTATTAAGTATTATACGAAATAAGAACAATATATTTGTTTATTACAAAGTGTTTGTGCTTTTTTATTTCTACTCTGCTTTTGTTTTTCACGAATCTGCAATAATTACAAAATCTAAAAGCTAAAATATCAGTATTTGAAATTATTTTACAGATACAAAGTGTAAGATTTAAAAAAAAAATCAATCTATGATTTCATAATAGTGTAATATAATTTAAAAAATTTTGTTTTCTTTTAATTTTGTGCATGCATTTTATAAAAAAGTGTAAAACATTTGCAAAATTATGCTTATAAATAACTTTAAAACTGTTTCTTCGTCATTATATAATTGTTTTGTAAAACGAATTGTGATAATTTAAAGTGAAATTATTCAAATTATGTGGGATGGCGTATTTTTTATCGCTTATTGAATAAAAATGTCGTTTTTTTGTATAATTTCCAATAACATAATGTCAGTTTTTGTAAAATTTTAAATGAAATGATGGTGCCAGAACATTTTTTCAACGAAATTGCGTGTTTTTATTCAAATTTATGTTAATTTGTGGTCAACATACATATATTTCTATCAAAAGTACAAGAACTTTTAAATTTTGTTTATCGAAATGATGGTGGCAGAAGATTTTCTAATGAAATTGCGTTTTTATTCAATTTTATGTTAATTAGGGTCAACATACATATATTTCCATCAAAAGTACAAGAACTTCGCAATAAAAATAAACAACGAGCTTACGTAACTGAAATTTTGCTTATCGAAATGATGGAGGCAGAAGATTTTTTCAATGAGAGGAATAAGAATACTGTTTTCTAGAATTGTATGTGACGCGATGTGGAAATTGGTCAAACATTTCGTCAGTATGGACACTGCATTCGTAGACCTGCAAGGGTTCCGTGGTGAGAATAAACAGTTTATTCCAAAAGAAGTCGCTGTTATTTCAGCAGATAGTAACCAGTTAGCAATTTTTGTTTTAAAACCCCCTGCAAATGATGTCACTCTGCCCTATTTCGTTAAAAAGGCATAAACTATTTGGAGCATAGACATCACGGTCTAGCATGGAATTCTGGTTCTATACATTTTGATGAATTTGAAACTGAGCTAGCAAGAGTCCTCAAAAAATTTGAAAAAGTGTACGTTAAAACCCAAGAAAAAAAAAGAGGTTCTAAGTTTTCTGAATAAAATCGTCGTGAATCTGGAGGATCTCGAGTGCCCGTCTTTAAAACTTTTGCGAAAAACTACTGCTGCCGTACGTTGCCTTAATAACAACATCCGTTCGCCGGTGTGTGCATTGGAGGACATACTAATTTTATCCGATTGGTGGCGCAATGAATACAATGGAAGTTCAGAAAATATTGCAAACAATCCTGAGTCTGTTGAATGTGAAACGCTATGTTTTTGCTTCTGATCAATTTCGTACAAGAATTGTGAGACCGGTGGCTATCTTAGAAAATAAAAACACAAATAGTTTGTATTTAAGCAGATATATTGTCACACAATATTTAAATAAAAATGTATTTTACAATATTCAACTGTTTTATTATACAAATTAAAACAATCCGGTTACAAATGGTTTATAATATAAGCATATTATGAAAAAGTTAATACATACAGATGGTAAAGCACAATCTCTAATTAAATACATGATAATAATACAGACGGAAAAATAATAATAGGGTCTGACATGCGTTTTACAAAATTTAAACGACTCCTACATAAACACGCCGATTTGCTCAATTAAAATTTTGTCTGTAACCGAACGGCACATCATCGTAATACATCAAACGCTTTTTAAATTTTAATACTCGTTCTAGAAGGCATTTACAAAATTCAAACGACTCCTACACAAACACACCGATTTTGCTTAATTAAAATTTTGTCTGTAACCTAACGGCACAACATCGTAATACATCAAACGCTTTTTAAATTTTATTTTAACTGCAAGCTTGCGTAATTATTTCATTGTCGAGCCTTTGAATGAACTATAATCGATTTTGAAATATCAGCTCAAGGCCGTGTTAGAAGTTGCAAGCATGTTAAAAATACACAAAAATCAAGCACCCACAAAGAGACATTAAAAAACAGTAACTTAATAATGTTAAAATTCTCACTTATTCGGCAAACTTCGAAAAGCATATTTCGGTAATAAACTGATGCAGAAACGGGTTAAAAGCAATAGTTCTTCGTAGCTCTGGGGATGCGGTGCCTGGGTACTGGCCAAACAACTAGGGTTCAAATTCACTTGAGGCCAGCGCAAAAAGCTTTTTTAAATTAAATAAATGCGAGCGAGAGAGAACAGCTGCAATGAGTGAGACGGAAGACTTCGGCGTGAAGTAATCAAATTCAAAACGGGCGCTAAATTAAAATTAAAACTGGCACCCGAGAGAAGTGCGTGCGCAGAAAACCAAGATGGCCGACCCCCGAAAAGTTTAAATTAAAAAAAATTGAACTTAGAAAAAATCTGAAAAATTTCAAATTCAAATATTCGCGTCAAAATCAAGATGGCCAAACCGCGGAAAGTTTAATTTAAAAACTGGAACTTAGAAAAAAATTCTGAAAAATTTCAGATCCAAATATTCGCGCGAAAATTGAAAATGGCTGCCGCGTAATTCCCGAAGCAAATTAAAAATGGCCGCCGCGTAATTTAATTCAGTAGCACATATGAAAATTAATTAGAGCAAACCGCGAAATTAATTGGGTCAAACCGCAGATTTAATTAGGTCAATCCGCGGATTTATTTCGCGGAATTAATTTGATTGCTCCAATTAAGGTGCCGCATTACTACTTCTACATATAAAATTCTGTTGATATAGTGATACATAACTCGCAACAAAATTTCATTAAAATATGTTGCTGCACTACGAAATAATTGTTAACTGGTTTACAATTTCTAAATGTGTAGAAATTCTGTAAATTTTGCCGCTTTGAATCATAACTTTCTATTGCTTTCTATATTCAGAAATTGACATTTATTGGCTTCTAAATAAACGTCTGATAATAGACGACATAACATGAAACGGGCCAATTCGTGGCACCTGTATTTGCTTATTTTACAGTCTTTCATTATATGTTAATTAGCAATGAAGCCTGACAGTTAGTGCTCTTGTATTTATTTATTTTTTATTTTATTTCGCACTCAGCCAACAGCCGTTAGGCCAATTATAGGCGTCGCTGTGCATTTATGGGGATTTCCAACCCCACTAACGACTGTCATGATGTTGTTATGACCGCCGGGACCAACTTTTTTCCGTGATAGCCGTACCACGAGGCGTAGCGAGATGCAGCCGTAGAACTCCCATCCAAGTTCTAACCAGAGAGAGCGTTGCTTAACTCTGCTGATCGAACGTGGACGCTTGTTCAAGCTACACCACCCGGGACCGTTATGCACGTAGTGTGGTACTATAAAGTAATATTTAATGTACACCTAGGTAATAACTATAGAGTGTAACGCGCCGCAAATACGTGAAAAAATGTGTCGACAGTGCCTTTTAATTCGCGGGAATCATCGGCCGATAAGTGAATCAGCACTGGACGCCTGCAAAAAGCCATTCCCGCCCAAGTGGTCGAATAGCACGGATCAACAGATTAGCACCCAGATTGTTAACAAGTGCGGGTCGTTGCAAGCTCGCTGATCGAACTCGCGAATTATCAACAACACGAAGCGGGCTAATAACAGCCCTAAACAGCGCATCATGTATTGTGTTGTAGCCGCCATTATTCGCCGTCGGCTTATCGTGTCTCTGAAAGAAAGCCAGCGCCCAAAAGCAGCCAAATCCTGCCGCAATTGCAGCCTTGTCAGAAAACAGCTATCGTTACGACATCATAAGAAAAGCACCTGCCTTAGTACACAGCTATAATGCTTGGGAGCCCCCAAAAGCCAGGTTAGTTAATAGCCATAATTACGGTGCAAGCAAAATATTATTGCACCAGCTGGAGCCATTACTCTTGTGGTTGATAGCACAGGGAATCACCGGCTGATCGAGCGTCGCGGTTACATCACCTCAACGTACACGCACTATCTTCAAAGGCCGGTATCCGATTACGAGACTGTTCAAGAAGGGACAGCGTCGCGAGAAGTTTATTAGTGCACGCTATTTAACTTTGCGCCGATTAATGAACTTCTATGTATCTGTTTAAACCATTTTCATATATGTAACGTGTTAGCGCTGTATTTTGCATGTACTTATATGTATTTTCTTGTGTGTGTATTGATTTGCAGATTATATGTCTTTATTGTAAACTGTTTAACTTTATGGTCATTCATATTTGCATTGGCGAGTACAACATTTCAGGTGTCCAGGAGCTGGCCTTAAACAATATTTGTTGGCCTCAAATAACATTAGCTTCTCTTAGCCACTCTGCGAATATAAAAAAGAGTCTCATAAGCATACCGACTGAATCAGCTAGCGAAACCAGGGCAAATTAAAGTAATAATTTAGTAAGTGTAGGTAGGTAAAAGAGAGGCGGTGTTACAAACAACATGTATTGCATGTAGCGTTGTGCATAAAAACTTTCATTTTGTAAAATTAGATATTAAGCCACGTTAAGTATAGCTATCTATATTCAGAAATTACCATACATTGCCTTCTAAATATTCCATACTTCGAAATGCAAATGATTGCCAAGGCTTGAAATCAGTCTGGCTATCCTTCTCAGTTGGTTAATCGGAAAGGGCATACATTTTTTAAAATAAATAAAATTTACCACGCGGGAGAGAGACATTATAACAGTCAGTGAGAGAAGGTGAGGTGCCATGCGCTCAACGAAGACGGATATGCGAGTGCGAAAGGGAAAGGATGGCCGATGGCGTTGAAATTAAACTTCCAGCCGACGGCGATCAAATCAAACTTCCAATTTGATTATCAATTTAATTAGGCCAAATAAAAAAAATGGCGCTCAAAATCAAAATGGCGCCCAAAGTGCCCCTGCCCTCAGAATCTAATTTAATTAAAATCCGCGATGTAATTTAATTAATCCTCGTATAAACCGCGAATCAATAAACAGTGGAGGGAAGAGCCGCCGTAGGCCAATTAAAAGAAAATGATGCCCGCAGGGTTTGATTAGCAATGTAATTAGACCAATTAAATACAAAATGGCGCCCAAAGTACTCTAGTTCTAGTTGCGTGTTAAGTTATATACCTACTGTATATATTTCAGTTACGGAATAAAATTTATCATAATTACTATATATTATAGGTCTTAACGTTATTTTAACATAATATGCCAAATGTAAAATCTACGTGATTTTGTAGATGTAAAATCTACGTTTATTAACTGCTGTTGTAAAATGTTTTTAATATCAACCGCATATCGGCGTCATATAAACAAGCTTAATAAACGTTATAGCCAACACGTTTAATAAAAGGAATAATTACTTACATTGGTAAACAGTAACAAAATTACTAAAAATCAACGTCTAATTCACCTTGCGAGAATGACGTTAACCATTGGATTAAAACTTAACGTTTACTTTTTCACGAATAACGTCTTTTTAGCTATGTAAACATCTTTTCGACGTATTTTAAACGTACGTGTGTCTGCTGGGATATGCCCTTGCAGTAAACTCACCTTTTTCCTTAATTCCGTTATGATGATGTCTCTTAGAGCTATTAAGTACCTCATGACTCATTACGTCATTACACTAGAATCAACTGACGTCTCACTATACTTTAGTTCATTGGTATCGCGTTTTAGTTCTTTTAGGTTAGAATCCGTTTTACTCACTTTACAACAAATGAATTCATTTGTCAATATTTGTTTACCAAAGAGTTTTGAGCAACGAAAATGGAAGTAGTTATCACAGTTTAGGCAGTTGCAGATGTTAAGTTAGGTCTTCTGCACATTCTACAGGAGCGCGTTTCAGATTAACTTTGTTCGCCTGCCATTAGATGAACAAAGAACAGATTTAGTGTAAATAATTAGTGCAAGTGATAGACAGTAAGTTAGATAATATAGTCAGTAATTAAATCGCGCAAGCAGATGCGGAATAAACCAAAGCCGACGTTCTAGGTAAACGTCAACGAAACTGACCTAATTAATCAGTTGCGCGCAAAACTAAGCGAAAGAGACGCTCGCCTACAGAAGCACATCCGAACATCACTGAAAGGAGAAAGAAAGTGCGGTAGGCAAGAAGCAACGCCTAGAAGCACATCTTCGGAGATACGAGAATGCACTGCATAACATTCCAAATTCCAACCAACAGAACCGGCGCCGGCGGAACCACGTGACGGGATGGAAAAATGGAAAGGAACGAGGGAGCCTGGGATACCTGCGGAAATTTCAACAGCCGACGCGGCGACAACCGCAAGTAGGTCATAGAACGAGGGGTGGCACTTAAGTATAATCGGTCCGCTCGACCCTGCAAAATTGCCTCGGGCAAATTTTAAGTAAATAGGGATTAACAGTTGAAATACTGAACATTCTTTGTGGAACGAATTCAGATCCGTAACTGGTCCTGATTTTCTAAAATATACCTTGCCACAGTGCAGACCACGCCCGCGACTCCTCCTATTGGTTAACCCCACGGTGTATAAAGAGAAGGTGAAAGATCTATCAATACCGTGAGTGAACGGATGCGGTTCTGTTAACACTCGAACTTAACGCAAATTCCAGCAGATCGCAGGGTGACATAAGTAATTTTTTTTACAGGCGTATATGAAATGCCAGTAGAAATTGTTTAATTAGCTGTGGAAACTAATTATTTAATTAGCATTGAAGAAATGGTGAACAATAAGTGCTTGGTATCAAACTGCACTTCTGGATATAAATCAAATCCAGAAAAGGTGTCTAAGTTTAGTACAAACGATCCTATTAGATTAATTTTATGGAGTCGCGCCATTTCTAGATTCGATCGCCCTATTGATAAAAATTACCGTGTTTGTGAAAAACATTTTTAACAAGAAGATATTATAAAGTACTGGAAAGATGTAGATGAAATTATAATTGTAATTAAAGGGCTTACTATTATTTTTTGTTGATATCAAAGTTAACCAGGCGTGGTTGTAAATTACGCGGTAAATTTTTAGCCGCAAATATGCGTGTACAATAGCTGTATGATTACATGATTAGTTACTCACTATCTATCTAATGGCTTATTTAAAAATCTTGACATTCTCACATACTAAAATTATATTAATTGTTTTTCTTTGACAGACTTTTAGTGAAAAATAATTGCATTATTCTTTTGTTTGAAAATTTATTTTAAATTAAAACTTTTGTATCAATAATATTTAAGTATATATATTAAATTGAAAATTCCCATTGTTAAAACAACATAATTGGGATATAGGTAATGTGAATTTCACGAAAATATCCACAACTACTATAATTTGCTGGTAGGTACCTCAACACATTGCAAAATAAAACACTAGTCAAATACAACTGCATGTGGTTTGCTAAATTAATACTTAGATATCCTGACATTTAGTTGGCTTTTTTTCCACATAAGCTACCTACATGCTAACACTGTATAATTTTGTATTGTTTGTATTGAAGAAGGTGCATCACTATTGTGAGTTAATATAAATCGTGATATAGATTGTAATGTTTCAAGTATCTTTAGAGAGGCCACGGCTAAATTCTGATGCTGCATTTTTTTCGGTTGCCCGAAATACTTATCTAAACCTGCACCTATTGAAAACGACGTACGAAAATTGAAATACAGTCGTCTAAAAGAAAATTGAAAATAAGTTTTGCCGTTCTCAAGTTACTAGGTACCATTCTGATAGTACGTAAACGATTTAAACTTTTTCGTCTTTACTGTACATGGTTGTATTAAAAACCACAATTTTATGTTAAACTCAAAAAGTTAAAACGAATTGCTTTTAATTTGATATTTACATTACAGCCAATCTTATTTATTTTCTAATATAAAATAAATTAAAAATATAATAAACCTCTAACTGAATATAATTTTAATATTTAAAACAGATTGAAAAGTAAAATTCACAGAATTTTTAAAATTTTAAATAATTATGCAAATTAAAAGACGATGGCATTGTGGCTTCCTGTTGTGCAACGAGTTTTTTTTTTCGCAGACAAACTATAAAATAAAAGGAACATTATGTGTAGGTATATATTAACTTACAGCTTTACTGCAACATTTGCAATAGTAATTTATTATACAAGACAATAAAGTAAAATTTTATCCACGAGTGAATCGTTTAACGTCGAGACGAAGTCGAGACGTTAATGATGATTCAAGAGTGGATAGTAATAACTTTATCGTGGTGTATAATACTTTTTTTTTTCAATAGCAAGAACTTTAACAATTACAAAAGAAAATAAGGAAGGTCAATCACATTTTAAAATCTCAGTAGCTAGATTGGGTTTCAAGGATAATACGAAGCTGTAATATTTAATTTAAATAGAAGTTAGAAAATGTAATTGCTTTACCCTTGATGTTAAAGTATTACTTTATTTACCCTTGCTGTTAAAGTAACATATATAAAGTATATTATCTTTGCCAGTGACCTACTCCTACGCACAAGCAGTGACACTCCACAATTTTACTCACACGTTGAAGACACAGTATGAAAATATAAACAGCAGTTTATTGTTTTGCATATAGATAATGCAAATATTAATTTTGTAAATGCAAAAAAATTACAAAATACCATTATATATTAAAAAAATAAAAAAACCTATTTTAGGCAGGTAAAAACAATGAATAGGTGCGAAATGCAAAAAACAGGCAGCAAATAGGGAGTTAGATCTTATAATCTCTAAAATAGGTATTTTAGGTGATATCAAATTGGCGTCAACATGCATACCTAGTTTTTATTGAAATGAATTTATATGGATCTAAAAGTGATGTGCCTAAAAAACCCACGAAAGGCTAAAAACCTAAAATCCGCTCTCTAGTGTTGGGGTACATACTGAACTAAAATTTCTTATTTTGGTAAGTACAACATTCTTTTAAATCTGAATTAGCTAGTAAGTACCTGTACTTAAGCAAATTACGTTATTGCATTATTCTCTACAAATATCCACTCTTTTTTTGTGTGAATTACAATGTATTAAATACTATTTTGTTCATAACTGTCATTTAAAACCCTACAAAATATGGAAGTATCTTGAGTGGCGCCATCTAAGGGAAAAACGCTACAACTCGGGCGTTAACGGATCCAGCGAATCAGACAAGTTTCTTCACCTTCTCTTTATACACCGTGGTTAATCGAAAGTATACCGCGCCAGAGAATTTTTAGTAAAACGTACCCAAATCTAACACTTTACTTACTTAGTAGGGAAACTTGCCTGTTTTACTATTTTGTAATGTAGTTTCGTAGAAAACATAAATATATATAAATAAGCTATAACTACAGTTTTTATTTTAGGGTAATGTATTGTAATGGCTATATAAGCTCCACGTTGTGCTAGCCAAAAATTATGCTATAGCTCACCAGTTGAACTATGTCTTAATTAATGCAATGTCTTAAATGTTAAACAATAATTGCTTTTAAATCGAGAGCTCTTATTTTCAGGGTTCGTCAAAATCTAGTTCTCTATTGATTGAAGTTTTAAAATTGTATTTTCAAAAATCTTTCACTATCAATGACACATAATGTCAGACTTGACTTTTAAAATTCATCAAATTAGGTAATTGACAATTGTATCTTACATTAACACATTTATTATTAAATGTACCTACGTAAGTACTATATCAATTTTATATTATCACTTTCTTTTATTGACAGTTATTCAAAATGCTTTCTCAACTTATCTACACAAACCTCGATAACTGCTCTAGCTTTCACTGCAGTATCCAACAACTACCGGATCCTGACGTCGACAGACTGTAACACCTACTGCTCACTTCACAAACAGCAACACCTATCATGGTCTGTGAATCCTTTCAACTGCCCTTCCTGTCAAACCAACTCATCTGCTCCCAAAATCCAGTCCTGGTTCCTCCTGAATGTCACTGTCACACGAACTAACTCCTGATAAGTTGCTATATTATGATGTTCCAAATCTAACTTTCTTCCCTTTTTGCAGATAGTCCGATGTCTCTTGTAATACTCACAGAAAATCCAAATCAAATAATAACTTGTAAAAACCTCTACTAATATTTTGTACGTATGAATAAATCCAAATCTCTTCAACTAATATAACATTCTGTATTCTATATCTCCAATTAACTGTATCCGTATAATCTCTTCACCGATTATATGTCTCCATGAAGTCCAATTTATAATTTCTCCTATCACACCACTCGGATTTGTAGTTAGACCCTTTTAATTTGTATTTACCAATAATTAGATAAAATAAGGCTTAAATACCATGTTCTTTATTCACCAAATTTGTTAATTTCAAAAATACATGTCTGTTTTTTATGAGTTGTTTTAGTAACTAACTAAACAAATTTCTATTCTTATTACATACAATTCTTAGTGCACACTTCCTATATTTTAAACTAATACAATTACATGATATTCATTCTGATTATTATTAACAAATACATTTGTCTAATGTTACCTTGGTTTGTTCTTTATTAGCATTTAATACAACCATTAAGTTTAATTATTTCAATTAATATCGCACTATCAAATGGCTCCTTTCATTGTATCAATTATTTTCATTATTCATATTCGAAATTTTACACCCATCAAGATCTAATTATTGTAAACTTCCAAATTTATTAGTTTTAAATATTTCTTTCTTATGATTTATTATACTACATCATGTATCATAACAGTATATACAAATAACATTAATTATGGTATACTACTTATTTAGACAGAAAATAATGCACTTTCGCATTGGGTATAGTTGCAGCAATATTTGTCGGTAGGGAATGTTTTCTCGTTTTGCAATTTGCTTGCTTTGGCCAGCGGTTTGTTCCCTGCTTTGGAAGGCCTTCCACTTTGAATCCTTTTTCTACCACAAGAAAAATTCATCCGCTTTCTACGGACGCGAGACGTTGGATGCATGCGAATGAGCTTGCCTCTTTTGATGCCTAGTGTTTTCATATTAAAAAATTGCGCTAATTGCATTGGTGTATTGAGGTTGGTCACTTCTCAGTCCCAGTGAAAAACTAAGCTTTCCTTATTAATTTTTAGTTTTAATATTGTTAATTCCTTAATAACCACATACTGTCCCTTGAAATGTATTTAATATTTTTAATTTTGCAGGGTAGCGAAAGAGCATTGATTGAAGAACCTTTGTAAACTTTTTATTTTTTCTTTATCTGAGATATTTTCAGTAGTTTCCACAACCCTCATAAATTCTAATGTGAGATCTTTCACTGCTTCATGATAAAGTTGTTTTTCGTCTAAATCTAAAATGTTGAAAAATAAGTTTGATATGAACACATGCTCTAATTACAGACAAGGCGGTAAAAATTCGCCATGCAGATAATTTAAAGCGCCAGTAAAAACCCCTCGCAGAGCGCTTAGTTTTAAACAACACACAGATTTCAGCAAATAAAATAAAGAAACAATAAACGAACCACTACAGTTCGCCGGGCCCTCAAATAAAACCAAGTGCCGCTGTAGAAGAAACAAAAGCGTTCACGGCAAGACCCCAGCGGGGCATCCCAATGCAAAAAACACAGGCCGACTGGGGAAAAACCCCGCAATTAAAAACCTAAAACCATCGAGGGAAGATGCAATGCCGCACGCTACTTCGAAAATACAACGTAGAACATTTATCAACTACGTATTTAAAGAACACAAAGAAAAACGCAGATTTGTAAGGCGTTGAGGTAAACGGATTAAAAGGCAGGTAGTTAACGCCGCGCAAGTGTTATACGAAGAAGCTAAGTGTCAACCCCGGAGGATCAACAGTACAAAGAAACCCCGGGTGATTACAATTTCTTTTACAAATAAAGGCAACGCAATTATTATAGCCCCGTAATCGTAGTACTCATATGGGTGTGTGACATGTCGTTGAATGTTTTTCTCGCGAGGAAGACGATAGACGACATTAGAAAAATTGCCGCCCGCAATTAACGACGCCAAAATAAAAAGTAATTAGTGTACAGAGACGCCTATAATTGGCCTAACGGGTGTTGGCTGAGGACTACATAAAAAATTTAAAAAAAAACAACGAAATCTTTCCCCCAGACCGTGTTTGTCATTTTACAACACAAAACTCGAGATCCGGGGAAAAAGTATGGAGGTGGTTTCCCTTTTTTTTTTTAAAAAAGGAACTGAGGAATAGAAAGGCATTCGATAGATTTTTAACCTCGAGTCAAAATTCCACTTCTACTAGATCCCTGATCGTAGAAGTGCCTCTGGAATAGAAACGCCGCTTCCTATTCTAATCACGCCGCCGTCAACGTGTGGGAGTGCTGCAAGCCCCGAGCGCGTTGCCACCGTCTTCTCCGGATCGCGACCACCAGCCGCTGTGCAACCAGAAGCGTCACCTTCGGCACCGCACCCTCCAGGTTGCTTCCACCAGCCGCTGTGCAACCAAAAGCGTCACTTTCAGCCCCGCACCCTCCAGGTTGCTTCCACCAGCCGCTGTGCAACCAGAAGGGTCATCTTTACCACCGCGCCCTCCAGGTCGCTTCCACCAGCCGCTGTGCAACCAAAAGCGTCACCTTCAGCAGCGCACCCTCCAGGCCGCTTCCACCAGCCGCTGTGAAGCCCGGAGCTTCACCTTTAGCACCTCACCCTCCAGGTCGCCGCTACTAGACGCTGCTACCCCAGGAACATTGCCGCTGCCGGGACGTCGTCCTTGTTCGAGGGATTACCACCCCCACCGCTCGGTGTTGCTGAGCACTGCAGCATGCCGCACGCTATACTACTTTCCGGAGCCTCTCCAAGAAGAAGAGGAAGAGGAAGAACGTTCACCTGCCCCCAAGGGACGGCGTGTCCTGATCGAGATTTTCATTCCAGCACCAGGGAGCTACTAGAGCGACTATTTGGGTCTTCCCCGCCCAGCTTGCCCGAGTCGCCACTATCAAAGAAGGCTCGGCGGTGCAGGTCGTCCGAGTCCTCCAGGTGCCTAAGCGGACCCGGGTCGCCACCCCCAAAAGAATAACGCCTCCCAGCTGCCCCCGCTCGCCCGATCTGGACAACACCCCCACGGGACACCATGCCGACGAAGCCTGCACCCCTGAAGGCCTCCCGTGGCTCCACCCCCAGCAGACCCGTCTCACGTGCAGCCCCCGCCGGATCGACGTAGATTTTTGTCTGCGCCCCGAGGAAACGGCGGAATTTGAGCAGTTGTAGAAAAAAGTGCGACTGGCGAACCATCCCCCACCTCGCCACCGTCTACGTGAGATGCTGCTGCCCCCGCGCCGCGCCACCGGCGCTACTGCCCGCAGTACCCCAGGAGGAACGCTTGCCTGCGCCTCCGTTTGCCCCTGCCGCTCGTTCACTCGCCCCGCCGCATCCTTGGAGCCCGACGGTTCCACCGCCGCCGCCGCCTCCCCCCCACATCCAATACCGGTCCCCAAAGCCCGGGCCCGGTGTGTCGCCGCACCAGCCCACCGGCGGGAGCTCACTGCCGGTGGGCTGGTGCGGCGTGTGCTCATTGTCGTGAGCTCCGAGTGGAACCAACTCTAAGTGAATAGTGGTAGCGCCCCCACCACGAACGACTTTAAAAAAGAAAATTTTATTCATATTTTGCAATGCATAATTACATTGGAGTCTTGACACAGGCTTCGCAAGACAATCTCTTACTTCAGGCATGTTAAGCTCTGAACTAGGAACTAAAGATAAAATGTAATTCTACTAGCATATAATAGTTGTTTAGGTACTATACAAGTGGGATAACAGCATCATTAATATACGTGTGTGTAAGTTACAAACGAGTGCGTAGCACGAGTTATGTAAGCACACAAGTATATTAATGATGCATTATCACACATGTATTGTACAAAATTTTATCTACGACTACCTAAAATTGAGAAAAGTGCATTAAGAGAAATGTCAGATCTGTCATTTTCAAAAATATTCTAGTAGGCAAATGTCATTATGTCATTCATTTGACACTATTTCAGTTATGTAATAAAGTCATTACACAACTCAGTTACGTAATGAAACCATTACATATCGGAGTGGTGTAATGAGCTTCATTACCTAACTGAAATAGTGTCAAATGAGTGACGTAATGAGTTACTTTACCCACTGGAGTAGATAAAACATTTTTCATCTATAAAGGTAAACCTTATCTTCGGATGTGCCAGCAGGAAGATACACATGGAGCATCAAGATTGCAAGCAAGGAATTCTAAACAAAGGGAGCTCAGAGCCGTGATAACGTAACTCGGCCCCTCAAAGAATGTCAAATATGGGATACAAACATGCCTTGTTGAACTTCACAATAATTAAAATAGGAAATTACACTTATACATTTATGTTATTAGGTTCAAAAAATTTATTTAGAAATTTGATAAACTAAATTTTCATCGTATTACGTATTATAATATAAGTAAAATATAAAATTAGTTATTATAATAAGGGTAAATAGCGTATATACAATAGCAGACGCACTTAGATTATCAAATTGTGGTTATTTACAGATTTTAGCAAATATATGTTGAGTTTGATTCGGTCTTCAACTAACTTCTGAGCGTCGATGGAAATCAAATCGATGTTTGAAACGTTTATATGTTTTGATTCTAGAATTGTTAAACCATCAATATTTGAAATTTTTAAATTGACAATTTCGTTTGAGGTACTTTTAGCGGTGACTGACATGTGTTCTTGGTTTATTAAAACAATCCAATCTGAGCTTAAGTGTAAGAAGTTGGAGCCAGATATTCTTTTTCTAAAATTTTGGTTGTTGCATTTAACATCCAATATTGCTTTGTATGCGGAAGATATTAGCCATGTCGCAAGGTTTATTTGTAATATTTTAATTTCTGTTAAGTTAAATAAATACGGTGTACACGTTTTACTATTGCTAAATGAAAGTAAACGTGTTTCGCACAATTAGTCGTTAGAGATTTCGAAATAATTATTCTGATTGCAGAAATAAGTTTCTAAATTTTACAGGACTTATTTCAATAAGAATACTATTTTTAACATTGAATAATAAGTAGAGCCCGTCAAATGCCATTTTGCCATGTTTCTTACTGTAGGCCCCTTTAGGGTCATATTTCGTATTTAGGCGTTTCACGTAGTAAGGGGTGGAATGAACCACATTTGTTGGTGCCATAAATGCTATAAAATGTCCTTTTTCGTGATAAATGCTATATTTTGAATAAATGCCATATTTTAATGCTATATTTCAATCAAAATCAATATTATGTGGCTAATTCACAACAAAAGGGCTTATAAATTTCAAAATAGACATGCAGAAGTTTTGGTAAGTGCCAGGTACTAAGGTTGATGACCCGGGTCGGGGGTGACCACTTGTCGCGCGCCTCAACGCTCAGGTAAGTATCCCGTTACATCCACTCTTCAACAACAACCCCGCGCTCTCCCCCTTCCCTTCAATGCAACTCGGATACCTACGTTCCACTTATTTGCCTTGCGCCCGTCGTTTTTTCAGATCACGTTGTCTTTTGTATTTGTGTTGTGGGATTTTTAATATTACTGGTGAATTTTTTTCTAAAATTTCAACGTTTTGAAATAAATACTTAGCATTTTTTATGCTTTATTTTGAAATAAATGCCATTTTATATGCCATATTTTGAAAAAATAAATGCCATTTTGCTATGCTATATTTTGAAAAAAAAAACGGGAATATTTTGACGGACTCTGATAATAAGGTATTATGGGTAGGTATAATCATGCAAAATTGATAATATTTAATAAAAATTGGGAATGGTATTAATTGCATCATTGAATAATTATAAATTTTAGAAGTGAGAGGTATTCAAAATATAAATGTGATTCTATTTTTAATTTTATAGACTGTAATAATAATAATGATTGATTCATATAAATGCGGATTTGCAGGGTAAGGAATAGTTAAGACCCTTAATGAAATACTATTAAGATAGGTAGAAATTTAATTTAAAATTTCAATTAAGTCGTCGTTGCCAATTAGTGACATGCGCATTTGTTGATTTTGATCAAAAATTAACGCGTTTTCTAATTCCAAACAAGTGTTAATAAGTAGTTGTAGGGATTGAGTTTCTTCTATTAAAACAGTTCTTAAAGAGTACGAGGGGTGTCTGACGGAAATTGAGCCTGGGGTAGTTAATGTAAACTGATTTCGGAATTTTTTTATTATTTGTCTATATAGTCTCCTCCAACCTCAATGCACTTTTGACATCGCGTATACAACATCTTTAAACCGGTCAAAAAATATTCCGAAGTTTTGTCGGCAAAATGGGCTTTTACAGCCATCATCATCTCGTCTTCATCCCTAAATCTTAGCCCACGGAGGTCTTTCTTCAAATTTGAAAACAAATAGTAATCACTAGAGGTCATTTCTGGACTGTAAGGCGGGTGGACAATTTCTTCCATTCCTGACTCCCTTAAAGCACGCTTTGCAATTTGGGCCGTGTGTACAGGTGCGTTGTCCTGAAGTAACAAAATGCCACGCCTCAATTTTCTTCACCTTTTCTTCTTGATGATTTCCCGCAGTTGAACAATAAGATTCGCATAATACGCGCCTGTCATCGTTGTCGCTCTTGGCAAGTAATCTATCATCAGAACTCCTTCGCTATCCCAAAAAAATGGATGCCATGAGCTACAAGTTGTGCGAGAGACTTTGAACTTCCTGGGTGCTGCTTGTTTCTTTTTTACCCACTGCATAGATTCCTGTTTGGATTCCGGATCATACTGATGAATCCATGTCTCATCACAGGTGACAATTATCCTCCAAATTGCGTCTTCATTCTCTTCACACAGTTCGAGAAACGCCCGCGAACTTTTCACTCGCCGCTGTCGATCAAATGGCGTCAACATTTTGGGTACCCAGCGTGCACACACTTTTCTCATGTTTAAATGCATATGAAGGGTCGTTCCACCTCTTTCTTTACTAATCTTTAGTTCGTTAGCTATCTGCCGAATAGGAATTCGCCGGTCTGCGAGCACCATTTCCATCACTTTTTCCACATTTTCCTCGGTCACTACCGAAACTGAGGGCCCAGGGTGGTCGTCGTCTTCGATAGACTCTCTCCCTTGTTGAAACAGCCGAACCCACCTTTTAACTGTCGCATACGAAGGAGAAGACTTGCCGTAGACACGGTTCAACTCCTCATTAATGTCCTTTGCAGGAAGTCCTTTTTTCGTGAGATGTTTGATTACCGAACGGTACTCAAATTTAGGCATATCACTTACAGCGCGCGCCATGTTTCCTTCTCGTTAGGCTGACAACTACAGTTGTGATGCGATTTTGTCAAACTTTGTCATACTTCCATGCCAATAGTTGATGTATGCAACAAGGTTATAAACTTTTATAAAATCGTGCTACAAATGGAGCAGGCTTATTTTCCGTCAGACACCCCTCGTATGTGGCAAGATTTTTACTTAATTTCTCATTTTGTATGATTATTTTGTTTATATTATTGTCTAATAGTAGTTGACATTTTGCTATATCGTTCAGCATTACTGATAGATATTGTATCGTTTAAAATTTTGGTTTGTTCTAATAGAATGTTATTATGAACTTTATTACTTTCCTGTAATTTAGTTGCCAGTTAAAGATTTGAGGGCGGATCCTAGTCCGTCAAAAAGACCTCTTTTATTAATTTCATGTTTAATGTCTATACATAATTGATTTAAGGGTTTGTCAGCTTTTTCTATATGTTGTTTTAATATTATAAGCAAATTATTATGATTGATTGTAACATCATGCATCTTTTTAAATTTCCTATATTCGATAATATAATTTTGATTTTCATGTGAAGTTATAATTTTTATTAAATTATTCCTAAGTGCGTCATAATTCGTAAGAATAGAGGTATAATCTACGTTTCGAATAAGCGTCCATTCACTTTTTTTAAGCAATACATTACCTAAATTTAAGGGATACAGTCCTGGATTATCTTCTAAATTATTTACAGATATCCCAGGTAGCACAAACATGTTGGGCCAACATTGGCTTTCCATTATTGGCTGTATATTGGAAATGTAACGCTTTGTTAAATTGGTAAGACATTCGTAACAAATGTTTAACCAACATACCACTTGCTATGTAGGTAAGACAGATGATGCCTATGTTGGATATATGTTGGGAGCCAATGTTTAACCAACATATCGATTACTATGTAGGCGAGACAGATGCAGTTTATATTGAATACATGTTGACAGCCAATGTTTAACCAACATATGATTTACTATGTAGGTGAGATAATTGCAACTTATATTGGATACATGTTGGCAGCCTGTGTTTAACCAACATACCATTTACTATGCAGGCGAGACAGATGCCGCTTATATCGGATACATGTTGACAGCCAATGTTTAACCAACATACCATTTACTATGCAGGCGAGACAGATGCCGCTTATATTGGATACATGTTGACAGCCAATGTTTAACCAACATATGATTTACTATGTAGGTGAGACAATTGCAGCTTTTATTGGATACATGTTGGCAGCAAATGTTTAAGCAGCATTCTTTTTACTATGCAGGTATGACAATTATAACTTACTATATTGGACGTATGTGGCTGCCAATCGTTAATCAACATATTATGTTGATTAACGATGGGCTGCCAACACTCGTTTAATATAAGTTATAATTGTCATACCTGCATAGTAAAGAGAATGCTGGTTAAACATTGACTGCCAACATATATCCAATATAAGCTGCATCTGTCTCGCCTACATAGTATATGTACATATCAGGCATTACTATTTATTTAAGACAATGACAGCTACAAGAGTATTTTTAATAATATTTATTTGCTTGAAAGTTTTTTAACAATAATAATAATAGCACTAATAATAATAATAAAAAATAATAATAATACACAATAGAAGATATACAGAATCGCATTTAAGTTACATAATTAATAATATTTACAGAGTATATATGAGCTTATATCTATAAAATTTCCTAATAATAATAATAATTATAATAAAAATAATAATTAAAAAACTCCCAATACAAGATATAGTCTCTTGCAAGTTAAGTGCTCACTATTTTTAACTTTGTTAGTATTGGAGCTACGAGGTCGATTAACTTAACAAAAGTATGTAATTTTTCTTGCTATTAAACGTTTCAGAGTTAGAAAAAAGTTGTTTATTACCCGAAAGAGTAACAATAATATATAAAAAAATATTATTAATAATAATAATAATAATAATAATAATAATAGTATCAGTCACTGGCATAACTCCACAATGGTTTATACAAGGCCTACAAACACTCAATGTACCCCCATATATACACACATCTACCCAAAAATCAGTCCTTTCGAACACTTAAATTTTGTAAATCTATAAAACAAATTATGACCTGAAGATTAACTTTAATAATATGTAGCCCGGTAATCTAATATAGAACCCGTGAAAAAATCAATAATACTAATAATACATAATTCAAAATAAAATACACAAGATGACAGACACACTTAAACCACCTAGTTTATACAGATTATATAATATATCTGCGGGATTCATAATTAGTGAACAAAACCTCAGGCATAAAGAACACAGAAAGTTTATATCAATATGTGGATTTAACCAAATGGTTACCGAGATACAAGGTGTTGAAATTTTCTCATATTTTTAATTGGAAACAGACATTAATTTTATTTTATCCAACACGGTACATTTGTAAATTTGAAATAGCAGGTTAACTTGCCCCCTTCTTTTTTTTGAAAATTTAGTATACATATCAAAAATGCACACAGAAAATTCTCTGAAAATTTAATGAACATCCCTCCCTCCTATTCAGAAAAAATCAGTACGGTGTATAATAAATAAAAAGGAAATTCCAACACCTCGTATCTCGGTAACCTATTGGTTAAGTAGATATGTTCATTGTTCATCCATAAGTCTTCTCTTTTTTTGCATGAGGAATTTACTGTTTCAATTTGGTTCACTAATTATGAATCCGCCTGTAAAATTTCTAAAATAAAACAATATAAAGTAAAATCCGCAAAATCTGGCACTTAAGATTAAGATTATTAGTATTTACACACTACATTTAAACTAATACGAGTATATACCTACATAATATTCAGATTCGTTTTTCGGCGTTTTCTTCCCCCGTCCCTGTCTTTGGCCGTGCGCAAGAAGGTGCCTACTCTATCTTTGAACTCGGATTTCGTAGTATTAGGGAACCTTCGTCGAATCGCTCCTGTAATAATTAACGAAATTATTATATGATTTATCACGAAATCCGCATTGTCACAGAAAGCCAATGAATTCCGCATACCTTAAGTACAAAAAGAACCATGTTTTTTTAATCATAGGTAGGTACAGTTCTGAATTTTCATGAAACAAAAAAGTAATTTTTTTTTCAAAATACGTATGCGTTTTTAGAATAAATATTGTTTTAAAAGTATCTAAGCAAATCTTACCCGTCAACGCAGCCCGCCGTGTAGTTTTTCTTGGCCAGAGTAAAATCGTTAATTAGTGGTTGTCGGTCCTTCAAAATTGCGCTAATAAAATGTTTGTATATTTTATCCACTTTTCTATGCTTTCGAACTCGACCAGTCATTTTCTTCTACAAACGTTTAATTAGCTAAATTATATAGGTATAGGGAAAAAAGGGTTCAACTTACCTTTTTCGCTGCCAACGCGATTAAAAACGATACACTTTACTAGGATGGTAGGAGCTAGGAAGCAAGTACGAACAGTATCTGCATATTCTGCTGCAATGGAACTTGGAAGCGGTCAAACGCCCTTCTTGAGGTTGCTAAACCAAAAACCAACGAACAAATACGCAGTGGCGTACCACGCACTAGATGTTCTCGTAATAACTGCCGCTTTTAAAAACATGACAAAGCTATGTAGATAGAGCTAGGAAATCAGAGGTTAACGTTTTTTACATTAAAGTTTCTAATATTATTTTGTAATCTACAGCTGAAAATATATACAGTGAAATAATTACTACTATAAATTACTTTACACTTCTTCATACTAAAAACTGATTATAAAGATGTGCATTTTCAAAGTTTCGTTTCATTATGTTTTATTTGAATGTCATCCTCCATGCTGCGTCGCTATACCATCCCATCGCCTTTGTAATTCGGGGTTATGTATGTTATGATAACAATTTAAATATACTTCCCGCATTTATGCGTGTCTGTTACCGAAAAAAAAAACTTAAGTTGTGTTTAAAAAATAGGTAATAACTTGTAGTGGAGTTAAACTTTTCTTTTTCTGACAAAGTAGTGAAGAACGCTTATTGCTTCATTCAACGGTAGAACTTCGGTAGCCATCGAGCTAAAGTAAACTGAGGCCGTTTTCTCGTTCTCGCTCTCGTTCGCACCGAGAACGAGAGCGGCGGTAGTGAATCGAGTGTGAGAGCGAGAAGTAGGATGGCCGAGACCGAGAATTTTGACCTAACTATCGCTCTCGGTTTACAAAAAAAAAATGCTAAAGCAGTTTTAGAATTTCCATAGAAAACAATTTTAATTTACTAGTTTCTTGGTCCACGACAGCTATAGAGTCAACTAAGACCTCTAGTCCTCGATCTCCTAATCGAGAGCGAGGTAGAGAATAGAGCAAGAACGATCATTTCTCCGTCTCGTTCTCGCTCTCGCGAAACACTAAACGCAGCAGCTCGAGTGACATCAAAATAAAAAAAAACAATAAAAAAAGGAAACTGATGTAATGTCATCAACTCATCATATTAGCGATTATTTGACCTAAAAAAGAACAATGTTTAAATTAGTTTATGACTATGATGTTACTGTAGGCTATGGATTTTTTATAGAAGATTAAAAAAAACGCTAATATAAATTTTAAAAAGTTAGAAACCAATTTCCTATTTCAATAAATCTAAAACAGGAACAGATAAATGTAGGCATATTAATATTAACAAATTGTACATTAGGTACCTACTGTAATTGCTTGGTTTGATATTTCAAAAAATATCGTTCTACTTATAAATATTCTACAAGGAGGAAAACAGCCTGAAAAAATGTTGTTTGCGATTTAAATACTGCAAAATAGGAAAACATGTTGATTTTTCAAAATTTAATTAGTATTATCACGAGGATACACATTACATTACATACACATTATCAGATATGCAACTATATTTAAAGAAATCAGACTTATTGTTCAAAGCTATTGCGTACTCATTAATAACGGCAAATAAATGAAGCTAAATATTCAAATAAAAAGTAATGATATTCCCGGCTGAATGATATAATATAGCGCCGCCACTGAATTGTCAGGTATAATAAGCAAAGCTATTGTAGTTGTAGGTACAGGTCCTGGTACTGAATGCCACATTTACCTGCTCTTTCTAACAATGGAAAATTCCGTATCTGCTACGAAGCAACCTGTTTTAATGTTTTATTACAGCATCCTCTGAAATTATTTTTGCGATTTTCATTATTTGTACCAAATTTTATGATGAATCAATACCAATACCAGAGAATTAATAAGTGTATAAAAAATCTGAAAATATTTAAGAGGTTTCATAATAAAAAAGTTTAACAGCCAAAACCGTAAGAAGTGTGTCTCAAATGGTGATTTTATTCCACAATTTAGTGCTTAATTTGAATTATAAAGTTAACCTTATTTTGGAAAAATTTAAATTTCGAACATAAATATAATTATTTTTTAATCAATCAACCACTGAGTGCCAAAAAATCCCGCAAAGAAGAAATCATGGATAACAAAATATTATTCAAACCGTGAACGAGATTTACAGGAAACGTTCTTTACAACATTAATTTCATTACGCTATTAATTACACATAGTAAATCTAAAGCTATGTAAACCGCGTCGTGTTTTGGCACCAAAATAACACGAACTGGCTCAGCTTAAGAAATATAATCCAAATTTGCTTTCGTGAGGCGGTATTCAACTTGAAAGATTTTGGGAATAATAATAGCTATTTGTGTAACCACAGTAATGAAAAGTGCATTTTTGAGTTTTAATGCTTATATTCGATTTTTTTCTTATTTCTAGATATCTTTTATATTAGGGATGAGGCTGTTCAAACAAATTTCTTATTTATAATTCACGCTGTGTGTATGTAATGCTAATAAAGGAATGTAATATTTTTGGTTTTTATGCTTTTTTAAAGTTTATTATTTAAAACTGTATTTTTGTTTCTTTTGTACATCGAAGCCAAGGAGAAATATAAAAGTTATGAACACCAAAGCTCAAAACAGACTATTTTTGCGGTGCTACGTTATTATAGTTTTGAACCCAATAATCTTTTCTAAAGTAATAGCAGGCTTTTTTAGAATCAAAAATGCGGTAATAGCATTTTTGTCAGGTAAATAAATTTCTCTTAAAGACCACAATGAGTTTTCGTACGTAACTTGTTACGGTATAAATTCATCAGTTTGACAATGATCAGAATTATTGTCCAAAATCGGGTACAAACTACAGGGTTCGCCGGTTTTCCCTAGAAAACACAGTTCTTAATGTGCTGGAGCAGATTTTGTTGCTCCGATTACGCGCACTAACTCAGTCGGGAAGGCGTGGTTCGAAGACTTAAATGAAAAACCGACGGGGTACTTACCCTAAGCTTGCTTAAAAGAATTGCCAAAAGGACGCCACTTGCTTTTAAAAAGGGGTTGCTTACGTGAATAAAGCAAGAACTTCACGAAGCTATAAGGAGGTCCTCGCCTCGCTGTCCAAGCATCCACGGAGTCTTCAGGAAGAACACCAAGAGTGGCCATACACAACGACTTACCTTGAGGCACACCCTTACTAAATAGTAACAAAAAACACTAACACTAGCCCAGAGCTTGGGGCTTGCTTATCAAAAAGGCGTACTTTCAGCTTTACAATGCAAATTACACTCGGCCTTTGCCACACTGGATTAAATGATGACCCAGAAGGGGTCCAGAACTCAACAAATAATCAAATTGACTTTAATGGATTTATTAATTAGGGAATTAAAGTTTACACAAATCTTTACATTAATAAAAATCACCCGGAGGCGAATTTACACTTAATAAAACGAAAAGACACATCCTATATGAACATGAAAGGGATCCCACGCAAAGTTACCCTATGGTCTAAATATATGGTTACACAATGGATAAAACGAAATAGCTTACAGGGGTGAGGCCCCTGATTGGTAATAAACAAAGCAAAACATGGGCTTACGTTTAAATAACGTGCGCAATCTTTACGAACTCTTGAAGAACACACACACAATTATAGTCGCACATTAATTAGGCACAATTGGAGTAATACATAGCTCCTACCTGATAGCTGTAAGTACGTCGTTAGTTTCGGCTATAACCTCGTCCTCGGGGAGCTTGGAAGGCGTTGCAGAAGTGCAGAAAGGGCTGGAACCGGACCTGGCAGTGGCTTAACGCCGACCGGCACTCAAAACGCACTGGGATGAAATGGCACAACGAAATCGGAGTTTTCACAGATGCAACCAGAGCACTACGATGATGACACGCGGTGGGCCTCACTTCGATTATGATTTACTCAACGTTGGTAATTTAAAAATGCAGTATGCAAATGGTTTTTCCCCACAAAGGCACGGGAAACCGTTAATCACAAGCTTAGAGATGCCGTCTCAAATCGTGTCTGCAAATGATGCAAAATTCTTCCCCTGGGAAGAAAAAAACTGTAGGAGACGAATCGGCTTACTTTTACCAACGCTAACTGAAATAATTGCCCACCGCGCGTGTCTTTCTTAATACTCCGCAGGAGTCAACAGTCGTTCCAAAGGTTTAAGCGGAACTCACTAACTTAACAAGAAAACACTCGCGCAAATTAGCGCAGCCCCCCCGGCTTCCGAAGGCCGGGGGAGTGCAAAACTTTACACACTGACTTCTGTAAGTGTCGGATACTGATTGAAATTTCAAATGGGGCTCTGCCTGAAGAATACGACGGAAAAAAGTTTAGAACTCCGAAATTAATACTTTTAAATGCATCATTCCCTAAGGAGTTATCAATTTTTATTTCCTTCACACAAAGCTTGGTCATCAAGAAGCGTTCTAGAAGGAATTTCTGGCTTATACAGCGGATCCCAAAAATATTAAGTTACAAGGTCAGCTTTTACGAACTTCGGGCGTTGAAGTCAATAACAGGAAATGTCCAAGGGTAGCATAATGCGCTATTGCCAAAACAAATGTAATCCCAGAGCCTAATTTCTTTGTGCGTGGAACAAGGAAGGGTTGTTCAGAATTGATTTGATGCATACGAATTTAAAGAAGTGGTGATTACCACGACGCCGAGCAGTCGCGAAACATGACGCAATTGGTATACGAAACGGAAACGTTCATCAAGAAAGGAATTACAATATCTGTTTGTTTTTAAGTTCTGAGTTTAACTGTACTATAAATACCCCGGGTAACCCCCAAGATTATAAAACGAACAAAGCGACTCGGACGTGACATGAATTGTTTACAAGGAATTTTCACGCATCACGGGGCTCTAGCATAAGCCCAAGTGAAGTTGAATTACTACGCCGCGTTAACAGGGCCGGTCTTAAAGCAGGGCCGGCTTGTGAAAGAAATTAACTCGACCAAGATTTTCAGATTAGCTGGAAATGCAATGCTCTTACAAACTGTGGGGAATAATAAATGAATTTGCTGTCCATAAATGTTTGCGTGCTTCACAAATGCTTAATATAGAATCTTTAAACTTTAGAGTTCGAACACAAACTACCGATTTTAAAACACGATTTTCTTTCACTGTCCGTATAATAATCTCGCCAGAAAATAGGCAGTTTTTTTTAAAATTAAATGGTAAGGGTAAGTCAGAACATAGAACGTGATTACTGCTTAGATCGTCGATAGTATTATTTACCTTTGTTTTGATTTTAAATCTATTAAAGTTTACATAAACATGGCGAGATGGGGAATGAACTTTTACGAGAGAAGTGGGACTAGAAATAAATAAGCGACGTATTTTATCACTCGGTAATTTATATGCACTATAATAATTCTTTCCATTCCCTGAGAGTTAGTTGTACACACTCTGTGACGTCGTTAATAATCTCTGAGCAGAGACAATTGTACCAAAAAATACTTGTATTTGAATAAAAAATGAAGTTCGCAATTTCCTATTTAAGTAGTTTAACTAAGTGCGTTGATTGTGTTCGTGATACACCGCCTAACAAATATCTTTTTAGTGCTGTTTTTCGAATATTGACTAAATATTAGATTTTAGTAAGAATTCATCGTTTTATTTAGAATACAGGTTTTATATTTTTTACACATAGGCCAACAAATATCATATTACCGCTGTATTTAAAATGTTGGTTCAACACTGCATTTAAGTTATAATATAACTCATCGTTTTACATAGAATATTGGCTTTATATTGATTAGGCGTTGGTCAACAAATATAATTGTATTGTCCCAATTCGAGTGTTGGTTAAATATTGTGGGTAACCATTGTTTTATTTAGAATGATGCCATTATATTAGTTAAACATTGGTTAACCAATATCATTTTACTGTTGTATTTCGAATATTGGTCGAATATAGCATTTAAATAGGTAGCCAGCATTTTATTTAGAATGATTGTTCTATATTGGTTAAACATTGGCTAGCGAATATCATTTTACTGTTGTATTTTGAATGTTCGTTGAATATAAGATTCAAGTAGGTAATCACCATTTTATTCAGAATAATGGTTTTATATTGGTTAAACATTGGCCAACCAATATCATTTTACTATCGTTATTCGAATGCTGGTCAAATATTGGCTTTAAATTGGAATCTTTCATTTTATTTAGAATGTTGGTTTTATGATGGTGAAACTTTGGCTAGCTAATATCATCCTACTGTCGAATTTACAATGTCTATTCAATGTTGGATATAAGTCGGATCTCCAACAACAGATATAAGACATCCGACCAATGCATTGCCAACATGTTTAAGTAAATGTTGTAGAGCCAATATTGGTGTAACATATAAAAGACATATACTGTACGATGAAATGTTGAGCCAATGAAAGACATTTATTTAACATTTGCCCAATATTGGTACAATGTCTTGTGCTACTTGGGATATCGCTATGTATAACGGGTAATTGAATAATCAAGATACAGGCGAGGGGGGTAATAAATCTGAAAAAGAAAGTAATTCATTAGCGTGTCTTTTGATAATCGAAGATCAGTTATTATGTGCCATTAAATCATAAGTATCGTGTTCGAGAATTTTCGATATTGTGAAAGGTCCTATAAATTTTGGTTCATTTTTACTTCTAAAGTTAGTTTTGACAAATACTTTTTCTCTTAAATTAAATTATCTATTTTTACAAACCTGATTTATTTTCAAATTCCGTTTTTCTTTAGTGTCTACCTGTTTTTTTGCAAAATTTCATACATTTCCTTCATTTTTGATTTATGACCAGATAAGTAACCGTAATAATAGGTTTTTGTGTAGTCTATGTAAAATTGGTTTCTGCTTTCTGCGTGACCAAATGCCATTTTAAAAGGGGCAAGGTTGAGGTTAGTATGTATGGAGTGATTAAATTCCAAAATACAATATCTATTGCATGTTTTGAATTTCTGGTATATTGTAGTTAATGTTCGATACTGGTCGAATGTAGTCGTTCAATTAACGAATTTGATTCGGGATGATGTGGGGTTGTAACATGCAATTGAATTTTGTAGAAAGCTACGAAGTGAAAATGTGTGAGTTAAATTATCTGTAAAATTTAACTAATAAGTATAAGTAAAGCTTTGGGTAAATACAGTTTATAAGTTGAATTAAAAAGTAATTAAATAGAATGTAAATGTCTAAATTAACTAAGTTTCAAGTATTATTTATTTATTTATTTATTTATTTATTTAATTCGCACTCAGCCAACAGCCGTTAGGCCAATTATAGGCGTCGCTGTGCAGTTATGAGGACTTCCAACCCCACTAACGACTGTCATAATGTTTTATGACCGCCGGGACCAACTTTTTTCCGTGATAGCCGTACCACGAGGCGCCGAGAGATGCAGCCATGGAACTCCCATCCAAGTTCTGACCAGAGAGAAGAATTAGAGGTATTCAACAGAAATATCAAAAAGGGAAGCACCCTCCTGTCTGTTAAAATCAAATAGGGAACATATAACTCGTATTCTTAAGAAGTTAGATAGTTTTGCAGCTAAACTTGAAAAAGTTAGGCAGAAATTTAATACAGGAAGTAATTCAAATGAAATTGTAGCGTTAGCAAAATATTATGTTGCAGATATAAAAAAGCTAATTTTAGGTTGTAGGAATATTTTACAAGCTAGGTTAGAAAATTGCAATTCAGCGAAACAAAAATAAAATCAAGTTCAGGCAGTTTTTCTGACCCTGACACTGAAAACATGTCTGAGAAATTTGATCTGAAGACTGCAGCAACTTTGTTGCCGGTAATGGATAATACAGAAAGTACGACGAAACAATTAATTGACGCGATTGAATTATATCATGACATGCTTGCTGATGATAATAGTAAAAAGCTGTTAATTTCATATGTATTAAAAACTAGGTTATCAAAAAAGCGAAAATTCGATTAAGTCAAAATTATGACTCTGTCAAAACACTACTTGGAGATTTACGTAAACATTTTATTGCACGAAAATCAGCTGTTGCGATTTCTATAAAACTACACAATTCCAAACAGAAAGGAAAATCTTTAGAGCAATTTGGAAAATCAATCAAAGAATTATTTGTTGAATTAACAATAGCCCAAACGCAAGATGAACAAAAAAATTTTGCAATTTTACAAAGCTCTAACGAAAAAATTGCTATCAACGCTTTTACGAACGGATTGCGAAACGACGAAATAAAAACTATAATAAAAGCTAGAAATTATTCAAAATTAAGTGACGCTATTTGAGCAGCTCAGGACGAACAAATTTACGTGCAGGCAGATGGTCCAAAGGTTCTTCATATGAATATCAGAAAAAATAACCGTAAGTACCAAAATAACTTTGTTGGAAATTCATGTGGAAGGTTTAGTTACCAAAATAAAGGCAGAAATTATAATAAACAAAATTATAACAATAATTCATATCCAAGAATCGAGAATCGGTTTAACAATTTTCGAGGAAGACATAGAGGAAATTTTAATCAAAAACGTAATTTCAGCAATAATGCTAAAGTAATCGTAATCCACCCAAGCCAAGTAGGTCAACCTAGTGCAGGTACGAGCAAAACGCAAGCACTGACAAATAATGTAAATTCATCAACATTTTTTCGAGACCCCTCCAGCAATATTTAACGTAAATGGTTTAAATTTTATTCGTTTTATATATAATTTTCAAGATATGTTATTTTTAATCGTCACGGGCGCATCGGTCAGCGTATTTTTCAAAATTATTTAGCACCAAATGAAGTAATCGACTCGTCGACAAGTTAATGGTATTTCAGGTTCAATTTATACAGTAGGATCAGCAAACGTTTTATTAAAAATAGAAAATGTAGAAGTATACCACAAATTTTTAGTAATTGATAAATTTCAAAACGGTAGGTATGTATACATGGAGTGATTGGTTCAGATTTTTTACAAAAATATAGAGCACAAATAAATTTCGAAAAATTTAACACTACCAATGGAAACAAAATCTGATTTTTCAATAAATATACCCGCCCGATGTGTAGTTATAAATTATATTTGGACGAATTTAAATGAAGACGGTGTAATTTTAGCGGACGAGATAGGAAAAGGTGTTTACGTAGCAAGTACCCTTGTTAGGCCTCATCGTAATTTGATACCAGTAAGAATTTTAAATGTTAACGATAGGGAAATAAAAGTAGAACGATTTCAACCACACGTAACAAAACTAAGCGAATACAATATGTGCAATTTTAGCACTTCTCAAATATCGTCTGTTGAAAGAATTACAAAATTATTAGATGTAATAAATGAATAAGAGAAATATTCAGTTTTAAAAATATGTGCAAAATATGCTGATGTCTTTCATTTTAAGAGAGACCCTTCAACAGTAACAAATATTTCTAAACAAACAATTCGCATACGTGACGACGCAAACCGTACATACGTCAAACCATATAGGTTGCCATAAGCACAAAAACAAGAAATACATAGACAAATTGATTCAATGTTAGAAAACGGTATAATTAAAGAAACTAGATCGGAATGGTCAGCACCACTATTAATAGTACCAAAAAAGAAATATCAAAACGGTAATCAAAAATGCCGGGTTTTTATAGATTATAGACTATTAAATAAGCAAGTAGTAGATGACAAATTTCCGCTACCATGCATAACTGACATTTTAGATTCATTATCAGGAGCAGTTTATTTTTCTCATATAGATTTAAATCAAGGTTATTATCAAATTGAGCTTGATAAGGAAAGTAGGAATTATACAAGTTTTACAACAGATAGAGTACAGTACCAAATGACTAGATTGTCCCAAGGGTTAAAAATTAGTCCTCCGGCATTTTAAAGTGCTATAACAATTGCTATGGCAGGTCTAAATTATGAAAGTTGTTTTATTATTATTATCTAGATGATTTAATAGTTTTTGGAAATAATTTAGTTACTCATAATCAAAATCTTACGAAAGTATTACAAAGCCTACGAGACTTTAATTTAAAATTAAATCCCTATAAATCTGAATTGTTAAGGAAAGAGATTGCTTACTTAGGTCATGTAATTTTAGAAAAAGGTGTTTCACCGGATCCAGAAAAAATTGAAGCAATTCAAAATTATCCAATTCCCAAAAGACGCTAATCAGACAAAAATATTCGTAGCTTTTGCAAATTTTTATAGAAAGTACATTCCAAAATTTGCCCACATTGCGGCACCATTAAACGCATTACAGAGGAAAGGTGTACTATTTAATTGGGATAAGAACTGTCAAAATTCGTTTGAAACATTAAAAAGTGCTTTAATAAGCCCACCAATTTTACAATACCCAGATTTTTCAGAAATGAATTATTTTATTTTAAAGACAGATGCTTCAGAAGTAGCATTGGGAGCTGTATTGTTGAATAAAGATTATAGACTGTAGCAGGCAAGCATTCGAGTTCTAAATTTTCCATACCTCTAGTGGTAGGGGCACCAGAAAGGGCACAAGAAATAAAAGAGGTGGTTGAAGCCCTGGAAGGCAGAAGGTAGCGGCCCGTCTCAAGGCCGGTACCTAGTTGGAGATATTGAAAAAGGACTGTGAATTGAGGTGCTGTGCGAATTAAGAAACAAAAGTGCTTCGGAAATAAATTGTGTCTTCGCCATTGCCGGGGAAGCTACCCTGGAACACAAATAGTAGTCATCTACCCGCCGAGGAAGTTTCGTTCGGCCACACCAGGGTCCTGAGGAATTCGAGGGAGGATTCCCGACTCTCATTGCCTACAGGACGCCATTGGCACTGCGGGAAAGTGTAAAAATCTAGGTCTGCTTGAAAGCTACATAGTTTAACTGGGGTTTTTTTAAATATTAATAAATTGTTTCTTGAATTTGTGTGTTTTTCATTTAATCGCTAACAGCATCAGGTAAAAAACGAACCTACCCTAAACTATCAAATAAACGATATGTTACATTTGGCGCTCAACGAAAGGGGCCTGATCATTAGCGATTAAATGAGAAAATTATAACTGTTAATGCCTACGACACGTTCGCAGTCAAAATTAAATACGGAGTTTGTTAATTTGTCGGGAACCATGTCGGACTCAGAAACAGATATGCAGGAGAGTCAATTAATGGGAAAGATGGAGCAAATGATGGCAAATATGTTTGCAAAATTCGCTGAAAAACAAGCGGAAACTGTACAAGAAGTAAAGCGCTTGAAATTCGAACAGGTTCAAACGCAAACGAAGCTATTTTAAGTACACAAACAATAGACTTAGGTATAGCAGGTAGTAGTGGCCCTGAACTGGGAAATAGCCATTGTAGTACTCAGCAATGCCCACCCGCTCAAGGCTCGTACGTCACCAAAACCTTACCTGAATTTTCGGGAAGCCAGGAGGTTAAGGTAAATCATCCTGTCAAGTTTATTGGGGATTTAGACGACTATTTTTGTTATACAGGTGTACCGGAAAGCGCAAAATTACGAGTAGCTATGCAAGCATTAGTAGGGCCAGCTAAATCATGGTGTATGGTTTTTCGTGACGATTTTGTACATTATGAGGGTTTCAAAAAATTATTTCTTGAGGAATACTGGGGGGCGGAAAGGCAAAGGCAGTACCGCGCTGATTTATATGCGGGAACATATAACCCGGCAACAGACATTAGCCTTTCCGATTATTTCTTGAAGCAAGTGTCATTTGCAAAATTGTTACGCCCACCAATGGATGATCAAGATATCATCGATGCTATCATTCGCCATTTTCCGACGGATATAGAATGGAGCATCAGATCGTGCGGAAATGTAAATACCATCTCTGGGGTAAAAAATTTGTTACGCCGTAGAGATGAAATTGATATGCGAAAGAAAAATAGTAACGGTAGGATTAATGCAACGGAATCGCGAAGCTTGGGTCAGTTTAGAAATGATCGAGGCAATAATTATAGCAATAATTACGGTGCTATTAATCGCAGAAGTAATCATTTTGCTGGTCAAAGTCGAAACAGTGATCGGAATATTCGCAGTTTGCAGACTAATGCAGAATATGAACCAGGTAGATTAGAGGGCGACAGGTATGTTCCGGGAAATATGGTAGGCGAGCAAAATCCCCAAATTCAGGGAAACGAGCTCGCGGCAGACCGTTGACTCCAACGCGGTCCCATAGTCCGACTCAAGTTGGAGCAGATGTAAATGTAAATACAATTTTTCAAAATTGGCGCTAAACATTATTAGAGGAAAATCAATCAAACACAGTAGAAGTAGATCGTTTTAAATCTCCAGAAATTTATATTTTGGTGGAAGGACGTGCAATAAATGCGCTAGTCGATACAGGTAGCGAAGTAACGGGAATTTCAGAGGAATTTTGGGATTCATTAAAGCATAATATCATTATTCCGGTGCTTCCAGTAACAGGCGTTTCAGTTACAGGTGCTACAGGTACTCGAAGTCAGCGAGTTACCAGGCAGGTTTGGTTAACCATAAAAATTAAAGATGCTATTTTTGAAATTCCTACCTTAGTAATTAAAAAATTAGTTAGACCAATAATTATTGGAATAGATTGGATGCAGAGGAATCAGGTTACGTTAAATTTAGAAGCAGGGACCCTTAGTTGGATAGGAGAGAATGATAGAAAGGCAGGAAATTGTTTATTAGTTAGTAACACAGTAATGGAAGAATCTATTAATAATAATAATAATAATAATGTGTCTTTATTGACATAAATATAAAAAGAAAGTATTATACTTCTAATATTATTAGTGCAGGGCGAAGTTCAGTTGGGCAACATAGTTGCGGACCGCTCCTCCACTTAACCCTGCACAAAAACTAAAAACTAAACCTAAAACTAAGTAAAGAAACAAGTTAAATATTGAATAAAAATGAGAATGCGCATCGAAACAGCACCACAGGTTATTTTGAAATTTTTTTCGTATTAATTAACCACAAAATATATGTATAGGTAAGTCTAAGAATCAAAAGTTCAAAAGATGAAAAAAAAACACTCATTTAATTGCAGCAGGTGTAACTGGACAAAGAAGTAGTTGTTTAAGCCGGCACCGAAACCTAGAAGGTGGTAGCATTTTAATATCCAGGGGCAAACCATTGTAAAGTTTTGCAATACAGTATAAAAAACATCTTTTACCTTGCTCGCTAGAAAGTAAAGGTATATTCATTTTACCCCTGAATCTTAAATTTAAGTTATGGACATCGGTGCGATATGTAATAGTGTTATACAGATATGGTGGACATTCAGTAGCGACTATTTTGTGATAGAGGGAAGCAGCGTGAAAGTAACGTCTGTTGCTCATATTAAGCCAATTAATTTCTTTAATTTATGCGAAACTCTTTCAAACCTTTTAATGCCAAATATTAAGCGTAAACATGAATTTTGAACTTTCTGAATCCTAGATTTGTCCCGTGCATCTAAGCAAGGACCATATACTGAATCACAAAAATCAAATTTTGATAAGACAAGACTGTTACACAGCATAATCTTGACTTTTCGATTGAGCACTTGACGATTTGAAAAACCAGTCGAAGGTTACAATATGCACTTTGCAAACATTTTGATACGTGCTGTTTAAACCGTAACCCGCTATCAAGCGTTACACCCAAATTCTTTGCGGATTCAACTACAGGTAAAGTTTGATTATGATCTTAATATTTACAAAATTTTAATTTTTAATTGGTCAGTTCTTTTACCGAATATTAATACTGCTGATTTACCTGGGTTGAGTGTCATAGCATGCTGCTCAGATATTTTTGCTAACTCTGCAAGATCTTTATTTATCGCTTCACACGCTTCGACAACTTCTTCAGGTTTAAACGATTTATAAATTTGTGAGTCGTCCGCATAAAAATGAGAGGTACATGACTGCAGCACAGAGGGAAGTAAAGAAGTGTAAATCGTAAAGAAAACGGGTCCTAAAATAGAACCTTGCGGTACTCCCGACGTAATATTAGAAAATTCAGTAAAGTAAATATAGTTGACCTTGACATAGAAATTGTTGATAATCAGGGTACACAAGAAACTACGGAGGAGAAAATAAATCAAATTAAAGAAATGGTGAACTCTGTTAAGCAAATAACAGAGCACCAAAGGGATGAACTGTATTCACTACTAATTAAATATCAGCATATTTTTTCGGATAAGCCAGGGTGTGTGTTGGGTTATGAACATAAAATAGTCATGAAAAATAAAGAACCGTTCATTCATCGTTCTTATCCGATACCCTATGCATTTCGGGAAAAAGTTGATGAGGAAATAAAACGCATGTTAGCTTGGGGAATTATAGAACGTAGTAATAGTGCATATGCTAATCCCATTGTAGTTGTGAAGAAAAAAGATAATTCGGTTAGATTATGTTTAGATGCTCGTTTTCTAAATGCACAAATGTTGCCTGACCGGGAGTGCCCTAGTAGCCCAGAAGATATTTTTGATAAATTTGGCCAAGCGAAGTTTATATCAACAATGGATCTAACCACTGGCTTTTGGCAGATAAAGTTATCGGAGAGCTCTAGACCATACACCGCGTTTTTGCACAACGGTAGATGCTATCAGTTTTGCGTTTTACCCTTCGGTTTATCTACCAGTGTAGCATCATTTAACCGGGTTATCGGTGAAGTATTGGGGCCGGATTTATTGGCATTTACGGGATATTATGTTGATGACGTCATTATAGGTTCATCCGATTTCAATGGGCATATAGGACATTTAGATCGTGTATTTGAAAGATTGCACAGTGCAAATGTGAAATTAAAGCTTTCCAAATGCCTTTTTTGTAGAGAACAAGTACCATTTCTCGGTCATATTTTAACACCTGAAGGTATAAGCACCGATCCTGAAAAGGTAAGAGCTATTACCGAGTATCCTCAGCCAAAAACAATTAAACAATTGCAGGCATTCTTAGGATTATGTAATTATTACCGAAGATTTATTCCAGGGTATGCGGAAAACACAAATGAGTTAACGTACTTATTGAAAAAGAGGGTAAAATGGAAATGGGCAGAAAACCAGCAAAACTCATTCGATAACATTAAGTTCAGTTTTGCTAATACGGTGATGCTTAGTCAATCTAGTTTAGGTGAACCGTTTTATATTCAGACTGATAGCTCTGATATTGGTATAGCAGCAGAATTGTACCAAATTAATAATAATGATAAACGCATAATAGCTTTTGCAAGCAGGCTCTTAACAGCTAGCGAACGCCGTTATACAGTTACTGAACGTGAAGCGTTAGCAGTGATCTATGCGCTACAGAAATTTCGAGTTTATGTTTTAGGTGCAAATCTGACAATAAAAAGCGATCACCAATCATTAACATTTTTGAACAAATGTCGGTTGTTGTCAGGTAGATTGTCGCGATGGATTTTGTACATGCAGGAATATAATGCAAAAATAGAGCACTGTAAGGGAAAAGATAATGTAGGCGCGGATGTTTTAAGTAGGTACCCTGTAGGTTCTATAAATGACGGGGAAGAGAACGATGGAATCCTGATGGCAAAATTAAAATATGCTATAGATAATTCGTTGAAAAGCGATTTTAAACGCATTGCACAACTTCAGAATACGGACGATAACATTAAGATAATTATTTTAGAAATACAGCAAGCTACAGAAGGAGAGAGTAATTACAAACGGTTAGCTAGCTATAGAATATCCGGTAACATGCTATTTAAAAAAGGCGATGGGGAAAATAATTCTTGGAAGTTGGTCATTCCAACAATTCTTATTGATAGGTTAATCGATCATTTCCACACACAATACGGCCATTTTGGTGCAGAAAAAACATATAAACTCATCTACGAAAATTTCGTTTGGTGTAATATGAGGCGAAAAATACGCGTTCGTTTATCGAGCTGCGACATTTGCCAAAAAGCGAAAGTACCAAATGCAGTTACGCGCGGCCCTATGGAGCATGTGCTATCAAACGAGCCTGGGCAATTAATATGTGTAGATTTTTACGGCCCACTGCCTGCCTCAAAATTTGGAATGAAGTGGATTTTTGTTATCCTAGACAATTTCACCAAATTTGTTCGGCTGTATCCATTACGTTCAGCTACTACCAAAGGAGCACTTAAAAAGCTATTGGGGGATTGGTGCGCTACTGTCGTTAAACCTGTTCGAATTTTATCGGATTACGGCACCCAATTTACATCAAAATTGTGGAGTGATTCACTTGCTGCGAATAATATTCAGGTCACTTATTCATCCATTAGACACCCACAAAGTAATCCCAGTGAACGAGTCATGAGAGAGATAGGTCGGATTATGCGAACATATTGCCATCAAAAACATGCTTCTTGGTATGACACCCTCGATAATATAAATTCTTGGCTAAATATGATAACGCATGAAAGTCATGGCATGGTTCCTTATGAACTCATGTATCGGGAGAAACCAAAAGAAAAGTTGGCAGATTTATTAAAGTTTCCTGAGTCTCAAACTGTTACTACCACAATGGAGCAACGCATGTATCTTGCAAATGAAAGGTTGGAACAGCGAGCCAGTCGTAGGAAAAGGCGACATGATGTAAAATACAAAAATCAGTTGAATAGCTTTGATCAAGGAGATCTTGTGTTGTTAAGATCTCAAAATATTTCAAATTTTGTAAGTAAGGAAACAAAGAAATTCTTTCTCTTGTATGAAGGGCCTTATAAAATCAAAACCAATTTCGGAAATAATGCGTATGAGATTAGTACCTTAGACAATAAGTGTAAAGGAACATACAATGTAATTAGTTTAAAACCATATGTATCTGCGAATTAAGCATAGTTTGGTGTTGTATATAGTTAGGGTAATTTAGATATATGAAATTATTAATAACAATAACTTAAATATTAAGAATTGTGTGCTGACTAATGGACTCGTACATATGTAGTAGCGATACATTAGTCAAGGGGGGGGTGTGTAGCAGGCAAGCATTCGAGTTCTAAATTTTCCATACCTCTAGTGGTAGGGGCACCAGAAAGGGCACAAGAAATAAAAGAGGTGGTTGAAGCCCTGGAAGGCAGAAGGTAGCGGCCCGTCTCAAGGCCGGTACCTAGTTGGAGATATTGAAAAAGGACTGTGAATTGAGGTGCTGTGCGAATTAAGAAACAAAAGTGCTTCGGAAATAAATTGTGTCTTCGCCATTGCCGGGGAAGCTACCCTGGAACACAAATAGTAGTCATCTACCCGCCGAGGAAGTTTCGTTCGGCCACACCAGGGTCCTGAGGAATTCGAGGGAGGATTCCCGACTCTCATTGCCTGCAGGACGCCATTGGCACTGCGGGAAAGTGTAAAAATCTAGGTCTGCTTGAAAGCTACATAGTTTAACTGGGGTTTTTTTAAATATTAATAAATTGTTTCTTGAATTTGTGTGTTTTTCATTTAATCGCTAACAGCATCAGGTAAAAAACGAACCTACCCTAAACTATCAAATAAACGATATGTTACAAGACCAATAGCATACGCAAGCAGAGTAAAACATTTTAGACCGTATTTGTATGGGAGATTCTTTGAAATTTTTAGCGATCTAAAGCCCTTAGTATATTTATTTGGCATGGCAAATCCATCTAGTAGGTTAATAAAATTTAGGTTAGCACTTGAAGAGTATGATTTTACGGTAAAATATATAAAAGGAAAAGATAATGTAACAGCAGACGCTTTATCTAGAGTAGAAATTTCTTTAGGGGAACTTAAAAACATGAATAACGTGGTAGATAGTACGGTTTTTGCAATAACACGTGCACAAACAAAGAATTTAATTTAGGATGAAAGCGACGACATTGATACAATTCAAAAGAAACGGATTTATCACCCGGGTCTTGTGGAGTTGTTGAAATACCCTCATGATTCATTCGAATTACGACTTATAACAGAACGAGAGTTTCGAAATATATTAGTACACGAGGAAATTGTATATCATAATAAATATTTAATATGTAATGCGGGATTGCAAACAATTTATTTAAAACAGAACCCTCGATCATCGTGTTCACCACGTGAAACGGTGAGAGCTCTGAAAAATATATGTAAGGAATATAAAATTCCAGAATTAGTAATCATACAGAATGAAAAAGGTGCCTCATCATTATTAAACCGCATATTAATAGTATATTATTATATGAGCGATTATGACAGCCATTATTCACGAAGATGACATTTGCGCCACAAGCCGAAGGCGCGTGGCGCAAGTCATCTGAGTGAATAATGGCCATAATCGCGAATATACTACGATATTTTATCTACTCCTATGCAATAGGAGTTTTGTGTTCATATTTCCGAATTATGACATTTGTGACAGCTGTTAACTTCAAAAGTCATTTAATAATGAGAATGAATTTTGTGATTGGCTACAACCTATTGAATAATGAAAATAGAATTTTCTGATTGGTTGCAATTTGCAAACTATTGAATAATGAAAATAGAATTTTATGATTGGCTGCAAACCGTGAATTATGAATCATAATGCATGGCCATTGTGCAGTAGGAGTAGATAAAAGAGCATAATGAAATAAAAAGTGCAGGTATCAAAATATCTGTTATAACGAGTGTACAAAAAATTATTGATTTAGAAACGCGACAAGTAATTCTAAATGATTTTCATTTATTACCAACAGGAGGTCATGCAGGTATAAATCGTATGTATAATAATATAAAAAAAAATTATTCTTGGTCAGGTTTAAGAAATGAAGTAATAAAATTTGTTAAAAGGTGCGACGAGTGTCAAATATATAAACATTTGAAATTAAATGTAGAACCGATGTCAATAACTACAATCCCGTCACATGCTTTTCAAAGAATTTTTCTAGATATTGTAGCACCGTTACCAGAAAATTTAGAAGAAAATCGATGTATTATAACTATACAATGCCATCTTAGTAAATTTGTTGAATGTTATGCTTTACCAAATAAAGAAGCTGAAACAGTTGCTAAAGCTTTTGTAGAAAATTTTATATTTCGTTATGGTATTCCAGAAGAAATTATCACAGATCAAGGTACAGAATTTTTAGCTTCAGTTTTTACAAACATTTGCAAAATTTTAAAAATTAATAAATTACAGTCTACAGCATACCACCATCAAACATTAGGTGCTCTCGAAAATTCTCATGAAAATTTAGGTAACTATTTACGAACTAAAATTTCAAAATATCCAGAAAGTAGGAGTTCTTGGATTTCATTTTGGAGTTTTGCTTATAATACGACAGTTCACACAGAAACACAATACACACCTTATGAATTAGTTTTTGGAAAATTATGTAAATTGCCTTCAAATGTTTCAAATCAGTTAGATCCATTATATAATTTCGATGATTATTCGTTAGAATTAAAATATAGATTACAACAGGTATGCCACGATGTAAAAGATAAATTAATTAAAGCTAAGATGAAAAGGAAAGTTAAATATGATGAGAAATGTAATATTGTAAATTATAGAATAGGAAATAAGATTTTATTAAAAAATGAGACAGGAAATAAACTAGAACCTTTATTTAAAGGACCTTATGAAATAATAGATGTTAAGTCCACAAATATTGTAATTAAAATAGATAGTAAAATGATAGAAGTACATAAGAATAGAGTTAAGTTGTATAATTCTTAGTTGTATAAGCAATAAATTAAAAAAATGTATATTTTCATGGGATTTTTTTCCCAAGGGAGATAGTGTGACTAGCATACATATTATTAATCACACTGTATATAAAATATTAATATTATAATTGCTTAGTAATAGGTTGCGTAATGAGTTGTTTGAAAGCCTGTGTTTCCGCGGAATGTGAGGAATGTGTGACTGGAAATGATTGTGAAATGTATGTCGATTGCGTGCATGCATTAGTTATTTAAGAATAGATTAAGTTTGTACTTCGAACATGCAACATCTAAATTATATATTAAATGTTTAGAATTCAACGATGGTTTTTTGGTTGTAATATCAGTTTAATGAATTCGAATCTGAAGTGATTGCGATCACAGCACAGTCTCGTGATAACTGGGAGTTTACAAATTCGATTTGAGTTTTGAATTGTTGTAAGGGTTTTTCGGCAATATCGATGACAGGGGTAGATGATTGTTGTGAATGTATAGTTTGACATAAGAGTTATTATGGGCATTAAAATTATTAATATTTCTTGGTCTTAGTTGTATACAGGGTGTCCCTGAAAAGGAAGTCAATCCATTAACCACATATTTTTTGAGAAAAAATATGACGATTCACAACTTACTTATATAAAAAGTTGCTTAGTTTAGCCGCTAGAGGGCTTTAAAAACGATTAACTTTTTTAAATTTAGTCAAATAAGTCGAAAAGCCTTTGATAGATTTTATTCATTCTTTGGCTATGCGTTTGTACCAGTAAACCACAGCCTTTTGAAGAATAAACCTAAATTTCAAAAATTACAGGGTATTTAAAAACTTCGTCACAATAAATTATCCATCCATATTTTTTTAACCCCTTGTATAATCACTACCAATTTTTTTTCTGAATAGTTACTTTAATTTAGAAGCTATTTTATCTCTTACAAAATTTTAGTTTGGTAAACGGTTTAGCCACAAAAAAATATTTTCTAAATTTCTACAAGCCTGAATCAGTAATTGTAACGTAACACTAGGCTTGCAGGGATTTACAAAAACTTTTTTTTTGGCTAAACCGTTCACCCAACTAAATTTTTGTAAGAGAGAAAATAGCTTCTAAATTAAAGTAACTATTCAGAAAAAAAAATTGGTAGTGATTATACACTGGGTTAATTTAAAAAAAAAGTTAATCATTTTTAACCCCCTGTATAATCACTACAATTTTTTTTCTGAATAGTTACTTGTGCTTGCTCTACTTGCCATTAAATTTTTATTATAGTTATTAAGTACCTATTGGTGTATGAAGTCTGTCGGGTGTTTTTGTAGTCATAGGGTAAATTTGAAAGCGTGATAAAGCGTCAGCGACTTTATTTAATTTGCCTGGTAAATAGTTTATATTGAAATCACATTCTTCTAATTTAAATGCCCAACGGGTTAATTTTGAATTTGGTTCCTATAAATTTTTAGCCATACCAGCGGGCTATAATCGGTGTACAAAGTCAATGTTACTCCATATAAATATGGAATTTGTACTGCGTTATTAAGAGTTCTGGAGGCATACCAAACCGGTTTTCCATTTTGGGATAATACGGCTCCTCTTGCATATTTAGATGCATCGGTTGTTAGCTCGAAGGGTTTTTCAAAGCCGGGATATTGAAGTACGAGCTCATTTATTAAACTGTGTTTATAATATTCGTACTTTTTCAAAAATTCAGGTGTGTGTACAATTTTGTTTCCTCTTTTAGGCGTATTGTTAAAAATTTAATTATTTTAGCAAAGTTTATTGAATTTCCTATGTTAGGCCTTTTTAATAATTTAGATTCTGGACAATCTTTCAAAGCAGCAATAAAAACAAATTAGGTACACTTGGGTGCAATTTGCCGGCCGCCGGCTCAGCGGTTGGAGGCCGTGTAGTGAATTACAACAGAAATAAATCGGTAGAGTATTAATTATAAGAAAGCCCAGAGCGCCAACAATTTTTGAAGTTAACGGCAAATGCACCCCGGTGAACTAATGAGAAATTGTAAACTCTATACCTAGTAAAGCAACACTTCCTGAAAGATAGCTTCAATAAAGGCATTCAAACCGTAGCTAACACACTCTGTATATTGATAATTTGAGATCGTTTACTTTCATGCAGAATTACAATACAACTTTTACAATGAATAACTTATAGCTAGCATACAATGGAATGTGAGGAACGCCCTAGATTAATACTACATGCACTAATTGTACTTACAGTTTCTGACATAACAGCGGTTTAAAACACATTAAAACAGGCAACCTCACCAGCTACTAGCAGCGACAGATTTGGGGCTCTGTTCTGGAAGTCGCTGTACGAGTATCTTCGTTTCGGCCGAGAAGTTCCTACGGTCGACGGGGGCAGTTTTGGACGGCAAGCAGCGCCGCTTTAGCGGGATCACAATGCCAAACCTCCTGGCTAAATACACCCCACAATGTGGATTCTTCTTGTGCCCTAACTAAGCGCTGGCAACAAAAGAAAGCGGTTCCGTAGAGGCTCGACAAAACGCCTCGCAAGACCTGCTACACGTGGCCCAAAACCTCAGAACGAATTCCAAAACGAGTAACACAAGTCTGCCGATTACGGCTTGCTCCGTAGATTTTGCCTAGCACGGCTTGATGTAAGAGGGAAAAAGAAGGTTCTAATAAAAAACGCAAGGACAAGCTTCTTAGCGCGAAGTAGTTACTCACGCCAGGTGATTTTTGGGCTCAGAAGAGAACAGCTCTAGTCTGCTATCACAGATAAATCCGCCGTAGCGAAGGAAACCACGTCCTTACATAAGTTCGAAGGCTTCAATCCACGAAGACGTGAGGGTATTTACAACTCCACTTATTCAAACCAACCAAATAACCTTATATAAGCATTCGCGAACTAGTAAATAGCACTTTTAGTGAACTGCTCGCTTCGAAATGCTAGCGAAGAAGAGCGAGTCGCGGCCTGCCAATGGTTTTCCCAAATAAAAGCCTATCGCCAGAAGTCACGGCCAAATGCCAATGAGGACTGCGCGGAAAAATAGCGAACGAATTTGAAATTATGGCAGGCTGCGCATTCTGCACGTAACACCTATAATAACCAAAAAGTCCTAAGAAAGATTCTATTTCTGTTCTTGTCTTGGACAAGAGAACATTTTTAATAGCTGAAATTTTATTCGGATCAGGTTTTATACCTTTGGAGGTTATTACTTATATGTCCCAAGTATTTCACTGATTTGCGTAAAAATTCTGATTTATCTAACTAGGGTTTTGATTATTTGAATATACAGGTTTAGTCGAGTCAATGAAGGTTTTAACTTCTTAATTCTCAGCAACAGCTCCGATTTTGATAATTTTTTTTAAAATGTGTGTTTTTTAATATTATTCAAAATCAGAAACATACCAATTTCAGGAAATAATTTTTTATATTGTTTAAACAATAAAAACTGAATTTATGGGAAAATTATTTTAAAATTTTTTTTTCGCAATATTTGTGAAAATATTAATTGTTTTTATTGAAAATTTATTATCAACAATGTCTCCCGCACTCGTGGTTAACATGTATTTATATTGTTTAAACAATAATAGCAACATTTACGGAATAAAATGGTTTTTTAAATGATTTTTCGTAATATTTACAAGAAAGTGAAAAGTTTTTATTGAAAATTTAGTATAAATACATAATATTTTAGACAATTTAAAATAATAATTATTTATATTGTTTAAACAATGATAACAACATTTATGTAAATTTTTTTTTCGACATATTTATAGAAAAGTGAACTGTTTCTATTAAAATCTTATGGAAAGATATATTTATTTAAATCAGAGTTAGTGATTATTTATATTTTTTAAATAACGATAACCATGAAATTTTTATTAAAAATATTTTTTTAATTTTTTCTGGCGATATTTATAAAAAAGCAAATTGTTTTTATTGCAAATCTAGTACACAAATGACTAGTATACATAATTTGTTCTTAATGTTTTTTATTTATTTAAATTATTTATAAAAGTGTCATTATTTAAAAATATTTACATGAAAACTTTATTAAAGAATATTATATTTTTTTATAATACAGTAGACGAATAAAAATCTAACCGGCGTCTAAAACCTCAGTTTCGAATTCTCGCTCCTCTTCAATTGGTGGATGATTATTGCAACCACTTTTTCTGCATCCACATGCTGCCCCACATCCGGTTTTGCATGAGCAAAAAATAATTTTTAAAATGTTGTCCGGTGTTGCTGGTTGCGTCATTTGCACTGGTATTACATAATTTTCTTTTTTCCAACTCCATTTTTCGGGAGGTATTTTAATATGCTGCTGAGCTGCATCTTCTGTTGGTGGAAGTGATGCAATTTCAACGCTTTTCGTCTTTGAAGCGGGCATTATAAAACGTTTATGCCTCCATTCGTTTAAGTTGTTTGAAGTTTTTGCACCATACAGTGCGAGAATAGAAAATATACCTTCTTTAAAAAGTACTTCTTCACGTTGAATTTCAAGCATAAATACTTCAGCTGCGGCACGTAACTTTACATTATTATTGAAAATTTTTACAAAATGATTTTTACCTCTTCTATAAAAAGCTGATGTATCACATCCTGTAAAAGCGTGAATAAACAGAAGATGCTCCTTTTTAATATTTGGAAAATCATTTAAGCCTGTCTTTGATGGGTAAACTCTTGGTAATATATTGTTTTTCGGTGGTCTAAAAAAAATAATTCCTTATTATCTGGCGATAACGCCATTAATAATACCAATACATCAATGTCTTCAGCTACAACAACGACATGAGGAGAAAGGCAATCTAGAGCTGTTTGAACAATTAAACGATCGGCATCACCTTCTGCTTGAGTGCATTCAAAATTATTTTCAATGAGCTTCTTATAAAGAAGATTAATAAATCTATTTTTATTCTTGCTGTTAGCTAAAAATTTTTCCTTAGTTGTTTGTAAAGACATATCATCATCAAATAAATAATCAATCGAGGCATTACCGACATATCTACGATTCCTTTCTGACGCTTTAGTGCCATCAGTATTGTACCCATCAAATACAACTTTAACATTAGTGCCATAGTTGTTACGTAAATATTTGATGTAGTTTTGACAAATGAAAGAAAATTTTTGATTTTGGTCCCAATTCAATCTGTGTAGTAACATACCGCCATCAATGATATAAAAAAATGTATTAACATCATTAACATTGGCTTTAGATTGTTGAAAAATATCGTATAACGATGATTTTGTAGTTTTTCTCCTTCCGGAATTATCAAACAGGGAAAGAGGATAAGGGGCCAACTCGTAGTCAAAATAAGGTCTAAGTTCGTCATTATCTTTTTTTTAAAAACATAAAACATATTGAACACCTGGCGTTGACCTTCAGTCCCTTTCAGGTATTGTATGCCTGGATGACAAAAGGCCAAATTTTATACAATTTTGTGTACTTTCAGAAATTCCGGAGAGTGCGTCGAGTATTGAAATTATAATGTAGTCAGTTATATACAAATAATATAAATATTGATTACAATATTATAAAGTTAATTCCCTAGTAATATCATTGTAATTGTTATTTAAATAATATAAATAATTACTAACTCTGATTTAAATAAATATATCTTTCCGTAAGATTTTAATAGAAACAGTTCACTTTTCTATAAATATGTCGAAAAAAAAATTTATATAAATGTTGCTATCATTGTTTAAACAATATAAATAATTATTATTTTAAATTGTCTAAAATATTATTTATACTAAATTTTCAATAAAAACTCTTCACTTTCTTGTAAATATTACGAAAAAACGTTTAAAAAATAAATTTTTTACGTAAATGTTGCTATTATTGTTTAAACAATATCAATACATGTTAACCACGAGTGCGGGAGACATTGTTGATAATGAATTTTCAATAAAAACCATTAATATTTTTACAAATACTGGGAAAAAAATTTTTTTAAATAATTTTTCACATAAATTCAGTTTTTATTGTTTAAACAATATAAAAAATTATTTCCTAAAATTGGGATGTTTCTGATTTTGAATCATATTAAAAAACACACATTTTAAAAAAAATTGATCAAAATCGGAGCTGTTGCTGAGAATTAAGAAGTTTGGTCGATTTTTAGGCTTTATTGACTCGACTAGTTCTAATCGTCCTAGATTTGCATTTTAATTAGAATTATTTTGATTGTGTGGTCTCGACATGTAATTTGTATTGTGGAATTTAGAGAAATTAAATTTGTTGTATGACTTCGTGTGCTGCATATTGGAAGCTAAATGGCTAGGTTTATTTGACTTTTGACTTTTGAGTTTGTGAATATGGAATAAATAGTTCTTCTTTTATTATACCTAGTGCTTGTTCTAAAGGAATCGGATTTCTGCTTTTGTCAAAACTGCCTACATTTTTATTTAAGCCTCTAGTAAATGTTCGCAATGCTAATTGTTTGTCAGCTTTTTTATAATATATCATTTCTGGAGGTTCGTTATTTAGTGAATTATAGATAGCTAAATGCGTTTTAATTTTATTGTAAAACTCAATAGGATTGTCCATATTTTGTCTTAATTTTGTTAAATCGATCGAAAGGTTTAGTTCTGACCGTTGGTCTCCGAAATTTTCGGTTCACACCTCTTTTAATTTGGATTAGGCGTCGTACCGGTATCCGGTGATCATTTCTAAAGATTGACCCTTTAGTTTGTTTCTAATTAAGGATAAAACAAATTTGTTAACGTAATCGTTAACATTTTCTGTACAAAACTGATTAGCAATAATGTTTGCAGATCTGACGAATTCAGAAAGAGTCGCTTGATTTCCGTCGTAATTACATATTTCATTCAAAAGAGCTGCAGTAAAGCTCGGGGGAAAATGAACTTGATTTGTTACTCCACAGGCACATCCACTTTGATCAACCATGTTAAGACTGTCACAACTATTACAATTAATATTTAAAATAATAGTCTTGTACCACGACCTAAAGGCGATTTTAAACGATATCGTGACAAACATTTTGTCGAAAATATTTATTTATTTATTTATGTTAGTAAACAGTATTATTTCTAAGGGAAACCTAACACGGGTCCCTACATACAAAACGTGAGTATATTCAGAGATTAAGCAGACCTAGTGTATGCACTGAATGCCCACGCTTACCGCGTTCTGCTTCAACTTATAAATAAATATTTAGTACTAAGTTAGTATAGTTTAAAGTTTGTTAATTAGTATTGTAACTTTAGTAATTATTACCTTGCTTTGCTTCAAACGAATGCATAAAAATATATTTCTTTAAATTGTGAATATGCACTTACATTGTGCTTGAAATTTTCTGACAAACGGCCTGCTGAACTGTTAGGTCCTGTTGTATTCAAATGGACTGCTATGCTGCGTTCTGGACTGCTATGCTGAGTCCTGTTGTTCTCAATTGGACTGGTTCCAAAAACCAAGGTGATGATTGACTATTGATCACCAGGTCCCAATCAGCATATGATTCCAATAATCAGGAGTTGCAGTAGCTGGGTCAACGGGCTGTCCTCACGTGTGGCGATGTTTGTTCCTGGAGTTGTCCGACGATCCGCTGGACAGAAGATTTTCGATGTGTGGTAAAGAGCTGATTCGCAAGGAAAATGCTGGTCGACTCGATGGTTGTAGTCTTCCAGTTTTCCTCCACAAATTCGAACTACTGCATCAGTTAAATTAAATAGCCGCCGAAACGACTTAAAAAAAGACATTTTTATTCGTATTTTGCAATGCATAATTACATTGGAGTCCTAACACAGGCTTCGTAAGACAATCTCTTACTTCAAGCATGTTAAGCTCTGACCTAGGAACTAAAGATAAAATGTAATTCTACTAGCATATATAACATTTCTAATCTATAAAGATAAACCTTATCTACGGATGCGCCAGCAGGAAGATACACGTGGAGCATCAAAGTTGCAAGCAAGCAATTCTAAACAAAGGCAGCCCAGAGCCGTGATGACGTAACTTGCAAGTCTGGAGTAATAATTTTGTCAAATTAATAAATGCGGGTGGACATTATTAAATAATAAATTTGTTAGTGTAGCTGCTCCTGCATTTCTTGCTATAACAAGTACTTTTGCAATAACAACAAATGTATCGTGTGTTTAAAAACAAACTCATTCGCAGCGTACCATGTTCAAATTGAAGTGTTCCGTAACTTGATATATACCCATTGAAGCTAATGAACTACCATAAGTCAGAGAGAACTAAATTACATCTTGACCTTGAACTATTTTCATACAAATACACAAAACACTTAATAAAAACCATTTTTATTGACTGTTATCAGTAATACCGTGTGTTCAAAAAGAGATTACATAAGGGTTGTCCATGGAAAAGTTATATCAACAGCAAGCTTTAGAATTTGCAGTCGCGATTTCAGGTTATAATTTTTAGGCTAGGTTTTCCGCTGGCATGTAATAAGTAATTAAATTCCTTAAATGATTTATATTCTGATTAGTACCAAATTTAATGTGTTAACTGAGGTTGTGTAAGACGATTAAATACGCATCGGGTAATGTTTAGACACAGCCAATTTTATCGCTTGTTGTGCACAGTTGTGTTTATGGAGGCTAGTTGCATTGTAAACAAACCAATTTTTTTAAGAAATTACCTCTTTTATTTCAATAACTGTAACAACTAAATTACCAAACTGTTAACGAATCATAACAAGTAGATAATCATTAGAATTGGAAATTATATATTTTTTATTTCACAGATACAAAAAATAAATAAAAACTAACAAAGCTGTTCAAAATGGTCACAGTTTTCTTGAAGAGACAAATTTACTCGTTTTTTCATGCTATTAAAAGCATTTATAAGCATTTGAGGAATTATTTTGGCACACTGTTCAATAATTCTGTCTTGTAGTTCCTCGATATTATTGATAGGGGTCTTATATACATTATTTTTCAGATAAGGGAACCTAAAGTAATCTAAAATAGTCAAGTCTGGTGATCTAGGTGTAAATTCTGGATTTGAACGTGAACTAATTATTCAATCGTCAAAAAATTGGCGAAGAGAATTAATGAGCTCTTAAGCGGTGTGGCAGCGGCGGTATCCTGTTGAAGGTAGTCTTGCTGAAGCTCATCCCCATGAAGCTGATTAATATATTCATTGATAATATTACCGTATCTCTGAGCAGTAACAGTTTCGTGGAAAAATATGGATCCGATAATACATCTTCGAGACACAGCAATCCAAATACCAACTTTTAACGGGTGAAGGGGAGTCTAACGAAAAGTGTGAGGATTTTCAGCACTACTTAACCTCATATTTTGTGAATTTATGTAGCCAGATAAATAAAAGTATCCTTCATCAATAAAGAAAGTTTTCTCAAACGCATCATCGTTATTTCCGAAATTATTGATAAACCAGTTACAGAATTTCAATCTAACCAGATGATTGTTTGGCAGCAGTTCCTGGTACATTTGTAACCGGTAAGGAAAATAATGCAAGTTGCTTCTTAATATCCTATGAGATATTGCATATGAAACTTTTAATTGCTGTCCTAAATGGCGAACAGATACGTGTGGTTGCTTTTGCACAATTTGTCTTGCATTATTGCCTACTTCTTCAGTGTGTATTTTTGGTCGACCACTGCCTTGCTTCCGGTTTATACTTCCAGTTTCAGTAAAGTTATGGACTACTCTTGATAAAGCATTACTAAATACCTTATATTGTCTAGCTGCCGCGAGAAACTCCTCATTGAATTCCCTAAAAGTATCTTCAATAGAGTAAATCCAATTTTCATTGACTTTTCTTTCATTCCGAAAGTAACTTTCTAACTAAAACACTCGCTGTTGTTGTGTAAAAGCCATCTTATCTTCCTTTTGGCTTAATACAAGTACATTTAATGCAATGTAAACTTTTACCTGTCACAGTGACAGACGTTCTCTTGATCAAAATACAACCTGAAATTCACCTACAGACTTAAATTAAGACATGACTAGATTTTCCAAGGCCTAACGTAAATGAGTTTTTTTTTGGAACACATGATATAATGTCTAATAAAGCATTAAATTTAGTTCTGCTAAGAAATATAGTTTTGCTGAATGAACGAAGGTTCTTTTAACATTGAAAATGTTTAACGAATTAGAAGAGTTACGCTAGTACGGGGCTCCAGAAGCGACTTGTGTGACGCTTGGAAAGTGAGCAGTTTTAACGAACTTTTGCAAGTTGTACGTATTGCAGGTGAATGATGTTGGTGTCATTTTGAAGATATCGTCAAGGGCAAGAAGAGGTTATAAATATTAGAATTCGATGGCAAAAATACTGAGGTTAAAACGACTTTTTGGGCACGAAAGTGTGCAGTGCTGTTACATCGTATACTTTTTGAAAGATCCATATGTGATTTGGGGCTAGTTGGAAACAGGATGAACCAACGCTCGTACTGGCTGTTTTTTGGGGTCTTCGATGAACAGCGAAGTTACAGGAGTATGAACCTGAGGTGCGTTTGTAGCAAATTCGATGTTCGCAAAAGCAGGGGGAAAGAAAAAAAAATCGATTTTCGCTTTTGGCAGTATGTGGGCAAATCTGTGGATTTTAAAGAATTTTGCGGCTCAGCTGGATATGGGGGTTGCAAAATGGGAAAAACTTTATGATTATCAGAAAAACCTTAAAAATTAGTATTTGTGTGAAATTCGCTGTTTGGACATTTTCTACTGGTCAATTGTATTTTTTAAGAAATTCGGATGTAAGAGTTTTGCAACCTAGGTGAATTTGGGGGTTGCAAAATGGGTAAAACGTTACAATTATCAGAAAAACCTTAAAATCTATATTTGCGTTTAATTTGCTGTTTGGACACTTTTTACTGGTCGATTGTATTCTTTTAAGAGAATTCGAGAATTGGAAGTTTTGCGGGCCAGGTGGATTTGGGGGTTGCAAAATGCGGAAAACGTTATAATTATCAGAAAATCCTCAAAATCAATATTAATGTAAAATTCGCTGTTTGGAGACTTTCTACTGGTCGATTTTATTTTTATGAGAATTCGGAACGTGGGAGGTTTACAGCCCAGGTGGATTTGGGGTTTGCAAAATGGAGAAAAAGTTACAACTATCAGAAAAACCTTAAAATCAATATTTGGGTGAAATTCGTGGTTTAGAGACTTTCTACTGGTCGACTGTGTTTTTCTAAATAGTTACCGATGCGGTTGTGGAGGGAGGAGTTACCTTATTTTCTAAATTTTTAAATAAGGAAATTGTGCAATTTTTGTTTGATCCTGGCCTTTTGTGAAATTGTAAATTTGCAAGTAGATATTAAATAGCGTGTCGGATTGTGTTTTTTTCTAACATGAATAACATTTTATGGGTTAAGGTCATTGCCGCGCTGAACTTGTTCGCAGAATGGTAGACGCCTAGTGGCAGGGTTGGGATGTTAGTGCCAGCTGTTGTACTAAAACTTAATGAGAATTTGTAATAGGACAAAATGGTGCGGACTTTAAAAGTATAAATACATTATACATATGTATAGATATGTACGGAAAATCAAAGTTACTGAATTTAGACAATGTAAAAACTCCTGAAACAACAAATCCTTTTAAAATGTATTTATTAAACAATTAACACAAAACTAAAGATACATATCGACTAAGCAACTCAAAAGTCGATTCACATCTAATCCCTTTTTCACACTGCCCCGTTCCTCCTAATAAAAGCAGTAACATCTTTGCTCCAGTTGTTATATTTGCTATTAAAGCACGTTTCATGAGTAAACAGAATAGACTATTAACAATAATATGTGGAGCCGCCGAGCGGATGGCTTGTAATTCTCAGTACCCTTTCAAAACAACTAACAAATGTAATAAAGAATGACACAAATACGCAATACATCTTCTAAAGTTATATCAAAAATTGAATGTAAAATCGAATTCAACATCTTTCTCTAATTGCAGATTAATATTAAATTGTACAGGATGCTGAGAAGGTTCAAAATTGTAGTACGTATTATTTATTAATGATCTGCTATGCTGTAGAACTGCGCATGAGTAACGTTTTGCTTGGCGTATAATATACAATAATAATGCAGATGTCAACAATTTCAAAAATTTTTTTATTTCTATCCCTTGTAAATTTTGATTTTGCAAATTTTATGCCAGACTTGAAAATTAGAGAAGTTCATCTTCAATCCATTAACGAAAGTTGGTAAATTGCAGCTTGTGTAATTTTTTTCTCAGAACAAAATTTATCCAATTAAAATTATTTTCTTTTAGAACAAACATTTTGCTTGGTCCTATTTTGACACAAAAAATTGTTGCCGTCAAGGTTTTTTCTTTGCCACAACAGATTTTGTTGTGTATTACACTGAATTTCTATAAGTAGACGGCGTCCTCAAGAAGAAGTATGCAACTATAACGTCCGACGAAGACATGTTTGTTATTAGACACTAAACCACCGAAAAAAATTATTAAAAAAATGAGATTTTGGGTGCATTCTGTCAATGTAACCGCTTTTCAATATTCATACCTACTAGTGCTTCTGTCGTTGGTCGAGAAGTTTAAAGAATCTTAAAGGATGGGCCAGCCAAACTTTTACCTGTTCATAAGACTTACTAACCACTACTAATAAGTATCAAAACTAATTTACGAAACAAATATCATGAAACAGAGCAAGTCCTGTTACATGAAATTTGTATAGTTAGGCCGATTACACACTGGAGAGGCAAATTTCGTGATATTCGTTGCATGAAACAGGAAACTTGTTTCATTAACACATAGCACGTGTATTCAAATAAGATGATGCAGACATGTGTTTCTGAAACAGGAGAGCAAACATTGTTGCGTATAGTAAAGTACGTTTTTTTTCTATACTAATAACTGGAAAAGTGTTACAATGTTGGCAGATATGTGATTAAAACGCTAGGAAATTTTTATACCTCGTGTTGGTAGAACCTTTTCAAAATTGTGGTTATGTGTCAATTTTGAATGTCAAAGTTTCTTAATTTGAACTCTTGACAAATTTATTTTTTTAACATGGAATCATCATCATCATCAATAAAATCGGATAAAAAAAGAAAACCAAGAAATATTTTAAATGCAAAAATAAAGCAGGCGATATTAAATTATGACATATCTGTCAAAATGACAATAATTTTTTTTTAGTGAAAAAAAAGAATTAAAAATCTATGTACCAACATTATTAAAACTAGGGACCCTGCAGGAATGCAACTTATCCCCTAGAAAGTTGACCTTGAAAATTATTATAGAAAAAAAATTACTTTACCTCCCAGGTGCTCGAAATGTGCCGGCGATCACTGGACGCGAGACTGCAAGTTAAACAGGAAGCAGAAACCGAAATGCCCAAACTGGGGTAAGGCGTTCACAGCTAATAATAAAGTATGATTAAAAATTATATTCACCTAGTATGGCTATGAAATAGTTCCTAATTTATGAATGCAACTACGATTATACTTAAATGTCAAACTTGACATTTTATTTTTAAGTGAGTTATAGTTGCATTCATGATTAGGAAATATTCCATAGCCAGACTAGATCAAATGATGAAATTTTTCATGATACTATGTAATTGTGAGATTTATGAGGCCAAACTGCAAATTGTGAGCCGGAAGAAGCCAATCCCGTCGCTTTCTCAAACGCAACCTGTACCAGCGGAGTTACCAGTGCTGCGAACCAGAAAGTTTTTGAAGAAAATTGTATAACCGGAAGTAAGTGTTCACTCCTGTAATTTTTCAGTTTTTTTTTCGATTTTTTCTAAAACCAGGAAAATCTCCTGCTGAATTAAAATCTTATAGACCTATAAGCCTTCTACCAATTTTATCAAAAGTGCTTGAAAAACTTATTCTTAAGAGATTATTTCCAATCCTCGAGAATAACGAGGCAATTCCCAGTCACCAGTTTGGATTTCGCCAAATGCATTCGACAATAGAACAAATCCATAGAGTGGTGGAAAGAATCAACGTAACGTTTGAATCCAAACAATATTGCTCAGCAGCATTTCTAGACATCACCCAGGCCTTCGACAAGGTCTGGTTCACTGGTCTACTGTACAAGTTACGAAATCTCCTACCACTAAACTACTTCCTAATCCTAAAATCCTACCTCCATCAAAGACACTTCCAGGTCAAAGTCAATTCCGAATACACTGAGCTCTTTCCAATCGAAGCGGGAGTACCACAAGGTAGTGTACTTGGCCCACTATTGTACCTGATATATACTGCCGATCTGCCCACCTCGCCGGAAGTCTTAACAGCTACCTTTGCGGACGACACCGCAGTTCTGGCTTCGGATAATGATCCTGTCATTGCGTCTCAAAAACTGCAGACCAACATGACAGCTATTGAAAACTGGCTAAAGAAATGGAGGATAAAAGCTAATGAAGCTAAGTCCGTCCACATAACCTTCACCACCCGCAGAGAAAATTGCCCCCAGGTTTATCTAAACAATAGCCCATTACCTCAACAAGAAGAAGTAAAGTACCTCGGGATGTACATTGATAGAAGGCTTACTTGGCGTAAGCACATTTTCGCTAAGCGAAAACACCTTGGAATGGCACTAACGAAGATGTACTGGTTGCTAGGACGGAAATCCAAACTTAGTCTGAATAACAAAGTACTACTGTACAAAGCAATACTTAAACCAATCTGGACATACGGGCTCCAGCTATGGGGCACGGCTTCCAACTCGAACATCGATATATTGGAGCGCTTCCAATCAAAAGTGCTAAGAATGGTAACTAATGCGCCATGGTTTGTACCTAACACCGTAATTAGACGGGATCTTAAAATGTCAACGGTCAAAGAAGAAATCCGCCGATATAGCACCAATTATAATGCTCGACTTAGTGCTCATCCCAACGATTTTGCAGTGAACCTGATAAACCAACCTAACAATTTTAGACGCTTAAATAGACGTGTGCCATACGACTTATTAACGAGATTTTGATTGTAGATGTAAATGTAGTATTAAGTTTTAGTCGTAAGTTTTAGTTTGTAAGTTTTGTCCCTAAGACTTACCTAGCTGTAAAGCTAAATTCTAGTGAAGAACGCTACTGAGCTATCTTCTACAAGTCATTTATTTTTAGATTACCACACCATTTGCTAAATGTAACTGTACAGATTGCAAATAAAATGGGAAAATTAAAAAAAAACAAAAAAAAAAAATTTCAGTTTTTTTTCGATTTTTTCTAAAACCGCTCTAACGATTTTTTTCAAACTTCACGTTTTTATTAAATTTTTAATGTGTATTGATGTGAGATAGGTATTCCAGTTGAATAATTCTAAAATGGGTTTATTTTGTTTTTTTCTCAATTTTTCTTATTAACTCCTATTTTAAATAGAACACCCGGTATATTATTACATATTTGAATTCAGCTTAAGATTCTAGAGAAAATTTGTCTCTTCAACTAACGCTCTATTTTGTACCAGTTTTGTAGAATTTGTAATTTTTGAAAATTTTGACAAATGCTAAAAAATTTAAAATCTAATTTTTTTATATAAAACGAAATGGTGCCTTTAGTGCTGTTTAATTGATTCCATTAAAAACAAAATGGCGCCTATAGTACCAACACTTCTGCTCGTGTTCAGTAACTGAACTATTTTAGATACTTAAGTTATAGGATGTAAGTGTCTCATTTTGACATTAGTAACTTTTGGTAACTAAATATGCGTACACTGTTAAAAATATTCAATGGACTATTGAAACGACTCAAAGTGGCGGATATCAAAACAGGCAATCAGAAACAGGACCATGTACACTAACATTAATATAGCCACTGTTTTTATTTGTGAACTCTTAGTGTATAATACTTTGTTTTCAAACGTCATAAAAGTGACAACTTATGTGCCTTGGCAAACAAGGTAAATGCGTTACTTTAATGCCTAGGCATAAAAGTGGTTACTTTTACGCCGGCGGAGTAAAATTACTTCAAAACTTCATTAGCTTTTGAATATTTTTGGCATTAGCCTTTTTGATTGTCCGGAACTGATGTAGACGTCAAAAACACTTCGTTTACAAACAGGTAAGTATCTAACTTTCCAGAATTAATTAAACGAAATTCGGAGACCTAACAAAATCATACCTCTATAATAATCCGGAACATTCCCGAGGTTACAACATTTCGACTCCCAGTCTATGCGCAGTTACTACAGTAAGCGGGACGAGACGCTAATCGCAGCAAACATTAGTAATGTTTCTAGAGGTAGTAAATGCAAGTGGGATTAAAAAAATTTATAACAATATTTTTGAACAAAGGTACGAATTTAGATTATTTCCAGATTTAAGATTTGTGTGTACTGAGTACAAACATTTCTGTGTAATGTAAAAAATGTGTATAGGCCCTAACAAAAGGATAAATTTTTCTCTCCTTCTATATTACTGGCTCTAGAAATGGGAAAATTTGCTGCTATTATCGTCTCGTACGTACATAACCTTAAACTCAAACACGCTGCTTTGACGTTTGTGTGCGATTTGCATCTTCGACTGTAATTATTAACAACACAGCTATAGCCGAGGTTTTTAATAGCTATTTGCGTTATTAGACCGGTAGCAACATTTTTATGGGCGCGCCAATACTTTACAGGTCGAGGCCTTAGGGCGAGACCTGTATGTTAGGCAAGGCCATAAAAATGCTACCGGTCGTGTATCGTATAAGATTTTTTAGGATACTGCATTTGTAACTAGCGTTTACATAAAATTTACCGGCCTAGACCAGTAGTAGTTCTACTACTGGTCTGGGCCAGTAAATTTTACCTACCGGACTCGTTTGTAACTATGTAAACGCTAGTTACCAATGCAGTATCCTAACAACATTTGTACGTAAAGCCTCTATGACACGACGCTAGATTTTATGCAAAATTTACTTGTAAATTTTTATAAAAATATTAAGCATTGTTGCATACAGAAAATTGGCTGCTAAATTTTGATTAGTCTTCTAGCAGTGGCTACAAGTATTAATTCTGTGATAATGGTTTATTGTGCATTAGATAATTGTAGTACAAAGCAAAGTAAGGGAATAGCGTTGTTCAGTTTTTCGAAAAATTTGCAACAACGGCATTATTGGTCTAAATTTTGCAAAAGCAATAATTGGAACCACTTCGGCCCAGGTCGGTGACTCAATCACTGGATTTCTGCACGTTTCGAACCTCTACCAATAACATCCAACTCTATGAGTGCATCTTCGACTGTAATTATTAACAACGCAGCTACAACCGAGGTATGTACACATTTGTATGTTGTACTTGTTATTAATTAGTCTTTTCATTCAATAGAGACGAGTACGACCGAAAGCAAGATGGCAAGACAAAATTCTAAACCACTTAGGCCCAGGGCGTTGACTCAATCACTGGATTTACTATCAATCTTATATTGAAAATAAAGTAGTGTAATAATATTATACATTTCTATCGTGCAAAAAACGTCATAAGCATCAGGAACGTTAAGGAATTATCAATCTCAGGCAAAAATTGGAGTCGTCGCTTCGCTTCTCCTCCAAACAATTGTCTTTGATCGGTAAAATGTCCTTACCGTTCTTAATATTTAATATACTATATAGGAAGTATAAATTGAGTTGTGAACGTTATAACATTTACCAATATATCGCAGTAAAATTTGGTAACAGTATCTGCATTCTTGTATACGGTGTCGATTTAACAAAGCGATGCTGGTTTGCTGTTGAATGGCAGATATAGTAATGATAAATGATTATGGCAAATACTATTTAAACGTTTTCTAACTCGTGGAATTGCCATGTTTCGTACAATTTTAGGCAGCCTTTATAGAAAAATGTAGATTGCAAACAAAATAGCATATTGTTTTATTTGAATTGAAAGTCACTTGGTTTGACGAGCAATTATTTTGATTATATATTAACGCAAAAATTGCAAGTCAAACAGAGCCACTTTTAATCCAAATAATGCATACTATTTGGTCTGTAACCTAGAAAAGTACAAAATATAAATATAACATTTTGCACGATATAGTGATTTTACTTAGTTACCGTGTTTGTTGCCAAATCAGTAAGTTATGTTTAGCGTTCTAGAACGGTAAATAATAATTTGAGGTTAGCAGTTTAGGTTTTGCATCAGTTTTGACACAGACTGAGGCAAATAGTATACTGTTTTATTGGATTGAAAGAGTCACCTTGTTTGACGAGCAATTATTTTGATTATATATTAACGCAAAAATTGCAAGTCAAACAGAGCCACTTTTAATACAAATAATTCATACTATTTGGTCTGCAACCTAGAAAAGTACAAAATATTAAAAATTGTAGATGATTGATTGCGTTTGACGTTATTCATTTAAAGACCATTATGACAAGTGCATCCATAGGCAACCAGTTAGACCTTAATTTTAGTTAAGTATGAAATTAAGGACTTTTTTTGAGTGAGCCGCAGTTTATGGCCACGCGAGCGAGGCACATAAAGAAAAGGCCAACCTTAATGAAACATTGAAATTGCATAGGTATATATATTTATTTTTATAATGAATAATCATTATATTTTACAGCTACTATTTGGTACTGGGGTGTTCTCCTGTAATAAAATAATTATTAGGTAATTTAATGCAAATTTTTTAATACTACCACTAATTCTCCTTCCACTACCAATAACTCCCCTTCCACTACAGAAGAATTGTTCTGCAAATTTTGAAAAACATTGCAAATTAGTTGTTATAGATGTGATAGTTTTGTACAGGAGAGAAGATTGAGATGACAAATTGCAATAAAATTGGGAATTAATTAAATTGCTCAATTTATTTAAAATAGTGATGTTTAATAAAACATATTATTTTTAATATTTAGAACCAAAGTAGATACTTACAATTAAGAAATGTTTTTAAATACTTTGTAAATGGGATGAAATTAATTATCTGTATGAGGCGGCAGTTTTATAGTACCTTTGAAAGAGGTTTTAGTAAAGTTTTCAAAAATAAATTTTTTCTCCAACCACACGAATAAGACGCCATATTGTCGAATAATTTTGTATAAAAAGTAAGTCATTTCGGAATGTTTACAAATTACCTTGGCAACTGTACACTTTTCGATTCATATTTGCACTAGTACAAAAATGGACGCAAGATAGGGTTTTACGCGGTAAATTTTAAATAAAAAGCAAACGCTTCGTCAATATTCGGCAGTCGCCGTCGTTGTTGTTTATTTTTCCCGTACAGTGATTGTTTATTTGCGCCATGACAGTTCTACAATATAACCTACAATGTTTGATTCTAAATAATAAGTCATATTACCGAATTTATGAGTAGTTGGAGAAAAAATTGTATGTTTCATTCGTACAAAAAATGCGTTTTCGGGACGCGTAAGACTCGCCGGACTCCGCTGCGCGTCGTCCGACGATCTGTCTTACTTGTCCAGAAATCATGCATTTTTTGTACTAATGAAACAAATAACTATTGAAGGATTGCGGAAAATCAACAATTATCAATTGGAAAAAAACTGCAATAATACTAGCAGTCTTTTAAATCTCGTGGGTAGAATATGTTCAGGCAATTTATTGACAAATATAAATGTGTAATAACACTAATCATATTATCGTTTAGCAACGTGATAAACTCACCATTCTATTATCACTGTTGCCGGTTTGGTTCTATAAAACGAAATAATAAGATTAGGTACCTACTTAATATTTACAAATTATTTTTGATAACCTATTAACAGAGAGGTTACTGTTGCATTAGCTTCAGCTTCAGTTGCTTCCACTTCAGAATTATTAAGCATCTGGATGACGCCCATATCCTACAAAATAAACATTGACACATTAGTGTGTGCTTATATTATTAATTATCAAAATTCACTTTAAAGGTTTTACAGTAATCTGTTGTCTCTTGCTGTTAAAACTCGCCCCAAACATATCGTCATCAATCGTCTGTACTAAGTTGAATTAAAAGAATGAATTTACAATGTTTTCATTTTGACAGTGTACTCAGATATGGTTTGAGCACTGGTTTGCTCATGCATCGTTTAAAATTTTTCATATGAATTTGTTTTATTCTGATTCACTTTTCTCGCTTCTCAAATCAGTTCCGAGTGGTTTTAGTGTTTTATTTACAAGCAATGTACGAACTATTAAGTTCTCTATTTTCCGTTTGTTTTGTGGAGGAACAGTATGGGGTCTGCTGGCCACATGTGATACCTTAACAGATGACATATATAATTAATGTTTTTAATTATTACAGTTACATGGTAAATTCTCTAAAAGCACTTTTTGTATCTGTATTTAAATTTCGCGCCAAATTAACTATAAAACTTTCAAAAGGCGCGTGCGCATTGCCTGTTGAATATAAAATATTAGTCAAAATCGCCGATCTTTGGTTTTCATATTTAATAAGAGATTTTTTTTCTCTGGATTATATTTGTTGTTCTTGTATTAGAGTGAAATGGAAAAAAACCTTATTTCTTTTGTAAATTTAATTTAGGTGACAAAAAAATCATGTACTTTTAAAAACTAAAAAATTTGAATACGAGTTCGGCTGAAATTTTCGTTTGAACATTGACTAGAAAAATTCGGTTAAAAAAAAGTATGGTCCACACAGCCCTGCATAGAGAGTGCTCAAAGTTAAAGCTACGATTTCGATTACATTATCAAATTTGTAGTACTGTTCACGCAGATTACAATGGCAAAAACAGGAGAACAATTGAGCATCAGACTTTCAAGTTATTCGCAAAATTAAAATTTTTTTAATAGAACAAATTATTACATAAGTGTATTTACAATAAGCAAAAATATACAGGGTGTTTATTTTTTTTACTTTTGTGAATAATTTGAAAATTTGATGATCAATTGTTTTTCTGTTTTCGCCATCGTAATCTAGGTGAGTTATACTACAGCTTTGCTAATTTAATCGAAATATTGATAACAAAGTTAGCAATAGCGGACAATTAACTTTGAACAGCCTGTATATTATATTATATAAGCAATACATTTATTTAGTAAGAAATGGTTTATTATAACCAATTATTTAATCAAATTAGTTTACACTAATTATTTAATCTTACCGCTTGCTCCTTTTTCTGGCTCTCCCTTTTACGAGCCAAAGCTTTTGCTGGATTGGCAGCTATCTGCTGCCCCATGTCCATTACCCTCCTCATAGAAAATTCTCTGGTGTTTCCACACCCCTCGCAATATTTTTGGAAATCTAAATTGGAAAAGGTAGTAGTCAAATTAATTCCATAAGTAGTAAAACTTTTGAATTTTCTTTCTTTAATTAGGATAGTCGATTACTTAGTGAATAATCGAAATGTCGAATGATCATATTTTTAAAGATGGATGCCTAGCAGTAAATTGTAATAAATACCACAGATCAGAAAATTGCACTCGCAAAAACGTATCACGGTGCAGGTACGGCTGTCGTATTGCCCTACCGGAATATGTCATTTCCAGGAGGGACATATCTCTAAAAAGAAAATTTGTAATTTAACTAGTCAAGTTTACTTTTAAATATAAAGGTACCGTAACTTGTCCAAAATACGCATACAGACAAATTAATACTCATGCAACTGAAGGATTCTATGATTATAAATCCTTACTCCACACTCACAACAAAATCTATCAGGATTGTATAATAGTTATTTACTATACAAGTGGGATAACAGCATCATTAATATACGTGTGTGTAAGTTACAAACGAGTGCGTAGTACGAGTTATGTAAGCACACAAGTATATTAATGATGCATTATCACACATGTATTGTACAAAATTTTATCTACGACTGCCTAAAATTGAGAAAAGTGCATTCAGAGAAATGTCATCTCTGTCATTTTCAAAAATATTTTAGTAGGCAAATGTCATTATGTCATTCATTTGATACCATTTCAGTTACGTAATGAAGTCATTACACAACTCAGTTGCGTAATGAAACCATTACATAACTGAGTGGTGTAATGAGCTTCATTACCTAACTGAAATAGTGTCAAATGAGTGACGTAATGAGTTACTTATCCCACTCGAGTAGATAAACAAATAAATAGTATTAAAACACAATTGCATGAAAACTGAAAGCTAAGTTATTTTTAAAATAAATTATACGTTTTAAATGGTTTTTGTTTGATGAACCCTTTGTTTAAACCAATTAGGTATTTTTTTGTAGAAAAAGTAGGTAATAAAATGGACATTTTACTTACCATGTTGATTCACACACCACTAAGAACAACGCACAAAATGAAGAATTACAAAAACCACTGCACACTAAGAACTTTTAAGTAATAATGTTACTGATAGGTAGTTTTGCAAGTGGGATTGACTACCTGAGTTTTTGGGATAGAAAGTAGACACTTCAATACTTATGAAAATTCCCCATCATAACAATAACACATTATTATATTTCCTTTATATTCCAAAGGCAGGTAGGTACTTCATTGTCCCTATTTTCAGAAAATTCTAGGTTTGTCTAAATATGGTGCTTTTAGAGATCAGCAAATTCCAGGAATTTAGCTTACGGAAACTGCCCAGTGACATTTGCACTAACTGCGAATTTACAGCATTGTAACAATAATTAGCATTTAATACTGAACAGAAAAAAAGACACTATTCAATTCAGCAGTATTGGCTGTATCCAATATGAAAGAAAGTTGCCCGGAGGCTATCCAAAAATGTTCATAAAACGCTTTCCAGAGGTAAGCGTTTCCTTTCCAGAAACTTTGAATTTTAAAATATATTTTTTGGAACTTTTCTTTACTGCCAATCTCCAGCGTACTTTTAAAACTTTCTTTAGTGCAACAAAAGTTATTAAATTCGTCCTACATTTTAAATGCGGCATATGCTGCGGGCTTCAGCTAGTCAGCAAATATTTCATAACACGCGGAGATAAAATGCAAGAATCTGTTCAGTCTCAAAACGTACGGATTTTTAAAAATTATGCAAAATTTGCAGCTTGTAGCGACAGACGTTTTATCTAAGTATCTAACTATGTTGGTTAATTATAGTTTGTTATTTTTTTCTTTTGTCTTGAAGTCGGCAATATGTCCAGTACCACGATGAACAGATTCTTAGTATATATATATATTGCTATGTTATGCTAGCTGATAAATTTATTTTAAATTATCGTATTACTTTGCCCTTTATTTTTAACTTTCAATTCAAATCCGTATTTTACAATATTATTAATGAAACTCTCTCAGGTGGTTCGCAATATCTAGTAACCCAATGATTGACTTGTCAAATTCTCTTTGTTTAATTGCCAGTTCATTGACTTTCATAAAAATTGACACCTAACGTCAAATTAATCAAAATTCAGAACGAATATCAAGGTTTTTACAATAAGATCTAATATGCAATTCTTTCACCAATCTCTTATGTAAGTATGAAATTCAATTATATTTTTATACCTTCTTACTGGTTATAGCTTTTTAAATGTTCCATTTAACCTTTTAAAACACAAACCTGATTTAACACTTTGCTTGTTAATACTGCCAAAATCCTTCCAAGCTGGATCCTCACTCCGACTGCACTCAAACACCTGCTTATCCAAACTGCATCACCTGCGATGAATGTAAACTCTCAGCATCACCTTATTGCCATCCACTTCAAAACTTCCACATCCTGTACTGGATTCCTGTCGTTGTTCCCTGCTGCTGTCAACTTCAAGTCTCCTAGCTCCTGTACTGGATTACTGCAGCTCCGATCCCTCTCTGGTAAGTGTCAGCATAAAACTTGTTCCAAATATGAATTTGTCTCTTTTTTAGATGGTCCTACGTCTTCAATGATACCCACAGGTTTCCCAAAAACAATTCGCTGCACGTACTAACCTCTTGTTTGTGTCTTGTATTCCATTTCCAATGTAGTATCAATAATATCCTCACTGACCAAAGCTTGTCCCTTTATTTCTTGTTTTTAATATTTTATTTTATGTTTCCACCTCGAAGATTTTGCTTTTAACCCATCTAATTTGCATCAACCATAACATTTACAAATTATACAACATTTATTAATGTTTCTTTATTCGAAAATCACACCCATATCAAATTATGTATACATTTTTGAGTTGTTTTTTTAGTAACTAATTAAACAAATTACAAATTATTACTATTAGACACGATTCTTGCTGCCTCCTATCTACATTTTTTTTATATAATCAAAACAGATATTTTATTTTAATTATCATAACAGATACATTTTAGTAGTAACCTTGGTATTTATTCCTATTCAGAATTTTCTTATTACAGATTAAGTTTGAGTAATCAATCATTATGCTATTATTTGACTAACCAATAATAATAAAGTTAATTTCATTATACTTTAACATGTATTTAGATCCATTAATTTGCTTATATCTGACTTCCAAATTTATTTGACTAAACTGTTTCTTTAGTATTCATATTTAAATTATCAAAGAATATAGTGTATCATAACAATATATATATATATAAGCGAGTTGATTTACAACTGTCGTTGTCTCTCGCATCCTTTACGCCAAAGAGTTCTATCCTCCCGGTCGGCTTCTTCCAGCTGTCTGGTTTGCATTGCCTCGTGCACCCTTTTTATCCAAGTGTTACGAGGTCTTCCTCGTTTTTTTCGTTCAGCTGGTGTCCACTTCCAGACTTTAAGTGGCCATCTTTCTGGTTCCATTCGTCGCATTCTTAGTAATTTATGTAAAACGTCTTGTTTGCGTTACGACCGGAATGCAGGAAGTTGTTTTTATAAATATAATATTTCAGTATTGCCTTTCAACCTACATAGCGAAGAATGCAGAATTAAACACTGTGTCAAGCGGAAACAGCGGTGACAACGTAGCTTAACCTACTATAAGTTTTAAGTATTTATTGATTAGTATATAAGTCCATTACTAATTATGAACAAGTGAGTCCAATTTGAACTGTGTGTAATATTAGGAGTGCGAGGCTGTATTACTCCAGTGACTATCCAACGCCATCAGCCTGCTCTCCTAGTGCGACTTGTGTAATAGTACCCATACGCCCGAAAGCAGAAATAACCAGCGCAAAGGGCAAACACCTATCAGCTTCTAGGCCCAGTTCTGTTCAGTCCAATTGAAACGTACACCTACAATTTTCACCGTGATGTACACCGTGGCAGAAAAAAACATATATACCCTTTAAATATGCATAGTCAGTAGGTAGGGTTTAGGAAAACTAAGGTGAGGCAGAGCATTAAGGCTAACGTTAAGAAATTAGGCAAAAATGGGCGCTAACGTCAAAATGACCGTAACACTTTTCATTTCTTTATAACTTATAATAGTTTCTCCTATTGGTGCTGTAATCGCAATCACTTCAGATTCGAATTCATTAAATCGAGATTACAACCAAAAAACCATCGTTGAATTTTAGACATTTAATATATAATTTAGATGTTGCATGTTCGAAGTACAAACTTAATGTATTCTTAAATAACTAATGCATTCACGCAATCTACCTACATTTCACAATCATGACCAGTCATCACATTTCTCACATTCCGCGGAGCCACAGCCTTTCAAACAACTCATTACGCAACCTATTACTAAGCAATTATAATATTAATATTTTGTATACAGTGTGATTAATAATATGTATGCTAGTCACACTACATGGCGTTCTTACATTCTATTATTAACTCCATAACATTGTTTTTTTAAAATTGGTTCAATTTATTCCTACGCGTTTATTATTTGACACTAGTCACCATATTTACATTCGGTTTTGGGGTCGTGTTTCTTGTGTTTAACACTCGTTTATTCGAGCTAAATTTCAACTTACACATAATTGTAGCTCTTTCGATTTATCATTCCACTAGTATTATTCTCCAAATTGTTTCCTTTCTTCGTTATTTCGTCGTTTTGTTCTTTATATGGGTTTGTATTGCTATATCTTGTTTGGTCAGATCATTTTGGATATAAATCTTTTTGTTACCTAGGTTTTGCATGTTTTTCATTATCTCTGGTTTTTGCTGAAATAATTCAAGTTTTGCTACTATTATTTTGCTGTTATCATGCTTTTCTATTTTGTAGTTGTTTCGAATATCTGGTATTATTCCTATTTCATATTTAAGGGAATTCATCAAATATTCTTTCAGTGTATGGTCTCCCACTTTGAGTCCTTTTATAAAGATATTTTGCTCTTTTTTTTATTTCTTTGGTGTTTTAGTCTTGAACACATATATCTGGGTTTCTCCTCTCCCATTCAATTACCTTTTGATAATTTATTCTTATACTTTTCTTATCTCTTCCTACCTAACTTTTTCTCATCTCTACCTTAATTGTTTCTTTCAGTATCTCACTATTTTGTTGTAATTTCTTCTTTATATTTTGCATTATATATCGCTTTCATAATTATTTGTTAGAACAATTCCATTAAAGCAGTTACTCTTGGTACTTTAGCTTCAAATCCTAGCATTTTCACGAGTCACGCCAGCAAAATTCGTAATTCAGTGGTAATGTGATCAAAATTCATTTCTATAAACCTTATTTCCGCACAGTTCAGTTCAAATATTATTGCTTCACCGTAGTTAAAGATTGCCGATTTAGGTTCATGTTGGCTTACGTTATAAATTCACCCTTTGTTCTCTTCTGTTCGTAAAGCAGTCTCAGGTTACCGATTTCTTAGTATTTAACATTGTTCTGCTATACCCAGGGTACCCTGCGAGTTTCGCAAGTGTTGAACCATATTTCGTCATGCTAAAACTTTCCGTAGCTTTAAGCAGGAGCTTGAGTCAGCTTTGGTGATCCCAACAGCTTCAGAACCGTTCTATCGTACGAGTGAAACAAGGATGTAGATAAGACGCGTCTGCGCGATGTCATTCTTCCCGCTTCCCGCTTAGGAGTAAACTCACTTCGCTACCGACTGTTGAATTAGAACAAACGTTTTTGGTTTCTTCAACCCCCGTTTGCGGCCGGGGGACGTTGCTCGAACTTTCGTAATTTTCGTTGTGAATAACTGTGTGTGTTTGGTAAACTGTGTCGTACCACTTTTAGCGTTTTCGAATGGTTTCGCTATGCAAGAAATCTCCGGCGTTGACAGTGTTGAACTTTTCGTTTGAAGTGCATGGGAAGCATTAATTAGTGGGGGTCAAGAGTTCTTATCGTTGAGGGTTGCGAGGCCCTCGAATATATCGTTTATACGGATCCTAACAAACTCTTGCTATCGAACCCAATGCTAATTTGAATTTAACGTCGTATTACCGGAACTCGCACGTCGAGGGGTTTACCCCGTGTTATCGCTACGTCGACTTCGCCCTTCGGGGGACTCTATTGCATCATGCCACCCTTAGTTGTTGCCAGCATCTTCGAAGCTGTGCCCGCATCACGTCTTCGTCCGCTGATTTCGCCGTCGTCCGTTCTTTCCTGCAGTTTGTTTGGGAAGCGACGCTACATACAGTATCGCCCGTAATTGTGCAGCCAGCCAATTTCCTCAAGGGGAAAGGTATTGTAAATTAGTTTTATTGTGTATAACAAAAAGTGAACGCCCCGTCGAGTGCTGAACGATTAGTATATTTGTTGTCAATGATGTGTCTTGCCGTTTGCTAAATTTAACGATTTACCTATGCATTCTTAATGTGTTTACCGTCAAGTGTACCCTTTGTAATTAAAGTTAACGTATTGAGTAATCTAACCTAACTAACCTTTTGAGTATTTTTAAATCTAACTAGTCAATGTAATGATCATTGTCACCTGCATATATTTTATTTCATCCTAATAGAGTTCTTGGTCAAGTATCGATGTTTTTCATTTGTGTTTGGTATTTGCATGCTGTTTTATGTACTGTTACAGATGTAAGAGGAGGTTAGCAGCTGTTTTATGAGATATTGTTGTAAGGTAAGTCGAAACTGTATTTAGCTCGCCGAACAAACTCTGCCAAGTTTAAACGTATCCAAGTGGATTGCCTACTTCCATTTTCAAGTCATTTCACTTGTGCTGCGATTGTAGTTTTCCCGATATGTCAAGAAAATGGTGGCGCGTCAATTATTTAACATCTTTAACCTCTTATGTATCGATGTACAGCCCTAACTCGAAGGTAGAAAAGAACCCGCCCTCCCGGTTGAGTGTAGTCGAGCAACCCTTCGTGTTACCGTCATCTAACGGGGTTAGGGTCTTGTATTTTCGATCGACCTCCCGATTTTGTAGTTTTATCGTGCCGCGACTAACAAGTCCGGCTCTCGAGCGTATGATTTTGTTGTGCACGCTTGAGGGGTGGTTTGTTATGTCGTTGTGTCGTTTATGTACGGTAACATATTTTCTCCATCGTCATGGTCTTATATTCTGATGCTTTTCCATTTTTTATTACGTTCCACTTTCCTGTTCTATACCTACTAACCTTAATTTACTATTTCAAATCCTTTATCTAATAAACTTGTCTGTCCGGGACGCTGTTTTGTCCGTCCGGGACGCTGTTTCAGCAGCCAAACCGTAAGAGATAGAGAAAAAAGTTGTTAAAGTTATATGTTTGGAATGGTCATGTCAGGTCAGGAACCGAATTACAGTCACGTGACACTTCCGGTTTTCGAGAAATCACGTGATTTATCGAAAACCGGAAGTGTCAGTACGCTGTTTCAGCAGCCAAACGGAGCTGCGACCCTCTGCGCCTTAAAACCTCGATCGGTTAGGCAACCACTTTGACACCTTTTAGGTCTGGGTACAGTTTTTATTTAATACGCGTTCTATTTGAAAAACGGTCTTTTTAGTTTTTTTAAATGAGACATTTGTCTCACTGGACTTTTAGTTGTTTATAATACAATAAGCTCGTTTCTGGGACTTTTTTATACTTCCTACTTTAGTTTTCCTATAATTCTTACACATAATAAAAGATGGTTAGACAATCCAAGAACTAGCGAAAATTATAAGTACTACTACTACTAGGTCTACTATGAATGTAATTTTTATTTGATATTCTAGCTGCCAATCTTGCGCTTATTTCTACTTGATGTAGTTATAATAATGAATATAAACCTCTATTGGTGAGCTTTATCTTTCAATTGTCACATATATTGTAATGACTATTGCATACATCTGTCAAACGATATCATTTAACCAATGATCGAACTCGCTTTTTAACTTTCAACCAATCAAAAACGACTTAAGAAAATTTGCACTCCTGCTTCGCAGTCGTGCAAATTTTCGTCGCAACACGCTGTCGTGCATCTGTCTGACCAGTAGTACCGGCAAGTCGCTATGCACTTAATACATTACTGTTGATAATTCACTCTGCTGTATTTTATTCTTAGTAATAAATTCATACATTCCTTTATCTTAGCTACTATTTCACATCTGGCTAATTAAAAAGTATATATTTGAATTCATTAATTTTACTTTCGGCTGTGTTGCCCTTTTTATACTTTATTTATCGCAATTACATATTTTTAAAGGCTGGCTCATGGGAGAAATCTCTATCTGCAGGTTTGAGTCTTTACACAGTTGAACTTTTTCTTTTGTATGTCAAATGCATAAATATGACAAATGATTAAATTTTCTTTATAACCTCAAATAATGTCGTACGAAGCATACACAAATTGGAAGACAAATATCAAATTTGAAAGAGGCAAACTATTAATAAATCCACCACAGGTAAATAAAGCAACGCTCTTCCTTTATTTATGTAACTTAGCGATATCTTTTATCTGTTTCTAGGTCAACGACAACTCCTTGTCCTAAGTGAACTGGATCCAAATTACCAGCCGGACGCCGCACTGCCCCTTTAGTTCAACCAAGGCCCTTATGCTGCTATTGCCTTCCAGTATCTGATCTACGCGTGCACTCCAAAATGCAGAATTGTACTTACTGCCAACGTGCTGTCCTGGCTTTGCTGCTCCAAAAACGCTCCTTTTGTCCAGAGAAATTAGACATTGCTCTTCGGAAAAATTCCCGGAAAGCTGGATTTTGGCATGAGCCTTGATATTGTGGTTCTAAACAAAATCTCAAAAGTCCTCATCGATCCGAGTGCCGCTAAAAATTTTAAGGGGGAGCAAAGATCACCAAAAACGGTATTTCGTGAATATCTCGTTAACGGTGACTTTTACAGAAAAAATATTAATTATCAAATTTGTAGCTTATAAAATTTCTAACAATAAAGATATCACGACTTTTATTCGTAAAAGTAACCGTTTTGAAGATAATTCGATTTACAGAGTTGTAACGAATAGATGCACTCTTCGATGGCATATATATCTCATTGGAGTTGCGACTTGAAATATTCCAGAATTTCAGAGCCCATAAAAATAGAAAGAAACACATATATAGTACACTGTAGTCTAGATAGAGAAGCAATGTGCTCCGAAAAGTTCCCCTCCGTTGTCATAAAACCTCAAGGGACATCCGCTTGCTATTCGTGTAGGAGCATAATAGTATATTATGTTATTAGGAGTAAAAATTGTACTTTATTTGGCGTGGCTGGACTGTTTATCTGCTGAGCTTTCGATGCAGATAATTATAGTCGAGCCACATAAAGATACTTTTGTTCCGAATAACATATAGTATTTTTTTCTTCAAACGTTTATAACAAATTATTTAAGAAATTTTAAGAAACCTGGAATTATTTTAAGCTAGAGTATTGGGTAGACTGATAAATGTAGGGTGCTTTGGAGAGCATCACTATGATTACACTATAAACAACGTTGTGAACAAAATCCGAAAAAAAAATACTTTATCTCGTCAGTCTTGCTTAAATGTAACACCCGATATAAATGACGTCGAGACTTGGGACTCCACTGAAATTGTAGATCCATCACGTGTCCTAACTGAATCTATTTAAATAGAGAAGACAGCAGAAGAACAAGAAGAAGAAGAAGAAGAAGATGATGATAAAGAGGAAAGCATACCGATTGAAATAGAGTCTGAAGATGAATAAGAATAACTCCCGTTTTGAATCAAAAATTGATTAATGAACAAGTTCATAATATATTTTTTTAAATAAACATTTTTAAAACAAAAATAAACGTGGAATATGCTTACTGGGGACACCACATGAAAAAAACGCACCTTGTACTCTACCTCGAAGGTGGTGTGGAAAAGAGTGCACGTTTCAACTCTGTAAATCGAATTATCTTCAAGACGGTTACCTTTACGAATAAAAGTCATGATATCTTTATTATTAAAAATTTCATAAGCTACAAATTTGATAATCAATATTTTTTCTGTAAAAGTGACCGTTAACGAGATATTCACGAAATGCCGTTTTTGGTGACCTTTGCCCCCCCTTAAAATTTTTAGCGGCACTCGGATCGATGAGGACTTTTGACATTTTGTTAAAACCACAATATCAAGGCTCATACCAAAATCCAGCTTTCCGGGAATTTTTCCGAAGTTTTGCTATTATTTTGTCTAATTTCACTGGACTACTTGTAGTTATCCGGAACACACTGATTATTTATCCCAGATAGCCCCACACATGGAATTAAATAATAAACAAGGCTGGGACAAAGACATCTGCTTATTCTTCCAAATTACAACTGTTATTTTTGAAGCCAGCGCAAAATTAGCTTGGCTTGGCTATTTTTTATTAATATTCCTGGTGCTAACGTTTTTAACTTAGATACCTACTATAAACCGTTCAATGGTTATTTTCCCGATAGGAGACCCTGTTAGGGTAATAAATTTCACCCTGTAAATATGCTGTCAGTCATTAACAAAAGTTAGGTTATGCCCATTTTATACAAAATGATAATTTTATGTTAATGTACAAAACGTGGTTGCCAGATTTGGTTTTGGATTTTGTGCCACTTTTATTATTGGTTAAGATAAATTTCATGAAAGACAACTTGCTGATTCTGAATACATTTCAGGCATAATGGTATAATGAAAGTTTTTTTATTGTAATTACAAATTGTATACAAAAATATCTAAATATTACAATTTATGTATTTTTTTCAGTATAAATGAATAAAGCTTTTACAAGCCACTTTAGGCCCATTGCATAACAATCTGTCTCCATTGTCCCTAATTCATGATTTTATTTCTCCAGTCTTCTATTCCCTTTCTTGCTATGTCTTCCATTACTGCCTCCTTCCACCTATTCCTTGGTCGTCTTCTTCTTCTAGTTTCTTGCGCTCTGCCTTCCAATACTATCTTAGTAGCTCTTCCAGCTGGAATTCTCCATATATGCCCAAACCATCTTAAGCTTTGAGCTTTAATGAAGTCTACTATACTTGGCTCCCCATACTTCTCTTGTACCTCTTCGTTTGTAAGTCTTCTCCCACTATCCTCCGTCCGAGTCCCTCCAAATATTTTTCGCAGCATTTTTCTCTCCCACCTACTTATCATGTCTTGATCTGCCACATTCATCGTCCATGTTTCACATGCATACGTAGCTGTGGGTCGAATTACAGTCTTATAAGTCGTAGTTTTGCATTTCGCGATATTTGTTTTGAGGACATTATACTATTTAATGCGCCCGCACATCTCGATGCTTTTATTAAACTTGATTTAATTTCTTGTGTGTAATTTAAGTTTTCAGAGATTAATGTTCCCAAGAAAGTAAGCTTCTTAACTCGTTCTATTCTCAAATCTTAATATTACGGCATTATTATTGATTTCTTTATTTTTTCCACTATTTTTTTGTTAAAGTTGCTGAATATTGTCCAGTGGAAGTTGAAAAATTGATTTTATTTAAATATGGCCACAGAAGAAAATCGCAGGGAGTTAAGTCACAAGAATTCGGGGGCCACACTGTAGACATGTTTTAACTAATAACTCTGTTTTCGTATAGCTCTCCAAGTAAATTGAAATTTTCTTGTGTTGTGTGAAGTCTTACCCCATCTTATTGAAAGTAACCCTTTTGTAATTCATCGTCACGTAACTTTTCAAAAACGGCGACAAAATTTCAGTACGATATGGTTGTGCATTTGTTACGTGTCAAAAGCATTTGATATTAATACTAGTGTTGAATGAGGAATCTAGTGAGAGTGACGCGATAAAATTAATATCAGATTGGCTTTGTTCGTTGCTAGAGAGGGGAGAAAAACAACGTTTGTTTTGTTTGAGAGAAAATTGGTATATCAGCTTTTAAAAAAGGCAAGAGTTTTCGTGGGGTGTAAATGACAATCTCGCCATTTAATATGGTTTGGTGATAGTAAAGAATTGGGTTACTGGCCAACCGTTCCTGTAAGGGAGATCATTAAGCGGATGTCATTTTTCCATTAAATATTATATTCAAGCTGTGAAGCGATTTGGGAAACACGAATTCAACGATTGCGAAGTTTATTGCCTGTGAACAGGCAACAACTATTAGGCGGAAAATCTTGGAAAGATAATCTACGGAGAATCAACCGCAGTCTTGGGGGTCGATGTGTAGCGAATGACACCCGATGTTGGGGCCTGTCAAGCTGACATGTGATAGGAGTAACGGGACGTATTAAATGTCTGCGAGTATATCAGCACAAAAATAAGTGTTTTAGCTAGAATCTGATGATATTTTTGCATATAAAAACTGTGTAACCATTAAACTTACGAGCGGTTTAAGTTAAGCTATTTGGGGTACCCTGCGTTAGGTTGTAATATTATATATATATATATATATATATATATATATATATATATATATCCTTTCTACTCCTAGGTGGAGCATAGGGCTTCAACAAAGTGTCGCCATCGGACTCGATTTCGTGCAAGTACTTTTACTTCGTTCCAAGTTTTACCGGTATCCGTTGCTTCTTTTAGTATTGTACGTCTCCAGGTCATCTGTGGTCTGCCTCGCTTTCTCTTGCCTTGCGGATTCCAATCTAACACCACTCTCGAAATCTCAGTTTGATCTTTTCTTAAAGAATGACCAATCCATTTCCATTTTCTTTTGCGAATTTCTTTAGCTACCTCAGGCTGGTTAGTAGTTAGCCACAGTTGTTCGTTGGAGATTATTTCTGGCCAGAAAATACGACATATTTTTCGCAGACATTTATTTATGAAAGTTTGTAATTTAGTAGAGATGTTTGCTGTGATCTTCCAGGTTTCACACCCATATAACAGTACTGATTTAACGTTGGAATTAAATAATCTTAGCTTCGTTTTTCTAGTTATTTGAGTTGAAGCCCAGATTCTGTTGAGCATTCCAAATGCTTGTCTGGCTTTCCGGATACGATTTAGAACGTCTTCTTCTGTGCCCCCCTTAGTGGTTATGATAGAGCCAAGATAGCAGAACTGGTCTACTTCTTCTACCTCCTGGTTGCTGATGTAAAATTTGTTGCGGTTACGTGTATTAATTCGCATTGCTTTTGTTTTGGCTACATTAATTTCAAGACCTACACGACCTGCTTCCGTAACCAGTTGTCGTAGTTTTGCTGCCATATCTTCATACGTGTGAGCCAAGAGGCAGATATCGTCAGCATATGCTAAATCTTCCAGTCGTTCTTGAAAAGTCCACACAATGCCTCTGCTTTCAGTGTTAACGGCTCGCATCACCCAATCTAGCGTTATATTAAACAGTAACGGGGACAGAGGGCATCCCTGCTTTACTCCATTTGCCACTGAAATCTTGTTGCTAATTCTACCTTTGTGTAATATCCTGCATGATGCATTATTATACAAGCTTTTTATGATGTTAATTAGCTTTTGTGGGATACCTATGTGAGATAGAATTTTCCAGATGGCATCTTGGTTGAGGCTGTCAAAAGCACGTTTGAAATCTATAAATAGTAGGTAGAGCGACGAGTTCCATTCTATAGATTGCTCTGCTATTATCCTAAGCGTGTTTGTATGGTCAATGCATGATCGCCCTGCTCGAAATCCGGCTTGTTCTTTCCTTAAAGTTGGTTCAACATATTCCGAAATGCGATTTGATATTATCATTACTACTATTTTATTAATTGCTTTTAGTAGCGTTATGCCTCTCCAGTTTTCACAATGACTTAGGTTTCCTTTCTTGGGCAATTTTATAACAATTCCTTCTTTCCATGAATCAGGGATGTCCTCGGTTTCCCAACATCTCTCAATGATGGGGTATAATAGTTTAGCAACAAGATTATTGTCAACTTTTAGAATATCCGGAGGCAAGTTATCTATTCCGGCTGCCTTTCCTGAGTTCAGTTGGTCAATGGCTTTCTTTATTTCTTCCTCGGTGGGCACTGTTGTCTGTATATTTGCTCTTTCGGGTAGCTCTGGTTCTTCAATCATGAAATTCAACTCCTCTGGAACTTTACCAATTATCTCTCTGTAGTATTCTTCCCACCTGCTTATCTGATCGTCGTCAGTAACTAGCGGGGTACCTTCTTTATCACGGATGTGAACATTAGATGCTTGTCCTTTGTTGACTAAACGGTTTGAGATCTGGTACAGCATTTTTATATTACCGTGTTTAGCTGCCTCTTCTGCTTTGTCTGCCATATTATTGTACCAGTTGCGTTTATCCTGTCTCGCGCTTGCTTTGACTGCTCTGTTTAGTTCATTATAATTCCTGGATAATTCATCTATTTCCTTGGAGTGTGATACACAGTTATTTATTTTATTTTTAAGTTTCCTCCTGTGTGTAATTAGATCCCATGTCCTATCCGACAACCATTGTTTCCTATATCTATTTCTTAGCCCCAGTATTTTTTCACTTTGCTGCAGTAAATGGTCGGTGACCTTGTCCAACCTGGTTTCTAATGGTTCCTGCTGAACGACGTCTAAGTTTTCTCTGTTGTTAATGGCTACTTTAAGTTCATTTTTAATTTCAGAGTTGCTGAGGTGATGTAAGTTGAATTCTTTGCGTTTAACAAAGGGGTTGCGACTTTTAATTGAAGCAAGTTTTAGTCTTATTGTGCAGGTTATGAGATGATGATCACTCCCTACATCTGCACCTCGTCTGTTGCGTACGTCTAGAAATGAGCTGCGCCATTTCCTGCTATAAGCAATATGATCTATCTGGTTCCTTGTTTTGTTGTCTGGGGAAGTCCAAGTGATCTTGTGGATATCCTTATGTGGAAAGATAGTTCCACCAATTACTAGATCAAAATTTGAGCACAGCTCAACAAATAGTTCACCATTATTATTACGCTTACCCAGTCCACATTTCCCAACACTTCTCTCGTCGTCACTCAATTGACTGCCCACCTTAGCGTTCAGATCTCCCATGACTACTTTAATGTCAGCATGGTTTATGTTTGAAATGCTACTTATCAATTGTTCATAGAATCTATCTTTATCTTCTTGTGCAGCATTTTCAGTGGGAGCATAGCATTGAATTATTGACAAATTTTTGGCTCTTGTCTTCAACTTTGCCATTATTATCCTATCTGAGACGGGTGACCAACTTATAAGAGATTTTCTTATTTCTTTATTGAGTAGGAACCCTACACCACTTTCCCGGTTGTCGGACTGGTCCTTGCAGGAGTATAAAAGACAGTCTCCATTTGCCAGTTTAAATTCACCGTTACCTGCCCATCTAATTTCACTGAGTCCCAGTAATAATAGGTTGTATCTAATCATTTCTTTCGACACTTGGGCTAGTATGCTAGTTTCTTGCATCGTTCGAACATTCCAATTTCCTATTCGTATTGCCTTTTTCATGCCAATTTCTGTCTTCGATTTATCCATCCGGCTATTCTTTGTATCAGTGGGGGCAAGGGTTGGTGTACCCAGGGTCGGGTGTAGCGTAACTACAGATGCCGCAAGGTCCATAGCTTCTCCCTGACCAAGATCGTTGTGCGTGGTGAAGAGCCACAACCTACTAGAGGTGCCCCTGTTATTGCAGAACACAACGGATCTAGAGGAGTAAACCTCGAAAATAAATCCCATATATATGGAAAGGCGCGTCTGGAAGCCAAGATGGCAGCCCCATCACCAGACTCGGGTGGGTTGGCCGATAACCAGCATTTCACCTTAAAATTTACTTATCAAAGGTTGTAATATTAAAGATGCTAATTGTCTGATCGATGGTAATAATGTTCTAGTAGTAATAAAACTAGCTACAAGTATTGCCTTCTTTCATTTTGATAGGGAGTTCAATAATCGTATTGTTATTAGTTGATAGAAAGTGAAGTTACAAGTTTCTTGGCTAATATCAGTATATTTGAGTTTAACTTGTTGGCGCCAATTATCAACATCATAAACTAGAATCCGCGACGTCTTCACTGATGCTAGAGACGGGGCTCAAATATACTCCTATAGTGATCGATTGTTAACTAAGAGATATAGCGATGACCTAAAGGTAGGTAAAGGAAAATATAGATAAATATAGCTAACAAGTTTGGCACCCAACGGGGGCTTTAACAAGATTTTTGATGAGCTAACGAGGGGCTATAGTCTGGAACATATACCTTTAGGTCGTACTATAATAGAAAGGAGCAATACTGACAATAGTTATACATAACTTTCTGTACTCGTTTATGTAAGTGGAAAAATATCGTCAGAACGTGACAAACCAAAGAATTACTTTGAGTATAATACATAAAACGGTATACTTGTGGTAAAAAGGGTTTTACTTTGAGGAATCAGAATGGATGTTGATAGGTTATTGGTAGACGAGATAGATTATGAATTACAAATACGGGGAGTTGTTTGTAAGGGAAATATGCCGGCAAAGCGTAAATTGCTTAGAGCGCGTATTAGGTTAGAGAAGACGGGAAATACTTCGTTCCCGGAAGTAGAATTGAATAATGTAGAAGAATTGGATATATGCAGTAGTAAGCTTGACATTCTTGTGGAAGAGATACTAGTTTCTGAGTCATTTGTTAGGGGTGGTAATGATTATAAACGTATTCAGACCCGCTTGGTACATATTTCAAATCGACTAGAACGGTTAGTTTTTGAGGGGTCATCAGCAGATGATAAAGATGAGCTATATAATAGGTGTTTAGGGGCTATGGACGATCTCGAGTCCAGATTAACATCTGAAAATGAACCTGTAGTTCCTTCTAGTTCACAAACAGTTAACTTGATGGACCTTGACGATGAGCCATTACAAACCAATCAATCACCAAACCATTTTAATCATTCAAATGTAATTGATAGTCAACATTTTCAAACGTTACCGACACCTATTGGTTTTAACAGCACTAAAGTCATTGATGCTACTCCACGTTATAACAATTACCTTCCGATGAATAAATGGAATCTTCGTTTTGATGGTCAATCGGGACTTTCTAGTTTTCTAGAACGTGTTGAAGAATTGCGAATGGCGCGTGGGGTTACTAAGGAACAACTTTTTACTTCGGCTGTTGAAATTTTCACCGATTATGCTTTGATTTGGTATCGATCGGTTAAAAATACTTTGTATAATTGGGACCAGTTAGTTAATGCGTTACGTTCAGCCTTTCTTCCATGTGATTATCAAGCTTGTTTATGGGATGAAATACGCAATCGTACTCAGGGGGCCGATGAACCCGTGACCGTATTTGTGTCGATAATGGAAAACTTATTCCATCGGTTACCATCGATGCCTTCTGAAACAAAGCGCCTTAATCTAATACGTAGGAATTTATTACCACATTTCCAAACCCAACGGGCTTTAGAGAACATAGTTTCCTTTTCACAATTACTTCGAGTGTGTAAAGCCGTTGAAGATGCACATGTGCGTGCACAACGGTTCCGTGGACCTCCCACTCAGGGAAATCGAATGTTAGAACCCGATCTAGCCTATCAAAAGTCGAAATGTAATGCTAGGATTCATACAGTGAATGTATCCTCAAATGAGGGTTACGTTCAAACTCATAGTAATAACCCACCGAAGGTAATCAATTCAACCAAGCCTTCTGATTTGAGATGTTGGAAATGTGATAAACCGAATCATTTGGCGCGTAACTGTTCAGCAAATAGTAAACAATATTGCTATGGTTGTGGACGACCTGATTTTACTGTCCGTACATGCCCTTCATGTTCGGGAAATGGGGGTCGACGCCGCTAGACGACCGAATAGCGCGGTGTCAAATAAATTCTTCGGTCAATGTTGTAAATAATTCGGATTTTAGTTCTAAAGCTGTTTCAGATTATATTTTAAGTCACGCAGGTCCTGATGAGAGACCGTATCTTAAAGTTTCAATTTTTGGTAATGAGATTCTTGGATTGTTAGATTCGGGTGCTTCGCATACTGTTGTTGGTAGAAAGGGATGGGAGCTGTTGAAAGGTCATTGTAGGCTTACACCAAGTAAAGATAGGACATGTAATGTTGCTGACGGTGCAGAATGTCAAATATTAGGTATAGTTACAGTACCACTTATGCTTCGCGATAGAGTTTGTACTTGTGAGTTATTAGTTGTGCCTTCCGTACCCCATACCTTCATTTTGGGATGCAATTTTTTTCGTAGAATGGGTATTGTAACCGATCTTAGAATTAACGAATGGACCTTCTCGAAAGATCACTTGATCCCGGAAGTTAATGCAATACAGGCTGTAGAACATTTATCTGAAGTTCAGCGAGAACAATTAGATTGTTTTGTCAAAGAAGTTTTTAGTAAAATGGGAAATAAGTTAGGATGCACTCATCTTGTTGAACATGAGATTAAAACCACATCGTCGCCTATTAAGCAGCGATATTATCCTATTTCTCCTGCTCTGCAGAAACAGGTAGATCTTGAGTTAAAGAAAATGATTAAAAAGAAAGATGGTAGTTATCGGTTCTGTGTTGATTATCGCCAACTTAATAAAGTCAGTCAACCTGATGCGTATCCTATTCCATATGTATCAAGTACTTTGGATAAACTTTGTGACGCACATTATCTTACGACTCTTGATATTAAATCCGCATATTGGCAGATACCTGTGGCTGTTTCTTCACGTCCTTTAACAGCGTTTACTGTACCTAATAGGGGGTTATTTCAATTTCGCCGCCTACCGTTTGGTTTGCATACGGCGCCGGCAACGTGGCAACGCCTAATTGATAGGGTTATTGGTGCTGATTTGGAACCATATGTCTTTACGTATCTTGATGATATTGTAATCTGTACGCCAACTTTCGAAAAACATCTTTCTACTCTCGTGAGGTTGTGTCTCGGTTATTAGCTGCTGGTCTTCCTTTAAGCCAAAATAAATGTCATTTTTGTAAACTAGAACTTAAGTATCTCGGTTATGTAGTGAATTCACGCGGTTTATTAGTAGACCCAGAAAACGTAGATGCAATTAATCGTATTCCTACTCCTGTGTCAGTGAAGGAAGTACGTCGTGTAATTGGTATGGCGTCATGGTACCGTCGCTTTGTTCCGAATTTTTCTTCACTTATCGGACCTCTTACATCCTTGCTCCGCAAGAATGCGAAATTTTTCTGGGATAGTAATTGTGAACGAGCCTTCAGTGATATTAAAGAACATTTGATATCTGCTCCGATATTAGCTTGCCCTAATTTTTCTGTACCCTTTGTTATTCAAACGGATGCTTCTGGTTATGGTATTGGTGCCGTACTTACTCAACATCAAGCTGATGGGGAGAAAGTTATATGTTACATTAGTCGGTCGCTTACTAGAAACGAACGAAATTTTAGCACAACAGAGCGTGAATGCCTCGCTGTCCTTTTTGCTATTGAAAAACTTAGACCATATATTGAGGTAACTAAGTTCACGGTAGTAACTGATCATTATAGCTTAAAATGGCTTAATAGTATTAAAGACCCTGTTGGTCGTATCGCTCGATGGGCAGTTCGCCTTCAACAATATGATTTTGACATTATTCATCGAAAAGGTAAAGAACATGTTGTGCCTGACACTTTGTCTCGTGCTGTTCCTGTTATTGATGCTATTAACGTTCAGTTTGGTCCTGCTGGTAATCCATGGTATCATCGTATGTGCCGATTTGTTATTAACAATCCTCGAAAATTTCCCCATTGGAGAGTTAGTGACGGTCAATTGTATAAATATGTTCGAACCGATTATCCAGACTTGGCAGATGATGAAGATCATTGGAAACTGGTTGTTCCAAAGACTCAACGCCAAGAAGTTATCAAACAAAATCACGATATTCCGACCGCTGGACATACGGGTGTTAATAAAACTTTTCATCGTATTGCACAAAGATACTACTGGCCTAAACTACGTTATGATGTGGCTGCTTATGTTCGCCGTTGCGAAACGTGTCAACGAATTAAACCAGAACAGAGAGCCCCTGCAGGGTATATGGGTGGACATTAATTAATTTCGAAGCCTTGGGAACTAATCTGTTGTGATATTGTAGGTCCTTTACCGCGTTCAGTACGAGGGTACGCGTATATATTCGTAGTGGCTGATTGTTTTAGTAAGTTTCCATTAGTGTTTCCGCTCCGTACAGCATCAGCTAAGGTTATCTCACGTATTGTTGAGGAAAACGTATTTTTGATGTTTGGGGTTCCCAAGCGAATCATATGTGATAATGGCGTTCAGTTTCGCAGTCATGAGTTTCAAACTTTAAATCAGAAGTATTTCTGTAAGATTTCGTTCACTGCCAATTATCATCCTCAAGCTAATCCTACGGAACGTATAAACAGAGTGCTGAAAACTATGTTGACAGCTTACGTATCAGACCGTCATCGAGACTGGGATAAATATTTGTCTCACTTAGTTTGTGCTATACGTACCTCAGTTCATGAAGTTACGGGAAAAACTCCATATTTCATTAATTTTGGCAGAGAAATCATATTAAATCACGAACCGGTAGTTGGTGATGGAAATCCGGAAATTCAATTTAATCGGGATAGAGATTTAGATAATCGTTCTACAGTACTCAAGCAACTGTATGCTGATGTTAAACGTCGTTTGGATAAGGCTTATCAAAAGTCAAAAACTCGCTATGACTTTCGTCGACGACCTTTCGAGTTCGTGCCGGATCAAGCAGTGTTGCGTAGACACTATGTGTTATCGGATGCTGCTCGTCAGTTTACTTCCAAGCTTGCTGCAAAATTTATAGAACCGTTTATTATTAATCGAAAGTTTTCACGATGGGTTTATGAACTCAAAGATCCTGACGGAAAAATATTAAAGGGGACTTGGCATGCCAAGGATTTGAAACCTTATGACAACTCTGAGATGAATTAATGATGTGAGATGTGCATAGGGTGGTTGGAAGGGCACAGTAGGGTAGGCCACTCTTTGGGGAACTTTTAATATCTTGTTCTTTCCCCATTTTAAGGTATAGGGTGGTTGGAAGGGCACAGTAGGGTAGGTCACTCTTTGGGGAACTTTTAATATCTTGTTCTTTCCCCATTTTAAGGTATAGGGTGGTTGGAAGGGCACAGTCGGGAAGGACACTATTTGGGAAACTTTAATATCTTGTTCTTTTCCCCCTTTTGGGTATAACGTATAGGGAGTTCCCTGTTGGGAAATGTTAATGGATGGTTTTCTTTTTGATTGTATTGGAAGAGCGTTACGTTATCCCGCTTTTCCTAAGGGGACATAAGGGTAACGAGATTAATCGTTAAAGAAGTACAACTTCTTCGTTTGTGTTAGGTATCCCTTGGGGTTTGAGGATATAGGGTGTTTCCCTACAAATCAAAATTTTTAAGATGACCAGTCTTTCATTCTTCGCCTTCTTTTCTTCTTAAAGCTTGGTCTATATTTCTCTCTTGTAATGAAGTGAATGTCGATTTTGTTTTGAATGAACTGTTTACTTAGATGAATGACAATTTGTTTTCTTTTATTTCTCTTTGATCTGGTGCGGATGAAATCTCTGGTGATGAGTGAATGTTGCATGTGCGATGAAGATTGGTGGGGATTTTCTTCAGGCCGTTCGGGGCGCTGAAGGATCCCTCCGTCGGAGCGTATGAGAGTTGTGTGGATGTTGGCTTCTGCCTCTCACTTTTCTGGTTTCTTTAACCCTCTGTCACTGGGGTTACTTCCTCCTCAGGCGTGTCAAAAGGAAAACCCTGGTTATTCTTCGTTTTGGCTTAACTATTTTCGGTCCGACAGTACCTGAAACTGTGTGGAGGTGTGCTTCCGCCTCGGGGGTTTATTGGAAGTTGTCAGAGGGGGTACGCTGTGGGGATTTGCAGTGATTTTGGGGGGTTCGTGGGGGTGGAACTTCTTCACGACAGGTTGTTACAGGGTTGTTCACCGGCGCAGCATTTACATCCAGCAGCGACGAACAATCTTGATCCTTGTCATGGGGTTGATCTGGTCCTGGGTTCCTCCTGGGGTCACCACCGTATCTACAGTGTAGTTGCTTGTATGCGGTGTGGGTATTGGTTTTTTTTTTAGATTAATTGTTAGAGACGTCTTACGACAGACGGTTTACTGACTCTCTAGCGTATATGTATGTATCCTTTTAGGATAAAGTTTTTATTTAGTTAAAAATTTCGTTGAAATTTTTCCTTTCTGGTAAGGGGGGAGTTTGTTACGTGTCAAAAGCATTTGATATTAATACTAGTGTTGAATGAGGAATCTAGTGAGAGTGACGCGATAAAATTAATATCAGATTGGCTTTGTTCGTTGCTAGAGATGGGAGAAAAACAACGTTTGTTTTGTTTGAGAGAAAATTGGTATATCAGCTTTTAAAAAAGGCAAGAGTTTTCGTGGGGTGTAAATGACAATCTCGTCATTTAATATGGTTTGGTGATAGTAAAGAATTGGGTTACTGGCCAACCGTTCCAGTAAGGGAGATCATTAAGCGGATGTCATTTTTCCAATGAATATTATATTCAAGCTGTGAAGCAATTTGGGAAACACGAATTCAACGATTGCGAAGTTTATTGCCTGTGAACAGGCAACAACTATTAGGCGGAAAATCTTGGAAAGATAATCTACGGAGAATCAACCGCAGTCTTGGGGGTCGATGTGTAGCGAATGACAGCCGAGGTTGGGGCCTGTCAAGCTGACATGTGATAGGAGTAACGGGACATATTAAATGTCTGCGAGTATATCGGCACAAAGATAAGTGTTTTAGCTAGAATCTGATGATATTTTTGCATATAAAAACTGTGTAACCATTAAACTTACGAGCGGTTTAAGTTAAGCTATTTGGGGTACCCTGCGTTAGGTTGTAATATTAAAGATGCTAATTGTCTGATCGATGGTAATAATGTTCTAGTAGTAATAAAACTAGCTACAAGTATTGCCTTCTTTCATTTTAATAGGGAGTTCAATAATCGTATTGTTATTAGTTGATAGAAAGTGAAGTTACAAGTTTCTTGGCTAATATCAGTATATTTGAGTTTAACTTGTTGGCGCCAATTATCAACATCATAAACTAGAATCCGCGACGTCTTCACTGATGCTAGAGACGGGCCTCAAATATACTCTTATAGTGATCGATTGTTAACTAAGAGATATAGCGATGACCTAAAGGTAGGTAAAGGAAAATATAGATAAATATAGCTAACACATTTAGCAAACCTAAGCTTTGAATTTTTAAAATAAAATTTTATCATTTTGCTGCACTTAATTACCTTAAAAAAATATAGGACCTATAACTCTTCTTTTACTAATTGCAGCCCAAACAGATTTCAGTTTCACTGAGGTCTGGCCTGTCGGCTTTATAATGCCTGTAGGCCTTTGTTATTTGTAGTTTTGTGTCACCTTTAATGACTTTCAGTATGATTGCTTTAGTATTAAAATTTGTTGAAAGGTAGGTATCCATGACGCCGATGTTCATAAATATTATGCGTAGTGACAAACAAAGTATGAAAGCACTGGCAAAATTGCACATTTAACCTCAAAATGTCAAATTAGGCACTTTCGTGAGCCTCCTGTACATAACAGCTGATTCTGACAAAGTGTCAGAAAGATATTCTAGGGAGTTTTAATTTTATTAAACATAAAAGCAAAATTCCATGTCTACCTACCGGGAAAATACATATTGAACTGTTTAACACGCCTCGTCCTCTGTGTAATGGCGCGAGGGCGGGTCCTATGTTACACAATGGCGGTTTAGCGCCACCTTCGTGCTAACTCTATCGGTAAAGGCGGTTCCGCTGAGACGACAATAGGAAGAAACAAAAAAGGAAACACACAACGTAAGTCTGGGTGATTATATTACTACAAAGCTCAAGTGATTAACATACAGGAGGCTGGAGTCTTAATGGCTAACGATATATTTACAATGTCTTATTAACTAACACCTGGTCCTTTATTCACTCGCGGGGGCGTCACGATCTCCGGCGGTCGGAAAGGCCACGATACTCTACCCGGGCAGCGTTCGGGCGGTGCTGCGTGGGCAGGGAAGAGTAGAGTCCGCCCAACGTAAGATAGACACAGTCACGTCATCATTGCTTGGGTGCGCAGTGGTTTGGCGATTATCCCGATGGGCCATGGTTACGTAGCAAGGGCACGTTCTTAAATAGGCGTCCTATTACCAGGTGGTTTAGTTGTTGATAGGATACGCGATGAGTTCACTTGTATCCGTGTAGGCCACTGCCAATTCTTGAGGCGCGTAACGTAACAAAAAGCCGCGCAGCCGAACTGTGACGTGCCTGTCCCTACCTTACGTTGGGCGAACTCTACCTCCTGGGCGGACGACGCGACGCTGGAGAGCGCGACGTTGGACGGTGCGACGCTGGGTGGCGCGTCACTGGGCGGCGGTGCCAATCAGGTTTGGCGTGCTTCTCGGGGTGATGGGGTCGTTCGGATGGTCTAGACTCTAGAGCGCTTCTCGGGGCGCTGGTGCCGTTCGGAAGAGCGGGAGCGCTTCTCGGGGCGATGCCGTCGTTCCGGGCGGTGGCGTTGTCCGCGGCGACTGCCCGGGATGAAGCGGAGCTGCTCGCTCAGGGGTGCTCGGGGGCGTTGGTGTAGCAGGGCGTGGAGCCTGGGGTCCCTGGCGGAGGACCGAGGGTTGAACCCTGGAGAGCGGCGTGGTGGTAGCTCTACCTCCCGGAGTGCCCAAGGTATGGGGACCGCCGCACTCCGGAGGACGGCGTTCCACAGACGGTCGAGCTCGCTGCGCTCGAAGGGCTCGGGGTGGAGCTGTAGTTCCCACTCCTGGAGTTGGGGGCGGCGAGGACTTCCATAACTTCTTTACTATTAGTTGGCATTTTAATCTGAATACAAACTTTACTGCTCGTCGTATCTATGGTGCTTCGTCACCCATTTGTACTAATGCAACCTCATAAGCATGTTTTACGTTACTTAATCTTTCAATAATTTATCAATTCATTTGTCATATATTATGTATTGTAAAATGAATCTATTTGGTCGAAACCCCTGCCAATATTATTTGTGTAAATTATAGTTATCCATCAATCATGGTTTATAGGTCTACCAATGTTTAATTCTTACTATTACTGTACTGTAGCGATTAATAAATTACCAATTTCGTTCAAACTTGATGTTTTCATTAACATTTATTTAATAATAATGAATACAGAATTGCGGTAGGTATCATACCATCTCAGTATATATTGCTATGATTATAGACTTAGGTTCGTTTAATAATAATGGTTTTAACCTTAATAAAAAGGAATAGCATGTATCTCAACTCAGGGGTAGGTTCTGAAATATCAAGTAATCTAATTGTAATTTGAATTATGTTGAAACTTCAATAAATTTGACATTTATGCCATTTGCAATTGCTTGTGCAGATAACTAATCAAGATCCTTTACAAATTATATAAAATTCATAAATCAATTCGTAAGTATGACTTTCTTTGTCTTAATGAACCAATTTTAAATGTTCTTTGTTACAGATAACATTAGCATGTATTTATTATTAACTAACCTGCAACGCTCAAACTTCCAAGTAGCTTGAATCAGCCTGTTTCCTTCAGTTCTATCTGTAAATAAACACTAATCACCTCACTTGTAAACTCGCTGCATCCATCATGTTGTCGACTCAAACTGTCCAGCTGTGAGTAGCCTCAAAATAATCTCGTTGTTTAACAATCCAAATCCTCATGTATGTTCCCTCAGTCGTCAGGAAGTTGATCTCCGTTCAATGGGACCCAGTCTGTTGTGACAGAACTCCAAACAGCAACCTCGTCCTAAGCTGGAAGATGACAGTTCTCCACCAAGTCCAAACACCCTCCGGCGCAGCACACAGAAACTCCAAGCAGCGTCAACACTCCCAAAAGAACGTCCAATCGCCAATCCTTTGTATTAAAATTCCAATCAATTATATCCAAATCATTACTCTTACTGATGTTTTATTAGTAGCTTCAGCTTACTTATGCGAACGTTTTGTCCGTCCGTCCGTCCGTCCGTCCGGATCGCCTGTAACTTTCGAACGGCTACAGATATCGAAATTTTGAAAGGGGGCAAAGTTGTTGCTAAGGTCCCGAGCACCTTCATGCGCTATTTGGTTTTGGCTTTCCACTTTGCAAAATTTCCAAGCATTGTAGCACAGTGGCGGTTTGTCCACTTGGCGCCATCTACAGAAGCTCGGTGGTCACGTTTTGAACTACACATTCTGAAGCTACTCGTTAGACCTGTCCTTGAGCAGTTTATTATATAGTTCCAATTAATAATCTTGATCCTCCATTCTTGCTATATTTTATCTTTGTATTTACTTGCACTCCTGTCGTTATACCATGTAAAATTCATTTACATTGTCGAGTTATATTTTCACTTCAGTACCACGTAAATTTCATGTATAGTCCATTTATCATGCCAAAATAGTTCTTAGATAAATAGGACTAGAGTATATTAAAGTTTATTAGTCGAAAAATACTTTTCATTTCAGTTTTCAAGTTTGTTTATTTTAATAATCCACTAAAACATATTTTTCTATCTCTTGACTACCATTATTTAAATTGAATGCCACACTCTAGACATTTTATATTAGGACTTTGATTCGTTATCCTGCAACATTAAGTTGTTTGCATTATAATATTTCCTAGCCTTTTTCAATGATTACTATACGAATACTATTCCATTCTTTGCACTTAATTTTCGATATATTTAAATTATTTTCTCTCTCTATGGACCATAGCATAATTCCTCAAATTGAAAAGAAACTTTAGAATAATTCAAACTTATTATAAATTCTCTTTTCAATTTTCCACATTCTCTGTGAACAAACATTAATAAATAAAACTTTTAATAAACTCGTAGCAACAAATCAACAACAATTCTACTATCATTATATTTCCATAGTAACATTTTAATAAAACTTAGAATAAACAACAACTCTTTCAACATCTACAGTTTTTATCTAGTCACGATATGGGTAAATCATGGTTACATGGAACCTTCCTCTTATATGTCCATCTGTTTCGCTTATCAATTCGTACGTATTGTTATTGTTGAATATTTTATGTATTTTGTATGGACCCTCATATGCACATAACAGCTATGCACATACTTTTTTTTTCGATCACCTATTCTCAGTTTTTTAACAACCACTGAATCTCCTACATTAAATCGTACCCGTTTTGAAATTTTTCTATTTTGCTTCTCTTCATACCTATCGTTAATTATCTTCAGTCTTCTCCTAGTTCTTTCCAAAAATTGTATTATTTCAACATTTCTCTGCTCTTTACTCCATGGTCTCGCTGGTACTATCTGTTTACACAGTGTAACTGGGCTGATTTCTGTTGTTGTATTAGGGACATTGTTTATAAAATTTTCCACTTCTTCCAAATATTGTACCCATCTATTATGGTTTTCATAAGTTAAAATTCTTAAATATTTAATTAGCTCTTTAATGTATCTTTCTGCAATGTTACTTTGAGGATGTCTTATACTACAAAAACATATTTTGATGTCATTCTTTTCCAAATTACCTATCAACCTTGAATTTTTAAAATAGGTCGCATTATCCGCTAATATCCTCTTTGGTTTCCCCACTTCTTGTTGAAAATATTCAATTGATCTAATAACATGTTTCGTATTGCAACTTTTTGTCGGATATAATTTTACAAATTTTGAAAACGCATCTACCATAATTAAAATGTGTTTGTACCCATATTGTCCTGTCACTAAATTACTTAAGTAATCAATAGCTACCAATTCCATTGGTTCAGTTACTCTGATACTTTTAACAATGTTTTGGTTTTTAAAGTTTCTCTCTTTGGCAATTTGACAAATGTGACAGGTTTGTATTAATTGTTTAATTAATCTTAGATCATTTTTTCTATAAAAGCATTCTCGAAACATCAACCACGTTTTCCTTGCGCCACAATGTCCAAATATTACATGTATTTCCTCAACAACTTCTAACATGTCTTCCCTACTTAAAACCATCAACTCCTTATTTTCAACGTCTTTTACTAACAAATCCTCTTTAATTTTGTACCCTTTATAATTATTCCCTTGACTTTGCAAAACTAAATTTCTTAACTCTTGTATTTCCTCTAACATCTGTTTGTTTAAAATTTCTTGTCTTGATAACCTTCCTTCCTGATAAATTTTTTCAATACCAATTAAAATTTGTTTTGGTTTTTCATAACTCGGTGTGTCTTTTCTACTTAAAAAATCAGCAACTACGTTTAATTTTCCTGGTCTATGCTTAATTTCAAATTCATATTGTTGCAAGTATAAAGCCCATCTATACAACCTGTCATTGTGAAAAGTTTTATTCTTAAGAAACGATATTGCAGAATTATCTGTTTCAATGTCAAATTTATTACCAGTTAAATAAAATTTTAGTTTATTAACTGCGAAAATTATTGCTAACATCTCCTTCTCCGCTATTGTGTATCTGATTTCATAACCTTTTAAAATCCTTGAAATAAAACATATAGGTACTTCTATTCCATTTTGTATTTGTATTAGCTCAGCTGCGATTGTTTGGTCAGAAGCGTCAGTACGAAGTACAAATTTTTCTTTAAAATTAGGATATTTTAACAATAGCCCTTCATGAAACCTCTGTTTGATTGTATTCAATGCTGCTTCACGTTCTTCGTTCTATGCCCATTTTGTATCTTTTCTTAATAACTGTACCAAAGGTAACGTTAATTCTGAATAATTATTAATGAATCTTTTATAATAGTTAAAAACACCTAACAGACCTCTTAACTTCTTCAAATTCTTTGGACGAGGCAAATTCTTAATTTCTTCGATACGTTTCTCATTTATTGTAACTCCATTTTTATTGATCTCATAACCTAAGTACGTTACATTTTCTTGCATAAATTCACATTTTGATAAATTTAATTTTAATCCATTTTTATTCAGTGTTTCTATTACAGTCTCTAAATGTTTTAAATGTTGTTGTTCATTCTTAGAAAACAATAAAATATCATCGATATAGTGTACACAAAAATCCTCAAACTGATTTAGAATTTTCTGCATTGCTCTAACAAGTGCAGCACATGATGTTGATAACCCAAATGGTACTACTTTAAATTGAAAAATCTCCCCATCAATACTGAATCCTGTATATTTCCTCGACTCTTCATGTAATGGAATAAGCCAAAAAGAATTCTTTAAATCTAACTTTGTAAGTATTTTCTTATCCCAAATTCTGCTTAATAAACCATCAATCGTTTGTGGAGATTCGTATTGTGGTTTCGTTATTTGATTTATTTTGCGTGCATCTAAACATAAACGAAGCGAACCATCGTTTTTCTTTACAACTACTAGTGGATTAATAAAATTACTTTTGGAAGACTCTATTACGCCATCTTTTACCATTTTATGTATTTCTTTCTTTACGTGTTCTCTCAAATTAAAAGGAATTGGATACGTTTTACTGTTAAAACCTTTTGATTCATCTATCTGCAATTTATGTAAATATTTCTGAGCTTGTCCTACTCTATCATTGATAATCTCTTTGTTTCTAGTAAGTATTTCCAATATTAGGCCCTTGAATTGCAAATTCTTTTCACCTATCTTTAAATCATCCAACAAAATCCCTTTATGATTAATATTATTCATATTTCTTAGTACATTATTAATAATTATTTTATCATTATCATACATCAATGCGTCTCCAATACTCTTTGATTGGCTACACTTATTTTCTTGGCAGACACTTCTGGTACTGTTCCAAGATTTAATTACCCCTTTTAAATGAATGCATTTTTGCTCTCCATTTATCTGAATTCCCAATTGTTGAATGATATCGACCCCTATTATTAAATCAATACTCAAGCCTTTTACTACAAATAAACTAACTATGCCTTCCCATTTATCAATTATTATTTTAATACTCAATATTCGATTAGTAGTTGAAATTTTCCTTTTCGTTGCAGATAGTAAATCTGTTTTATTAACCTTGATTAATTTATTATGTAAAACGTCTATATTTTCTAAAATTATTTCTTCTTTTATTAAAGAGGCCATTGCTCCACTATCAATTAATGCTAAATATTCATTATTATTTAAAATAACTTTTAAAAATGGTAATGTTGAAATTTGGCTATCTTCTTCTTCCTCTTCTAATAAAAATTGTCCATTATTCTCCAAACTAGTGTTGATAAACGTATGGTTCTTAACTAAATTAATTAAAATTGAAGTTTTTTTTTATCTTCTGAGGAATTTTCATAAACCTCATCCTCTTTCTTTCGGTCTTCTTCCCTCGGTCTTCCTCTATCATATGCTGTTCTATACACTGTATTAATGTACTGTCTGTTAGGGTATTTGTTCTTGTTATCATCTTGATTTGATTTCTGATTATTCTTTTCGTCGATCATTTGTTGATATCTTCTCCGTTCATTGCCATTATAATATCTGTCATTAACATTCCTTTGGTAATTGTTTCTATTTTGGTAGCTTCTCCATCTATCATAATTCCTGTTGTATCCATTATTATTAAAATTCCTCTCACCTTGTTTGTAATTATTAAAATTATTTTGGCCTAAATAATGTTGATTTTGTTGTATTTCCTCGAATTTTCTTTTACTAGAATTTGGAAAACTCGAAACTTCTCTTCTGTAATTACGTCTATGATTTATAATTGCCATATCATAATTTCGAACTATCTCTAAAAAATCCCTCATGGTTTTTATATTTTGTACTGCAACAGCTCTCGTAATCTCCTCCTCTAAATGTCTTGATAGATGTTGAATTATTTCTTCTTCGGATAATTTTGGAGTAAGATGTTGTGCTTTGTTAAATTTATTAATGACATATATTTCCCGTGTACTACCTCTTTCCATGTACCTTCCAGTTGTTAACTGTGTTCTTACTCGCGCCTGATGTGCATTACTCCAATATTGTTCTATGAATAATTTTCTAAACTCTTTGTAACTGTCATACCTTGATTTTATAATACTATGCCATACATCTGCATAACTTTTCAGGCTCATATTTATAATTTACAGCTTCTTATTTTCATATGGTATTGTCCTCATAATATCATCTAATTTAATCAAGTATGTCATAGGCTGTTCACCTATTCTCCCTTCGAAAATTGGTAGCATTTCCGTCTGAAATCCCAGGTAACTCCCTCTTGAACTCCCATTTAAATTTTCTGTACTATCTTGTATCCTTTGTAACTTATCTTCTACTTCCTTGAATTTTACTGTGCTGTTCAAAATCTCTCCTTGTATTTGTACTCTATTTTCATCTACCTTCCTTCCTAAGACATCTACTTTTTTATCCGTATACTCTAATTGTACTTTCATTGTATCTTCCAATGTTACTTTCATCCCCTCTAGTTTTCCTTCTAGTTCTTCTTTATTGCATTCTAACTCTTGTCCAATGGTTTGTTTCAAGGTTTCCTCTAGCTGTTCGTTGGCTTCTTGTCTTTCCTGTCGCACCTCATTCTTTACTTCAACTTTATAATTTTCTAATGTTAAACAAATGTTATTGATTTGTGCTTGTAGTTCTTCCTTATTTCCAATTTGAACTTTATAAAATTCGTCTTTCAATTCCTTCATTGCTTCTTTCATCTTTTCTGTCTGGACTTTTTGATCTTGCAACTTCTCTGTTAATCTTTCTGCAGTGTCTTTTATTGATTGTTGTAGATCCTTCCTTGTTTCCTCAGCTAACTGTTGTGACCTTCTTTCTCTTTCCTCTGCATCCTTCTTTGACCTGTTTTCCCTCTCTTCTGCATCCTGTAGTAATTGCCTCTTTGTTTCTTCAGCTTTTTCCTCAATTGATTGCTTTAAATTTTCCATTGACTGTTGTGATTGCATTTGCATCATCGTTTCCATTATCTGTTTGAACCTGTCTTCTTTTGCTGTTTGTTTTTGCTGAAGCCTTACCTGGTCTCCTTGTATTTCCATTTCCGCTTCCTCCACTTCTACTTCGGTAGGGATTGTAATATCTTCCATCTCCTGCTGTTCTTCTTCTGTCCTTTTACTTTTCCGTGTAACTCTTTTATCTGCCATATTTATTATTTAACCTTTTACAACTTATTAAAATTCTAATGTAACACCTTTTATTAAATTGTAAATTTTGCAATTTATTTGATTATTACTTTTTATCCAAAAACTTTAACAAGTTTTATTGTTGTTTGTTCTATCCTTTTATTTATTTATAAGGAACAATATTTATAAAATGAAATGTTACTCAGCGTATTTTTTTATTTTAAACTTGTAGCTTGTACCCTTATTATAGCAATAAACAATTAGCAAACAGCCCCACGTATGCGGCGTCCATAATTTATGCTATGATTATAGACTTAGGTTCGTTTAATAATAATGGTTTTAACCTTAATAAAAAGGAATAGCATGTATCTCAACTCAGGGGTAGGTTCTGAAATATCAAGTAATCTAATTGTAATTTGAATTATGTTAAAACTTCAATAAATTTGACATTTATGTCATTTGCAATTGCTTGTGCAGATAACTAATCAAGATTCTTTACAAATTATATAAAATTCATAAATCAATTCGTAAGTATGACTTTCTTTGTCTTAATGAACCAATTTTAAATGTTCTTTGTTACAGATAACATTAGCATGTATTTATTATTAACTAACCTGCAACGCTCAAACTTCCAAGTAGCTTGAATCAGCCTGTTTCCTTCAGTTCTATCTGTAAATAAACACTAATCACCTCACTTGTAAACTCGCTGCATCCATCATGTTGTCGACTCAAACTGTCCAGCTGTGAGTAGCCTCAAAATAATCTCGTTGTTTAACAATCCAAATCCTCATGTATGTTCCCTCAGTCGTCAGGAAGTTGATCTCCGTTCAATGGGACCCAGTCTGTTGTGACAAAACTCCAAACAGCAACCTCGTCCTAAGCTGGAAGATGACAGTTCTCCACCAAGTCCAAACACCCTCCGGCGCAGCACACAGAAACTCCAAGCAGCGTCAACACTCCCAAAAGAACGTCCAATCGCCAATCCTTTGTATTAAAATTCCAATCAATTATATCCAAATCATTACTCTTACTGATGTTTTATTATATAGTTCCAATTAATAATCTTGATCCTCCATTCGTGCTATATTTTATCTTTGTACTTACTTGCACTCCTGTAGTTATACCACGTAAAATTCATTTACATTGTCGAGTTATATTTTCACTTCAGTACCACGTAAATTTCATGTATAGTCCATTTATCATGCCAAAATAGTTCTTAGATAAATAGGACTAGAGTATATTAAAGTTTATTAGTCGAAAAATACTTTTCATTTCAGTTTTCAAGTTTGTTTATTTTAATAATCCACTAAAACATATTTTTCTATCTCTTGACTACCATTATTTAAATTGAATGCCACACTCTAGACATTTTATATTAGGACTTTGATTCGTTATCCTGCAACATTAAGTTGTTTGCATTATAATATTTCCTAGCCTTTTTCAATGATTACTATACGAATACTATTCCATTCTTTGCACTTAATTTTCGATATATTTAAATTATTTTCTCTCTCTATGGACCATAGCAATATACATGTATTTTGAGATGTGAGCGGATGGCCCAGTGAGCATAATGCTCGCTTTTCAGGCGGCCGGCCCGAGTTCCAATCCCGGCGAATACTATACACGGATTTAAAAAAAAATCGTACGCTCCCCGGCTACTACACTAACATCTGTGGTAGTCGCTAACCCCTAATAAGGAAACTCTTCCTCAATTTCGATGGCCAAGGCTAGCCACCTACCCGGCCTAAGGGCAAAGAGGGCTCATAGAACCACTTTGTGGTTATAACAGGCCACTGGCATACGGTAAGAGAAAGAAGAAGTATTTTGAGATCTACTTTGGTAATGGTGTATTACGGTATTCCTAGTCTACCCTGTTACGGCAAAACGGCTACTGAAATTTAGGTTGGTTTATTTGGTAGCTACAGCGCTAAATGGACGTCGGCTGTGGTGTGTCCATCTGGATATTAGCAACGTCTAGTGGTTTGTAAAATACAAACGGACTTGAGTTGTGTTTTGGGCAAATTGGAGTTTACTTGTCAAATGACATTTCGTTTGACATCTTATTGTTCATTGAAATGTTAAACAGCGTCCTCGAATGTTAAGATACATTTAACGTGCATCCACTCGAAGGGACAATTTCCTCCGTGGCAGAGGCGGCAATCTTTTTAATTTCATCCGGGATAACAAAGAACCCGTTTTTCTTTTCCATTTTAAGATTTTTATTTTGTTTACGACAGGCACTATAGCAACATCACACATATTCATGATAGTCTGATTTCTATTTAGCAGTTTTTAGTAATTATTATTGATTCAAAATTATTGCCTCAATGAACAATAAACTAATGAACGCATTTCGAGGGGTAACCGTTTTAACATTTCTCACATAAAATACCACTCTTGCTTCGCTACGCTCGCTAGAGTGGTAAAAATATGCTCGAATGTTAAGACTGGATTACCTCTCTAAATACGTTAATAACTATAAGAGGTTAATGTGATAAGGAAATTTTGGTATTAGATTGTTCGGTTGGACGCTGCACTAGTAGTGGCTGTGAACTCGTCAGAGTGTTTTGAATTGACAGTTCACTTCTAAGAAATCGTTACTGCTTTGTCTTATTGAAGAAATGCGTAATTTCTCGTATTGCTTTCGCTGCTCCTACACGTTCGTTGTTAAGGTTTGGATTGATCTGCCCTGTATGTATGTATGTATGTATTATTTTTTGGGGAGACTTACGTCTAGCAAGTAGGCCTTTATAGGCCCTTTTTGCCAACCCCATGAACAAGGGCTAGGCATGCAGAGTACCAGGTATCTTTGTCCTACTTAGAATTTTGCCGAGACTAAGGAGTTCCAACCTTAGCAAGGGATCTTTTACATGCTACACATCGTAGTAACATGGGACCCACGGCTTTACATCACTGATCTGCCCTACTTAATAAAGTTAGGCGTAATATGACCGTTGGATTCGAGCCGGTTGCGTATTAACTTCCAGGGAATCTCGAGCATGTTAGGGCTATTTCGGCACTTTATGTTGATTACTACTTTCACGATTATTTGGTTTTGTTTATTCGTCATGACTACACTTTCTGCATAGTTAACCTAAAAAGAAAAACATTTTCACCGAGATTCGTCGAGGTTTGTTTTCTACCACCTTGGCTGTGGAATTTATAGATCCGGTGATTGCTCTGCTCTCATAAATATTTCCCGATTCGTTTAGTTGAATAGTCTGGATGTGGGGAAACGTCTATAGTACGACGGATTTGATAAGAGACAAGCATTGTTTTAGGATAAGTTGCTCACTCGAGTTGGCAAAAAGACTTACCACATTGGTCATATTTTAGGTATAACTTCTCGAGAGATTAACCGTGCGACGAAATAACGTATGTGTTGAGCTTGTGACATCGGGCTGATCATATTTACAGACTATAGAACAATGGGACGATAATTAACTAAACTAAATACTTACATAACTGTACTCCAAGGTTATTTACTAATACGTAACATTATTACAGGACCTTTGCTCTGCTTGCTTGCTTGCTATTTTTTTCTTCTTTTTTTTAAACGGCGATTTGTTGCTCGGTGCTATGCTGTCTTTGGAAGTTCGATTCTGCTTTCTGCATTTCCTTGTCTTGATCGTCTTCCGTTGCTGCAAATTGACTGATTTGATTATGTCCCTACAGAACCAGAGTGAACCTGGGACTTCGTCATTGATCTGGATAAATGCTGGAGACATCAGATAAGCAAATGAAGTTAATCTTGTAATATAGATATATTTGTTCGTGATCGTAATTTAAAGTGCAATACTTCGATAATATTGATTTATAATGAGCAATAATACACCATAAATTTATGGGTACTTCTAATGCGTATTGATTTGTTAATCAAAACAAAAATTGGCATCTGTAAACATAGGAGATTGGACTTACCTCCACTTCTTTACCTTTAGATTTTATAACTGAATTAAACCGTTACATTAATCACAAATATTGGTAAAAACTGCCAGAATAAACACACCACTCTGGATTACTTAATCACTTGAATCTATTTAAATAAATATCACTTGGATTACGTCGCACTCACGTTTTCCTATTACCAAAATCACCATAGCTAATCTAAGAGTTTATACACATGTACAAGAGGTGCTGAAAATGTCTTCCTTCTTCTTGCAATCAAGAGGTGTTGCGTTATCTTGTTGCAAGTATCCTTGTCGAATTTTATCGTCATGGAGCTGATTCACAAATTATTCAAGAATGTTATTTTGATATCGTTCGGCATGTATTGTATCTTCAAAGAATATTGGTCTGATAATTATTCGGCGAGAGCACGCTACCCAAACGCCTACTTTAGGGCAATGCAAAGAAGCTTCACAAAAGAAATGTGGATTATCAGCGCTCCATAAGCGCATTGCTTGTGAATTGATGTAGCCATTTAAATAAAACCACAACTCATCAGAAAAAAGTTAAATCCAAAACATTATTTAAATGTTGCAAAAACCAGTTACAGTATAAAATTATCTTATTGTAATCAGGAGGTAAGAGCTCTTGATGCACTTGTAGTTTGTATAGATGCATATTTAAATTTGTTTTTAGAATTGTACGGCAAGTACCGTAACTCAAATTCACTTCTTGAGCGAGCCTTTGGATTGATGTGGAGGGTTCGTTTTGCATTAGATTTTGGACATTTGCAATTTGTTCCGCAGTTCCCACATGTGGTCTACCACTTCCCTGAAATCAGCTACAGTACGTCGTACTTGATAAAAGAAGTGCGTTGCTAATATTTCAACGTTAGGAAATCTTTCTCTAAATTCGTTTAAACAAGCATGTGCAGAGTACTACCAATTACCATTGTCCATTTCGAGAATATGCCTTTATTATAAATATTTTATGTTCTGGTAACATTTTTAAAATAAATTATTCAGAAATTATTGACATAAAATTATTGCATAATAACAAATGTCAAATGACACCTTTAATTTTCTGGTGTTATAATACACATGACTTCAAAATTCCAAAGGTATCTTTGATGGAGTTACTTTTTGCTCATACTATATAACTGAAAATGTATTTTATCATCTATCCTACCGCTATAATATATCAAGGTTTAAGTAATGAGATCGGGAGGTAGCTATTCGATGCCGCTTAAAACATGTAAAACAACATCGACTAAGTATGATAACATAATATGAGTTATGTGTCAACACACTCGCTCGTATCAATGCGGCTGGCAGCTCCTAAGGGCGATCTGAAGTATATAAACTCATATATCAATTATGTGCGAAAACGCCGAAGCGGCAGAATTGAGGTGAGCAGTTTCAATGTGTTGGAAAGGCTAACTAGGCTGCAGCCGATAACCTCGTAAACTGGCGGGTTTATTTATTAATTACATAATGCCCTCAAAATGCAATGCAATCCGAAAGTAAAGCCAGTCACCTACAAGCATATTTAGTGTAACCTTTGACATTGAAAATGAATGTATTCAAGCTCCTAACACCGTTTTGGCAAAAAATTTGTTCTTCTCGGTACAAATGCTTGCAGAACAATGAGAAGTCAAGTCGGGCCTTCACATATTTGATAGTTTCCACGGGCTAGGTATTCGTATAACTCGCATAACTGAGTATTCTTAATATTAATATTAGAAGCCTCTACCGTTCATTGAATAGGATAGAATAGAAAATCTTGGATTAAATTTCAACCTACAAAATAAAGTTGGAACTCGCAAATTCTTTGTAGATATTTACAAGAAGAACAAATGGATTTGTGGATGTGATACATGCTCTGTTTTCCATTATTAAATACATTATCGTTTTTTAACACTTATGTACATTTTGTGGTGTGTTTGAATAATTTTTGTTCTGTGCATATGATGTTTTCTTGTGGATTATTAAAATTAAAGATCATTGCTATATATCGATTAAAACATCGCCGGAATGTAGGTGAGTGATTATTTATTATATTTTGCTATTGTTTGCAACAAATTAAAAAGCTATGCTGGTATTTTTCTGGCTTCAGTATTCAGAATATTCAAATATACAGAGTGTGCAAAATGTGGACAGATTTTATGTGACTGTAAGAGGCGTTGATTAAGTAATTTGAGTAAGAAATATATGTCCACGGAAACCGCGTTTTCGTGCTACTCGGCTGTGAAGTTGCAGCTTTTAAGATTGCCTGTGTCGAATTGTAATTCTGTGATGCAGCGACGTTGTCAAACGTGCATTGATAATGGCGGGCGAAATTTCGAACACATATTGCAGTGTTTCATATCTTCTAATTTTTTTTATTCTTTTCAACTTCCCCAACTCAAAAATTTCACTTTCACTTCACTTACACAGAAAATATTAGAAGCTATTTGACAGCCGTGTAGCACGAATATGCTGTTTCGGCAGACAGGCATTTCTATACTTAAATTACTTATAAAGAGCGTTCTTTTAAATTTGACGTGTAAGTCGGTGCCGAAGAGTTCATTGTGAACGTACCACATTAGCAGTTTCAACCGAACGTCATATTTCGTTTGTTGTCATTTACTATTTAGTAAATTGTGTATTCCGTTAGTGAACTATCTATGTAAGTACAGTACAGATTGTTTTAATAAGTTTAACTAAAACAAACTTTTTTCTACAGAATATCAGCTTGTCTGGACAAACAGACGTATTCTGTAATCTCTACCGGTCAGTTATTTGTGTTTGGTAATGTAACCCTTCAATTAAAATGGTTTTGCTACAAAATAATATTAGTAATTTACATTACAAGACCGTTACTTGGAACTTTACGGGCGAGCGAAGCGAGCATGTTATCCGTACAAGCCAGTAAAGTTCTAGTAATGGTCGAGTATTGTACTATGCTTTTGGTATTTTGAATCGTAAACACGTTTTTCTACAAAACTTTGTTTCCATAGATAAAACATCTCTTTACGGGCAAAATCCGTAAAATGTATAACGGTTCTGATCAGCTCTTAAGAATTTTAGGGGCTGGTCAGAGCCCGTTATAAATTTTTACTGATCTTGCCCATAAAGAGGCTCTTTACCCGTAGAAACAGAGTTCAGTAAACAGGCGTTTATGATTCAGAATACTGTAACATTTTTATGATCGAATCCTATTTTTGTAGCGGCCGTCGAGTTGATGGAATATGGCAGTACCTAATCCATGACTGTTTTGAAGAGTTTGGGCAGGAATTTACCAACCCTGCGTTGCATTATAGCACTTGTTCTTTGAATCACTGCGTTGACGTTTTTCGTGGGACTGGATCGGTTTCAAGCAAAGAAGGCAGCTGTCATAATCTGAGAAGAACGGCAGAAGTAATTGAAAATGTAAGACAGATTATGGAAGATGCCTCTCGAACCTCTGTACGCCATTTGTCTCAACAAGTTCAGATGGCAGTTGGCACTTGCCACAAAATATTAAAGAAAGGCATCCACTTCTATCCCTACCGTTTGCGGTCTGTACAACAATTACACGAAGCTGATTATCCTCAGCGTGTCGAATATCGTCAGTGGTTCCTAAATACCCTCAATGACGACTTATTGGAGAACACTGTTTTCACGGACGAGGCCTGGTTTTATTTAGATGGATACATTAATTCTTAAAACATGCGTTGGTGGAGTTCGGAGAAGCCCAATTTTATGGTAGAGAAATCTCTTCATCCTCAAAAAATAGGAGTGTGGGCGGCTATTTCAAGGAGTAGAATAATTGCATACTTTTTTGAAAGTAAAAGTAAGACACACGTGTTTATTTGTTGAAAAATCAACGAAGATTTGTTTTCAGGCACTTTGACTGCAGAAAAGTATCGAGAAAAGATTTTTGGCCCTTTTTCGAAGAGCTGCATGACGATGACCTCAGGTTTGGTTTTTTCCAAAACCCATGATACCTTAAATATATACGAAAATTTTTCGACCTACGGATTATTAGTCAAAACACACCAATACCTTATCCTGGAGATCTTGCGATCTCACGTCATGCCATTTCTTTCTGTGGCACTTAATCAAAATTCCATAGAAGGGAAATAAGATGATATGAGACAACTGGAGGGCGATTACGATTCTAAACACCTCAAGCAAAATTTTAACAAGAATCATACTAGATAGAATAAAGGGTGGCGTTGAAGGTATACTCCGAACAAATCAGGCGGGATTCAAACCGCGAAGATCGTGCATTGACCAAACAGGCACCTTGAGGATAATAGTGGAAGAGGGAAACGAGTGGCATAAAGAAATGGACCTGAGTTTCGTCGACTTCAAGAAAGGATTTGACAAAATTAACTCGTCTAAAATGTGGGAAATACCAAATACATTAGAATAATCAAATTGCTATATAATAATTACAGTGCGTGTGTGTTACTTAATGGTATGAGATCCGAAAAGATCGATACTAAAAGTGGTGTCAGGCAAGGATGCATCTTATCTCCGATTCTGTTGTTGATAATAATAGATTAGGTAATGAGGAAAACCACTGATAACAAGAAAGGATTAGCATGGCGATTCGGCAGTGTTCGAGAAGACTTAGAGTATACAGACGATGTATGTCTAATTACGGAAACAAGAAAACACCTACAAGAAAAACTGAACTTGATGAGCGCAGTCGCAAACAGAGTTGTATTGGAAATCAACCGCAATAAAACAAAAACCACGAGAATAAATTCCTAGGATAAAAGAGAAATAATTATGGGTGGATATGAGTTACAGAACATAGGAACGTTTACGTTTACGCAGTGTTATGGATGAACAAGGGGGCCCGTAATAAAGACACAAAGATGAGAATTTGTAAAGCACAAAATGTTGTTAACTTATTACGTAATATATTGAATTTAAAAAAATTATCGAAGAAAAATAAGCTACGCATCTTTAGAACTAACGTTTTAAGTGTACTCATATATGGTCGCCAAACATAGGCGTTAAACAAAAAGCAAACAAAAGAAATACAAACATTTATTAATAGATCCATTAGAAGAATCCTAAACATACACTGGCCCAATCAAGTAACGAACGTGAACTTGTGGGACAGTGCAGAACTAGAAACAGTTAAAGTTATAATAAAGAGACGGCGGTGGAAATTGATCGGACACACCTTACGGAAGCCGATAACAGAGATAACTAGACAAGCTTTAAAATATAGTAATATTAAAGGAAAAAGAAAACCGAGCAGATCAGCCTTAACATGGAAAAGAAACTTAATTAACGAGTGCAAAGTACGTAACCTAAATTGGAGTTAAGTGAAGATAAGTGCTCAGAATAAAAATAGCTAAAAATAATTTGTTCAATTAAGGTGCAGTCAACAAGAAGTTTACTAAGTCAGCTCAGAAAAGCCAGTTAAGTTAAGTTAAAATCGTTTAATAAAATGAAGTAAAGTGAAAGTGGAAGAGAATATAAGTAGAAGGTCGACAACCTTATTTCTTATTGAACATTATCAATGAAACATCCCCTTGGATGGCCTATTGTCCTCATGGATCGACAGGATCGAAGAAGAAGGAGTATCCTATGTATGAATAGAAATACCCATAATACATGGACACACACGATTTTACAACTCTATAAATAAACTTCATTTTGGATTTTGTGTTAAATGCTGCTTTTTATTTAAACAAATCTCATATATTTTTTACCGTTTCACCGTTTAGTTTACAATGGATTGTTAGTTGGGCGTTGAGTGAACAACTCTATAGAGTTGATCACTCAACGGGACGGGGTGAACTGCATGGCTACACCGTTAAAGCGTATTATCTGAGTGGTGAAAGTTTGGTGCAAACGCGAAGCGATTTTCGACGTTATTTCAACATACCGTGCAATCAGCCGTTCCGTCAGATAAGGCGATTCGAACATGGATAAACAACCTTCAGCAAACTGGATCGACGTCTAAAAAAAGGTGGGAATGCACAAACAGTTCGAACCCCTGAAAACATCGTAGCTGTTCAACAGGCGCGCTAAGAAATCCACGCCGATCGACCAAACGACCCGACATCAAGCATGCATAAATTTCAATAGAGGACATTTGGCGAACGTAGTATTCGGAAACTAATTTTAATTGTTATTGTACATCAAATTGCTATTCTTGTACTTCACATTTACACCTAAAAAATTAATAAAACATATTTATTTTTAAATTAATTAAATTTTGACTGGAGAACCCTGTATATTTTAAATAATATATCTCACCTATGAATTTAAAGAACGCTTCTCACAAGTTACTTTATTTTAAATCATGTTATAACATTTCAGTTAAAAAATATAATTGCTTAGAATTGTAACTGATATTCGAATCATTTGTTAATAAATATTTTTGAAGATACCTGTATTTTTTTACTTTAGACATGATAATAGTAGTTTATTTATCTAGAACGAAAAGTGGCATTTTAAAGAACGAGAAAGTTGTTTACAGCCGAGGCGTCAGCCGAGGACGGAATTACTTGCGAGGACCTTTAAAAACACTTTTCGTTCGTGGCGAATACAACGGTTTATTTCATACTGCAAGTTTAATGAATTTTAAATAAAAATTTGTAAATCATTTCAAATTTCATGTCAACAACTGACGTATAATTTTAAAGTACTTGAACTTTAATATTTTACTTTGAAGTACTAGGACTTTAATGTTCCATTTTTGTACCATAAATAAGTTTTAAAGTACTTGAACTTTAATATTTTACTTTAAAGTACTAAGACTTTAATGTTCCATTTTTTGTACCATAAATAATCTAAAAAATGTTATTTTTGACATCAGTATGAAATAAATCAAGTTTTTTAGCACTAATTTCGAGAATCGTAATTTTCTAGTTACTAAATGAGCGAAATTCAAGTTTGACAGTATATCCTTATCGTATTTCATAATGAGATAACTTTGAACTATCTCATTTTCCGTATAATACCCTCGGTGGTAAGAAAAAAATAGGAAAAACCACTAAATGTCTTTTCCTAAATAGGTAACTATTTATAACTTCATATTTGACACCCTATTTTAATTCTAAGCAACTTTTCCAAAGAATTGTTTCGTGTAGTTTGAAAAACAAGGGTACTTTATTCCTTCACCGTACATGAAAGGAGATATTTTAATGTTGGCAAGTACATTTTTAGTTTGAGAAGATGTAAAGCTTTAATCAAGGACAAAACTTACTGATAAATGGATAAAGAAAGCGCATTTGTGTGCAAATTTATGCCGAACACTGTATAAAATTATACCAAAATTATTTAAATAACAGCTGACTTGTAGTATCATAGCTTTTGTGTTATTGATTATGCTTTCAACAAATCAAACTAAGCCACTCATAACTACAGCAAAGCAGTGCCGTAATATGTACACTTGCTTTCAAAACTTTCGCGTACACCTATTTTTCGCTGTATTAAATCAGGGTTGTAATTAATCAACTCTGACATTTAAACTTTTGAAAAGTCAAAATGCCTCGACTGACAGAGCACATGCTGTCAATGTCATTTTTAACCTAATCTCAAAATTACCCGATCACACAGCTAAAATTTTTCAAAATCGTTGTTACTTGATTTTGAATGTGTACGCGAAAGTTTTGAAAGCAAGTGTAGGTACCACTTTAGACATTGTTCAGTTAAAATAACTGAATTCTTGATTCTCCTCTCATTTATAGCAACTACAAAAAAATTTAAAACTTGTTTAGGACGTGCTTACGTACAACATAAACAATAATATTTGCTAAAGTTTCCATTGGATGGAATTTCCAAAATGTTAATTATGGATCAACTTGACAAGTATGTAGCAGCACCAGTAGAATTTTAATACCTTACGTTAACAAACTGCTGATTATTCTAGATTTTATTCAATTGTTTGTAGTTGTTACTTTATGCGTAAAAATTACCACTTGTTTATTTACTAAAATTTTCAAATTTGAGTGTGCTTGAAGTTTGAATCGCATGCTGTACCCCATTTTTACAATCCTTTTGTAAGTGTGTTTCTATTTATACTGCTATTATTGACCTCCAAGTGAATAAAATCGCATTAAGCATTCTGAAGTTTATTAACTCAATTACCAAATTCGTGTGTTTTAGCTTGAAGCATCATTTGATGGTTCACACTGGAGAAAAACCTTATAGACTAGAAGCACCAGTAAATGAACGGGAACGGCACCCAGTAAATAAACGATTTCGAACAAATTTGCAATTATTAAGATTATGATTCTAAACTCTTTATGTCTGTTTGTCGAAAACGTCATTTAGTTCTTTTCCAGGGAAGAAACGATACAGTCGTTTTTGTCGCAGCAGATTTGTTAAGTGTAGGTGTTGGGTCCCGAGTGGTGTAGCTTGAACAAGCGTCCACGTTCGATCAGCAGAGTTAAGCAACGCTGTCTCTGGTCAGAACTTGGATGGGAGTTCCACGGCTGCATTTCTCGGCGCCTAGTGGTACGGCTATCACTGAAAAAAGTTGGTCCCGGCGGTCATACAACATCATGGCAGTCGTTAGTGGGGTTGGAAGTCCTCATAACTGCACAGTGACGCCTGTAATTGGCCTAACGGCTGTTGGCTGAGTGCAAATTAAATTAAAAAATTAAATTAAAAATTAAAAATTAAAATTAAACAACTAATAAAAAACTATGTAAGTAAGAATAGCACTTAATAAGGTTTCTACACTTCTAAGTTTCAAAAGTATTGACTATCTAAGATGAGTATTTACAGTTTAAGGTATTTAAGAGTTTACATAACCTCCCAACTTTGTGTATTGGCGGGAAAAATGGAAAATTTTTCGTTCATTCACTGGATCCCTTGTTTTCCCCAATGAATGAACAATATTTTCATTCACCGAGTCAGGATAAGATAACACGTGTTACAGCATTATAGACCTTAAAACCAACATCTTTAAATGTGGATTAATATTTCTAAATAAATAATTTAGATAAATTGCCCTGTCCAGTAAATAAACGGCCTTTAAGTTGCCGTTCATTCATTGGCTCAGGCTGTTCCAGTGAATGAACTTGCACATTTAAATATAAAATAATATGTTATACATGATGGTCCAACGAAAAGTAGCCACCTTACTTTCCTCTTTTCGTAAAAATAAAAAAAAACACTCGAACCCGTCGATTTTTATTTTGATAGGTATTTTGGGCATATTTTCAACCCTCATACTTCTATCAAAATCGACCGGTCCGGTTGCTCATGTAACACCGTCGGTTACCAAAAAAAAAAAACTGACTCAATGGAGATTGAGGCATCGAAACAAATAAGTGACATAACGCAAAGGTTTGCAGGAAGTAAAAAAACTGTATCACACGAGATAGGTAAGCAGGTATATTCTGAGCACGTCTAGAGATTCACTATTATTATTTTAGAACCAAATATTATAAAAACGGCTTCAAGAAAGAAGAATAAGTTAACTGCCACTATGACATCTGGTGCATCTACCTTACTAGAAAATTAAAGTGGACAAATTAACATAGGTTCTTACGTAATAGTCAGATACCAAAAGAAGTACTTTCCTGGAATTGTTGTCAACATAGAAGAGGATGAATACGAGGTTAAAACTTTGACCCCACTTGGCTCCAATTTGTTTAAATGGCCGAATCCCGAAGATCAAATTTGGTACAACAGAAATCAGATTATTGAAGCAATTATACCACCGATTTTGAAAAAACTCGGATGCTATGAATGTCAAGAAATTGGCAAATATAACTAATCTCAGTATCTACACCAATTATGTTTTTTTGCTATACCTATATTACATACCTGTATTTTGTTTGTTTTTTGTAATAAATTACATATTATTTATTGATATTTATAATATTTTCCTAATTTCTTAGATAGATACTTTCCTAGTTCATTTACTAGACCAGGAGGGTTTATTTACTGGTATTGAGCGTTCATTTACTAGGAATTTCTGCATTAAATACACTTCAATTAGTATTTTGTTGCATTCCATTATAATTACTTGAATTTATTAATAAAATTTGATAACTAATTATTCGAGCATCACATAGAAATTTAGTTAACGTAAATATTTGTTGTGTTATAATAATTGTGATAATTCAAAAATTAAGAATGCCTTAACCGTTCATTTACTGGTGCTTCTACCCTACTCGTGTTGGGTAATTTGTAATTTCTATTGCTAATCATGTTGGTTTTTTATAGAGTTCCAATTTTTTAAAGCTGCACAAAAATAATACATTATATTAAAATGTTGTACAATATGTTTAAATAAAATAAATTAAGGAATTTAACCAAATCCCTATTTATTAGGGTTTGCGATATCGCCATGTTGAAAGGGTGGTTGAACTTTAAAAATGTTTGTGCATATTCTAAGACCCATCGTCTTATTTTTTGCTATGGGTATTCGATGACCAAAAATTGCTGCGAAACCACACGCCCGTTTGAAAACGACAAAAAAGTAGTTGGTGGCGTGGTGCTCTACCATTCTCATATTTTAAACAAAAAACGTAGAACAAGAGGTCACCTACCACCTTGTAAAGTGTAACCCATGTCAGATCTGCAAAAGGTGGGTTTTCAGTTCAATAAGTACTAGTTGTCAATAAATGTGCCTGGCCAAGGTTCCCAGCGAAAATTTGAGTCTGTTTGTGACTAAGGCGGGCACAAGCTTTAATTTTGTTGTTGATTTCTTTACAATTATACAATAGAGTAGTAAATTCGCAATCTCTATAATTTTCAGAATAATCGTATAGCAACCGGCTGAAGACAGAGGATGTTTATATTTAAACGGTGTCAATAAACCCCAACAAATCTGTTAAAGGATGCCGTCGAAAATGAATGCTAAATGGTGAACCTGGAATGAACTTTTACCTTGAACAACTAATGAAGCAAGCGAATTTACTATTTATGTTGTAATCGAATTAATGAACTTCTGAATGCCCATAGCGCTTTTACTCACTTTGAGGTCAAGGTTGGCATTACGCTATAAATAGTAGCAGACATACGAAAGGTTTCAAAGCAGAATTAATAAAACAAGTAAAAGTCTTTGCGATGAGGCAACTTTTGAAAAGCTCTGACGTTAGTTTTTCACCTTTGTAAGTCTCTGTATGATTTTTAAATTGACTGCAGGTGTTTTATAAGAATAAATAGTATCTTAGTAAGGATTTTCTCCAGTATGTATCCTATATAATACAGTTTTAAATCGCCGTTGTTTGTAGATGTGGAGCAATAACCACAGTTATGAAATTTTCTGAAGTATATTATGCTAATTAAAGCAAATTAAAATGGACATGCTAAATGTCGCTCTTACCTAAAATTTATCTTTATAACAACCATTTTCATTTTTAATTCAACAACTTTTTCCTGCTCATCTACGTAATATAACCGATACATTTACAATTTTCAAAATGGAGTTTAACCACCAAATGTGTTAGCTTTAAAATTTCAATAAGTTTTTTAACATAAAATTTTTATTATGAATTGAATACTCAATTAATGAAAAAACTTTACTAAAATACTTACTGCAGTAATGATCCACGAAGACCCATTTTGTGCATTTAACAACTCTAAATTTCTCTCAGCATAATATCCTTCAGAAAATTTCATAACTGTGGTTATTGCTCCACATCTACATGAATAGTTATTAAAGATTTTTGGATAATAAAATATCACGACTACAACAACTTATATTTGAACAAATTACGCAATTAACAAAGAAGACCTCTTTACAAACATTCCATTAACATTACCAATTTTGTAAAAACTTCTCTAAAGTAAAACAAGACCTACAAGAAAGATTTTAATCTAATTTCCAATGCAAACAATAGGACTACTTGTTTTGTTAACAAATAAATGTTCCATTGCATGATACATTATCACAGATGTTATATAACTTTTTAATATGTACTGAAGAAGGGCCAAGAAGCCTGAAATATATTTAAATTGAATACCACAACGACTACCAATGACTCCTGTACCTAGGAGCTAATAACAACGTAAACCTCTAGCTGAAACTCCTTAGGCAACACATTATACTGTACGACTTCTCTATTTCTGAATGGAAATAAACAAACAACGGCGATTTAAAACTGTATTATATAGTATATATACTGGGGAAAATCCTTACTAAGTTACTATTTGTTCTTATAAAACACCTGCAGTCAATTTAAAAATCATACAGACACTTACAAAGGTGAAAAACTAACGTTAGAGCTTTTCAAAAGTTGCCTCATCGCAAAGACTTCTAGTTGTTTTATTAATTCTGCTTTCAATAAATTAAATTATGCTGCTCATAACCAACAAAACAAAAATCAGGGCCAAGTATTATCGTCTATTTTAAGCATCGTAAGAATGATAAAAACTTGTTCATGTTGTGCTTACGTAGGTGGACTATTAACAAAGACTTTTTCACGTAAATAAACAATACTTCTTGCTAAAGTTTTATTGGATAGAATTTTCAAAATGTAAATTATGGACATTTGACCAGTTTATAGCACCGCTAGATAGCTTTTAATAACATTGTTTACCGAATTGGTTTAATGATTATTCTAGATACTGCTTCTTTATTCACTACAAATATTAAATCACATACTAGTCTCTAATTTTACAAACCTTTCGTATGTCTGCTACTAGGCAACACATTTTACAAATTAACAGCTACTTTTTATTAAATTTTGTCATACAGTATGTTTCTGTATGCGTCATCATATGTTTAGTAGTCAGTTTTATGTGCTACTTTGCACTCGCACACAACACAAGGATAATATCTTCTACCTGTGAGAATCCTCAAATGATACACAAATATTTACTACATTTTAAAATAGCATCAATAGGCAGTCTACTACGAAAATTTGATTTCAAAACCCTCAAATATGCAAAATAATGCGAATAAAAAGGCATCGACTTTTAAGAATGACAAATATTATCCCCAAAAACTTTGGAAACAGATATTCTTTAATTTATAACATAAATATATGTTTATAAATTGTTGTAAAATGAAATAAATTCAAGAATTCAGTAGGTTAAGTTAATTATAATCATAAAGATGCCAAAAATACTTCACATTGCAGAAATAGATTTTTTCTGCATTTAAAAATGTGGAGGGTTGTATCCTTCATTGTTAAATAATTTACATCACTTTCGATCAAGTAATGCAGTTTTTATTTAAATAACTTTTTGTACAATATGAAAATTTTAAAACTATTGAATTTTTTTTACAGAATTTAAACTTGAACTTCCAATGAGACGATTATTGAGGGCATATCAATGATTTACCTGTTTCAACAATACTATCATTAAGAGAATTGAGTCAAAATATGTATCTATCTGTAGAATACTTTAAATTTATAAATTATGTCTAAATATTCTGGTTACTAAACGCAAATTATTACTTCTAATCGAATTGAATAGCAGTTAAAATTCATAAAGATAAAACTAAGAAGTAGCCAAAACCTTTAAGCTTCAATTATATCTAATTTACAAACCTTTCTTATATCATATTTGGATATAATGTTTACTGTTTAGCAGATATTTAATTATACAATATAAAGCTTACAAAATAAACGATTAATGATCAATCAGCGCAGACATAAAACTCACCATGCTGTAGCACACTAACCTAGCACAACAGACAATGCTTTGTGATAGTTGTTTTTGTGACTTTTATATTGTACCCGGCTAGCAGGTTATTAACTTTTTTGCCAAATGCAAATTAGGTTTTTGATGTACCCCCCTTCGATCTTCGGATTTTCAGGGTAAGCGATTCAGGATACGAGGCTGTCTAAACATTTTTAAATGGATATACATCGCTGTCTGCTGTTGCAAATATAATTGACAAGGGTGCATTTCGGTTACCAGCTGATTTTCTTCTCTTGTCGGTAACCTAATGGAACTATTAAAACTAATGCATTAGCACCAATTCTTATATGGTTCTAAACCATTTCGATTATTGTCCATTGCACAGTCTGAAAATTGGTTTTGATAACTGCAGTTTTTGAAATACATATAGTGTTTCATATTCAGAACTTATGTATACTAGACATGAGTTCTGTTGTATAATGGAAAGACCGCAGTACCATATTGTCGTATGTGAGGTAAATAGCTAGAACTTAGTAAATATGTTGTAAGTACAAACAGGGTTATTCAGTTAAGAGGCTCACAATTGGGGAAGACTGTTATATTGGGACAAAGTTGCGCTTTCGACAGCTGAAACTATTTTAAAAAACTAATTGACGCACCTAATGGTGAGTCTCAAAATTGAATAACCCTGTATATTTTGTAAAATATGCATAAATGTATGCAAACAATCTACTGATGTATATGCACCAAAATATAAAAAAATATGTTTGCATTACCAAACTAGTTTAAAAACAATGTGGTAATAATTGAAAATATTTTAGTCACATATCTAAGACAAATTATAATATGGATGTATGTTAAATGATGTGTAGCGATAAAAATCAATAAACATGCAGACGAGATTAACTCTTTTGCAGTTATTTACACAGCGATTTTGAGCAAAAGTGCATCGTACTTAACATACCGGCTAACAAATAAAATTAATGATTGCAATTTTATAGTACCTACCTATTACTTCACCCATCCGTGACCTTTTATTAGTTAGGTTTTATATACTTTTGCATCTTACAATTATTTTCAAACTTTCTTGTCTAGAGGCCATTTTTTAGATATACAATTATATAATTATACATACATATAGACAATCTGTAACCCCTTATACCGTTTACACAGTGATATAATTATATATAATTTATAGTACTTATTATTTCACTTATCCGGGACCGTTTATATAGTTAGGAGGGTTACTTTTGCATTTTGCAATTATTTTCAAACTGTTTTGTCTAGAGACCATTTTTGAGCCTCTGCCTATGTGCATCCTCGTCTCTCACAGATTTCCGCTATTTCCTCATTCCAACTTTTTCCTTGCCTTCGAAAATGTTTGCATTGTCTATAAATAGTTAATGCAAGGATGACTGGTAGTAATTGTAATTGCATATATTAGATATATAATAATAATAACAATTTGTTTATTAACCACACCTTGACAACAAATTAGAAATTCCTATAGATATTCAATTATTTTGCGATGGTTAAAAGGCCCACATTCAGCATGGTTGTGCAAAAACGCGAACAACTGATCTACCATGTGGACCTGATTTAAAAACTAAGAACCATTTAAATATATAAAGCGATGCCGATGCTGACGCCTAAAAAAGGTCACATTAGAAAAATTTCAAAAAAACTCAATCTGAGTTTGATTGAATGTTAAATAAATAAGTTAGGATGTTCTTTCTAAACTTTGTGAATGAAAATGCTTTATATTGTATAGGCAACGAATTGAATAATTTGTATATATTGTAATATTGATTGTTTCCAACACCAGGTGTAAGGTTTTGTCAATTAAAGTGCTCCGTCACTGACTTCTAACAACAGAATTAGCAAACGCAGCTCACTTCGCAGCTGAAGCTGGTCGTACGATAAACTAGAGATTCAAACAAGAATAAATAAGAAAAAATACGGGCACTTTGTTACTTGGTGCCCAAAAGCGCTTTGCTAAAATAGGTTGCAGATCGAAAAAAGCTACTAACCAATTCCTGAAAAGAAATATGACGAAAGACGCATAAATAAACTTCCAAAAAGGGCAGTATATTTCAGTTGCAATGCTCGGCAATACAGCGACTACATAAAAAACATAATCCCAAATAAATATTAAGTGAAAATGAGGCGGCAGATAAATTTAGTTAACATAAATGTTTATGATAAATATAAAACTGAATTAATTACATTCAAAATGATTACATAACAATTATAAAATTACTCGACGTAAAAACTACACACGTATTACAAAGTATTGAATTAATTAAAGTGCTCGGTACCGATTGGGCGAAGCATAGAATCCAAGTTGCAAATGCAAATGAGTTGAACGCTGCAAATTAATTAAGAATTATTTGTAGATTAACTGAAGGTTACTTGAAGGCTTGAAGCAAATCCAGTAAAACGTCAAAAAACGATAACGTAGGGTAATAAAGAATTTCATACCTGAGATTCCATGTGACCAAAAGGTAACTTGCTCATAAAATATCTCCATACCATGGATTAATAAGAAAGGTTCCAAGAAATTACAATATCTATTCGTTATAATATTGGGAGATAAACGGAACTCAAAACTTGGAAAGAAATCCACCAATGCGTCCTAAGGTATTAGAAGCAAACTAAAAAGTCAATGTTCCAAAATGGAGACAGAAAATAGCTTCTGCTAAAGTTATAAACTGGAAATTTTAAAACGAAGAAGAGTACCAATTGTAAATTAAAAGTTATAAAACTATAGGCTTAAGCACTTTTCAAATTTGATTTAATTCGCAATAACTATACAAATTTTCAAAAATAATGTAGAAATAAAACATCAGGAGGTTCGGTATCATTTCTAGGACAAACCCCTAAAAACCACCAAACCAAAAACAGGCAAACCCCATGCTAAAACAAATAGGCTCCAGGAAACTAAGAGAGAACACAAATCCCAAAAAAAATGTATCAGAAAGAAAAGCGTCTACCTTCAACATCTCTACCAACCCAAACCTAAGAAAGGTAACATAAGGAAACTAATAAATGAAGGAACATACTTTTAATTTGTAACAAAAGGATGTTAGTTTATACAATATTATTCTATATAAGGTTTTATTTGTAATACTAAGAAGTGTTATTCTTCATCAGTTATCACAGCATCTTAAATCTTCTTTTCTTTTGTATGTTCAGTCACTTCAATTGCCCAGTCTTCAGGAAATCTCTTGTTTTCTAGCTTCTTGCTTCTAGCTTTCTGTGTATTTGCTTTTTAGTTTGCCGAATTAAATTATTTGGTTCTTCATTAGCTGGACTTAAAAGCTATCTGTAATTGTTTTATAACTTCTTTGTCTTTCTACATATATTGTACCTTTAAAATGTCCTATCCAACATTTCATCTTTTACTTAATTGTAGTCGAGTTTATCTATTACAGTTATACTTGTTTCCGCCTTTATTCGCTACCTTCTGTAGGTTTTCTGCATGGAACCCCTTTATTTTAGGTTTCCTCGGTTTTTTAATTGGTTTTCAAGTGTCATCGTTTATCTAGTGTTTTTGAATAATTTTTAATTACTAGAAAGTTTTCATTGATATCAGCAAAAGATTCTTTATTTTTCTCAGATATTTTACTGCTGTCAATTTGTTTTGTCTTTTATTAACACGCTGGCGTGACGTTAGCGCCTCCATAAATTGAATTTAAACACAACCAGGGTGTTGGAATTTAGTGCGGCGATTTTCGATAAGTCCGGCAACCCCGCGGTGCCCGAAGTCTCTGGTTAGCTGCCATAGCGCAACTTCACTAAAAGATAACCCGCCGATAGACAGCTATCAGGGTATAAAGGTGAGACGGTTAGCTCATGAAAGACAGTTATGTTCAGCGCCTCAGCTCTTTCAGTCCTAATCCCCAATGTGGCTTAAGCCTCGACGCCGACAGCCAGAGCAGCCCGGAGCTCTGCCAGCATGAAACCGCCCGCCGATCCCGCTGTCCGTCCGTGATTTCAGAGTGCGGAGATTTTTCTTAGAAAACTCTGCTAAACCCGCTTTCCAGCCAAGCCGATACTTCGATGACACAATTTTCTGCTGGACCCGCTTTCTTGAACCAACCCGGTGATTGCACCAATTTATTCTAGTTTGCTAGCTAACAGCTAACATCGTTTTAGCGAAACGTTAACTTCTTCTCTCTTTCTAAATAAATTTTTAAACGGTTTCTCGACAAAAAATATTTGGTCCCTCTTTTAAATAATTAAACTTAGCTGAATTTCGTTCTCCGCTATTGAAATAAAAAAAATTCTGGAAAAGGTATAAAACCTTCATGGTAAACATTACTGATTCCAATATTTTTCCAAAACAGCTGTATACCAAAATTAAAATAATAATATATTTGCAATAATTTGTTTTTTAAGCAGGAAAACGTTTAAAAATATTTGTTATGTAATATTTATTTATTGAGTTCACCTTACAGAAACTTCAATTTATTTCTATTATAACCTATAGACTGATTGTGTACGCCACTGAAAAACCGAGTTTGGTTTGACATAAATAGAGAATTGTTTTTGATACTTAAAGCATACAACTTGTGTTTTATTTCTACTGCTACAATTCGTATATAAATCAAGTTAGTTGAGTCAATATAACCACTAACCCTGCATAATGGCGACCCCGACGTAATCTAAACACGCAATCTTCTGAACTGAATATATTCAGCACTACGAAAGGTGCTCGTTAAGAGCGACAATGAGTATAAAACAATTTAGTGTAGAAAATGGTTTAATGTTAGACATTTTTAAAATTGTAGATACACTAACGAGTGTAAACTACTAGAAAAGTTTGACCCAACTATAAACAAAATAGTTATTTATGTACCAAGAGCATTATGAAGATGTTCATGCTCGAGGGATATAAACATCAAGTAATGCCCGTGGTGCATACAACATTTTAAGACCGACTAGTGTTTTTTTAATCATATAAATAATGGATCACGAAATTTTTACTGGATGATCAATCATTGATGTATACACAAAGTAGAAGCAAGCGATATGAGCGGGCGTTATGAATTATAATTCCCTGGTTGTTATGGACTTGTATATATTCCGTATCACAGGTATAAGCAACAAATAATGTACTAGAAAAACATAAATTACTGTACACTATGTATTTTTATGTCTGCTTGTATACAGTGTAAGTTAGAAATATAATGCCTTCAAACTAAAATACCTTTAAAAATTAATCAATAGTATGTGATATATAAGGAAAGTACTTATTAAATCTAAATAATAAGGATAATAAAATGCCTTTTATTATAAATTTATAATGTAAAGGTACATAAAGTGGCTTTCCAGTCTTAACGTTTTAGAAGTGTAGCTTGTAAAAACTACATTGTTTAACTGCATACTAATTATTTTTGCTTTTCATTTTTCCAAATTATTCTATTACCAGACAACACGGTCGCACAGTTTTAACAAAAATATTTTTAAGTTTCAAAGTTACAGTTCTTGCAAATTAATTAATAAAACTACTGAGAAGTATGCCTTTTACCTATACGTATTTCAAAGAAATTACTGTTAGATGCCTCATATTTTGATGATAATTTATCAAGTAAATATTTAATTTAATTCCAATGGTTCTGTGAGCTAAAACTTGGTAAAAGTTATAAGTCACACGGCAGCTGTTTTCAGGATAGTTTAAAAACTAACTCTATATGGGAACTAGAGATTTAGAGGCTTGGAAAACAACATTTTTGGGAAAAGACTCGTTTTCTATTGTACCTTCTATTCGGGCTGGAAATTTAATTTTTAAGAAAAATGTGAATTTTGGAAAGATTTGACGAGTAACAATATGTTTTTCTGTTATTCCGTTGTTATAATATAAGCAATTCACATTTATTTTCGTTTTGGTTTGGTCATGGAATTTTAAGTGTTCCTATACAGGGTCTTTTAGAAATAAGTAGCGTAAACTTGAAAGGCAGTATTTTTAGCAAAATAATAAAAAAGTGAAATGTAATTTCTATCTAAACCTCCTCCTTTGGGTTCTACAGGGTGATAAAGGGAGTTCAAACAAAACATATTTTATTAAAAGACCTATCTCTAGGATAGAGATATTACTTTCAACATAAGCACAGATTAGTTACTCCTACTGACCAGTTACTATACTTAATTTTGACAAATCAGTTTTTAGGTCAAACTTTAACGTCTTGAATTTCAAAAGACGTGTATTTACTATTCTGCATTCAATTTCATAAAAAAGGATACTCTCGTAAGGAGACCAATAAATTTCATGAAAAATTTAGGGAAGTTAGAAGCATTGAACTATTTAATAAAGTGTCACCATCGTTTTCAGCACAATTCATTACTTCTAATTTCGGTAGATCTCTTAACGAGTTACATCAAGAGTATCTTGTGCTAAATCCAATGGAAAATAGTAAACACACACAATTTTCTTTGAAATACAGGGCATTAAAGAAGTTTGGCTTAAAAATTTATCTTTAACCTCTGATTCTCAGCCTCTCGATTATTTATTTATTTATAATAAACTGACAGAACCGACATGCGCCCAATAATACTGCCAGTGTTCTCGTATATATTACAAAACAAAATAACAACAATAAAATTATAGTATACATAAAAGACAAGTAAAAATAAAAATAATATATATAGCCAGGATAACCATAGATATACAAGTGATTCCTGCATTTTAGTTACCTATTAGTTATGTAAAAATTGCTGGTAATAGCAATTTTAAAGAACGGTTTTAAATTATTACAATTTGGCAAAATTAAGTACAGTAATTGACCAGTGGGACTAACTAATATGTACTATTGTACTTATTTTGAAATATTTATCCTGGTGAAAGATTTTTAAAAAAGTATTTATTATTTTAACCCCTATCACCCTGCAGAACCCCAACGAGGAGGTGTAGAGAGATTTTATATTTAACTTTGTTAATTATATTTCAAAAAGCTACGACTCTTTGAATATACGGTACTTGTTAGTCTAAACAAGGCCTGTTCGTGTGTGAGTGCAGATTTTTAACAGAGGTTATGTATCATGCTCAAGCCTGTGTTCCCATTGTTAAAATATGATATGTATTAAAAAAAAGAGAATACTATAAACAAGAATTAGGCAACTAGGGAACAAGGCTTCATCTAATTGATATGACATTCACAAATATTTTCAATTTAACGAAACTAAAACCACAATCAATAAATTAAAAAACTCAAATATCAGTTCATAGTAATTAATAGCTTAGATGTACCAAATACCAGTTAATTAATTTAAGAGGACGCAAACAATTTTAAATTTCGACATTATTGACTGAGGATTTACCATTTAGTGACCTTCGGAAATTTATTCAAACTATACAGTATGTCCGGTAACACCAAAAAAAAACAAAGATAATAATAATTTGTTAAACAAATTATTAATATACAACTACGCTAATATCATTACCAAAGGCATTTTTGTAATTTAAAAAAAAATTATTCCATGTATTGTTAGTTTTTTCCCCGAAGAACAGATAAAAATATCGGGGATATATGTATATGTATATTATGTTAGGGCTCTACGTTGGGGTGCCATTTTATGTTACGTTATGGCTTCCCTTACGTTGAAGCGCCTATTAACAAATTTTACTATCTGTTCTATTTTTAATTGAATTATACCTTTTAGATATTCAAAAGTTTCAAATGATGAAAATGACAGAATTTGAGACTCTTTTAGGGTTTTGGGTTCAAATATCTAGTTGCTTTGTTATGAAAGTTTCACTTACAAATATTTTTCAAATGTGCATTGAAATTAATTGTCACCTCTAATGTCAAATTAAATGTCAACAGTTTATATCAAATTAAATATGACAAATGCTCAATCCTAACTGTACACCACAACCTTATATCATACGGTAAATAATTGTTTCTAATTAATTGCACTTTTTAAATTGTCTTTTATTTGCGTTGGTAGAACAAACTTATTACCCACCTTGTATTGTTCGAATACTACCTCCAAAACAGCAATCCTCTAGAGTCAGCAGCTTGGTCCCTTCATAGTTGCCGCTGTAATGTACCGCTCTCGAACACTGAGAGTCAAACCTCACTGTCCAACAGCTGGCAAATCGCTAACTCCCGGCTGCTATCAGGATAAACTGCGCCTGACTCTGTTCGTGTACCTGCTTCCTTCCAGAATGGACCTCTTTTAAACAGCTTTCTGGCAAGCAGTTGTCACAAACGAACTCCCTATGCCACATCTCTTCCGAAGCTTCACAATTTGTAAACCTCTGTCGTCACTAGCCAACAGAACACCTCAAATATGGTCCTGCCTGTAATATTCCCCTTGAATGGATCTCCTTGCTTCTTTGATGCCTCCAAGAACCTTATAGTCAGCAATGCTCAAACTGATGTAATTACTTGTCACTTGTAATAAAGATATTTCAATACAAATCTTCAATTCTTTACTTCTTAATAACTCTTTCTGTATCTATTTAGTTTACCATCTTTCAACAACCTTCTATAATTTATTGTTCATTTCTTCCACTTATTTCTTAATATTTCACTTATTTTCACCACGTAGATTTTGTAATTACCCTTTTTAATATATCCAAACTATTTACATTAAAATATGGTTAAATTTTCATATTTTTAATCAAACCAAAATTGAATTACATGTTTTGCAAGTTGTCATTTTTCTAACTTTTTTAATTTATTATTGGAACAAATTTTACTTAACTACGAAATTTTATTATTAATTAGATTTATTCAATAAATTTTTTTTTAAACATTCTCTACATTTTGAATGGGTCAAAATAGATTGTATTAATATCCCAAATTTCTTTTATAGATTCCAAATTTAGTCAAAACCATAACAATATATATTTGCAAGGTGTCCGAAATGTATGAAATATGTATATATTAATAAATATACAGTTTATTAAAAAATACTTCAATTAAAAGTTGTTAAGTATTTAGCTTCTAACTTTTTACTGCGTTCACATGTAAATAAATAAAATAAAGGAGTAAATTAACAAACTATATATGTAATTTATATTCTACGTCGCAACCTTTCTTATACAGTGCTACCCATTGTATAGTTTTTCGTAAGTTTTGAAGTTTCTACCTGTTTCTTTTAGAGACAACGCAGTACCGAATGTCGCCATTATAATGTAACTGAATTGTTGCAACAACCGTTGCTACAAGATTTTCATCACAAATCAATATATAATTATTAGTTTTTTGTAAAACAAAAGCGCAACCGCAATGAATAACACTTGATTATGTTAATCTGAAATTAGGTATTCCCAAATATAAGTGGGGGGAATATCTGAATTTTGAAATTAATATTTTTATGCACAGTTAACATTATCCAATAAGTTTCTAATACTAAACGACGCGGAAAATTATTCTCTTTAACTTAGTACCCCTACCATTTTTCCATAAAAATGGTGAGCAGGAATATGCATAACCGTGATAAGTAATGTAAATTGCTTATGTTCAGATGTATGACCAATCACCCGGTATAACAGCAATAGGATAACATAAACAACAAAATAGAATGCTTGAGTAAGAAAGAGATGACCATACGAAAAAAACTATTTTAGTAGGCATGTTCAGTTGACATATGTCTTAATTAAAATGAGCGTCAAGCCTACTCGAATATTTGCTACTATGTTGGTCTCTTTCTTAGTCAAGCAATAGGTAGGTACATGTTATTTTCTTGTTCATGTTATCTCATTGATGTTATACAGTGAGAATAATGTAAGGCGGTACATGGCTGAATTATGCAAAATTAGGCATATGGCATTTATTTAATGTTGCTATGGTGTTTGTAAACAAAATAACAACACAGTGACTATAGAAACTAAATGAAACTGGATAACTTCATTGTAATTTCAAAACCGACAATTGTTACTAGCATGGGTAAAATGATTAATGCTAAAATAAAGTTGCCAATGTATAGCATTATTCACACGGTATATAATTTTGGCCCTATCGGTAGAAGTGTCCGGCACCCAAGGGAACTGGCCGTCCTGCCCTAATGGATGGCGCAGCCCTGCTCACCTAGTAAAAGAAACATTCTCACATTATGCTCTATTTAAATGTAGACAATTTCAATTACACCGTTGCTGCACCCTATTCAGGTTACTTTGTAGTAATACACAATAATCTCCACGTTTAACGTTGCTGCAATCGATAACCGAACAAATGTCAGTTATACTTATAAACAGTAGGAAAAGGAAAGGTCCGAAATTAGATCTTTTAGGAACTCCACAAGGAACACTATCCATTATACGATACTATTTGTTCTCTTTCTGACAAATAACAGTTACTAAAATAACTCTTCCCATGCCAACACTGTACAAATTATAGTTACTCGCCTTTAGATAAGTAACATTTTAACAGGCAATTGCAAATATTCGACAAAAAAACGAGTAACAAAATTCGTTAACATAATTTGATCGTTTGTGAGTATACAAGTATACACAGTGTTTACTGCATTTGGCAAATGACAAATATTTCTTTCAACCTGTTGTTCTAACAGTGAGGGCTCGCTATAAGGAGCCAATGAGAATTGGCTCTACCATAACAAACCAATCAAGAATTTTTTTATCCAGAAAGAAACATTTATTAGTACTTTTTTTCATTATTACTCTCATTCTAGAGCTTAACGGGGGTGTGAACCAAAAAAAGTTTGTAAATGAAATTCTAATCACATAAATGGAAACGCGACATTTCTACGATCAACGGTTTTTGAATTACAGCCTGCGAAAGTTTACGCTGAGAGGACGGTGACGTCACAACAGCGGCAGGACAAGTAACCGCACGGCTATCACTGACTATTGCATACATCTGTCAAACGATGTCATTTAACCAATGATCGAACTCGCTTTTTTAACTTTCAACCAATCAAAAACGACTTGCGTCGATAAGGTGTTACATAACAACTTATCAGTAAGTTGTTATTTAACTACTTATCGGTAATACTTCACCTTACTCATTAAAATGATGATTCGTTAGTTTTTTTAATCGATTCAAGCAATAGTCACGCAAAATATATTGCGTGCATAGTTCCTTGCTTCGATAATACTGACCAGATTGCACTCCCTCTGGATTGTTTAGAAAATACGCCCTTCAGCTTTGTTGTCAGGTGCATTTTCTAAACAATCCAGCGGTCGTGCAATCTGACCAGCATTATCGGCAAGTCACTATGCACTTAATACATTACTGTTGATAATTTAGTGAATATATAAATACGAGAATTGTCACATGTCAAACTAACAACTAGATTTAAAGATTGACATATTTGAACATTTTAGCAATTTTTCACATCGAAACCAGGTAATAAAGTGAATGTAGAAGGAAAAGTAAATGTAGAAAAACTTTTTCTTGGCAAATTGTTTTGCAAAATATTGCCCTTGCATAATAAATACGGCAATATTTATCATGCACTTGGGAAAATGCGTTTTAATGCCCACTATTGCAGAGTCTGTATGCTGCCGAGGAAGTGCCCGTATTGAAGCAATTAGGGGCGAAAATAATTGCATAACATTTCGCGATTCGTTTAGTAGTGTGATTTTAAATATAGATAATTTTAATATTAGACGGTTTAAATAATTTTACAGACAAAATATGGAGATAAAATACCTTTTGACATCGAACAGATGATGACGTCATTTATCATAATTATATCGGATAAACATCTTGGATTGACTCTTGGGCCTCGATTGGATCGCACAATACATTATCAATTCCTTCGTGTTTTGTGAAAGAAATTCGAAAGAAGTCCCCAGAACTGAATGGAGTACTGTAAGAATAGAGCCTTTGGGGCGTTATATCTTACATAAATATGTTCTTATATATTGGTTGAAATAAAACGCGTGTTTGCTTTATGAACCAATATAATGAACTGTTTATAAATTGGTTTTAGGTTCGTTGCCTACACAATATGTCTCTGGCAACTATGATCCGTAACATTACTCCCCCCCAAAAGAAGAGGGAGGGAGGCCAGGTAGGAAAACTAATATAACCCCGTATGAGAGTAACAGGATTATATTTAGCTACAAAACCTCCTGGATCTTTTCAACAATCCTTAAAAACTAATAACAATAACTCATAACAATACATAATAACACACACTACACACGTCCCTGGAGATATCTTGTTGGGCGTCGGACTCCATCTACTTCGCAGATGTAAGCTGGAAGAAATGAAAGAAAAGGAAGCGTGTATAAAAATAATATTAATGTAACAGTACATACAGGATTCAAAGAGATGTTTGAAGAGGAAGTTGAATGAGCCGCTTCTTTTTCTCTACACGTAGCTGTATACATTAGATATGTTCACAAGGTGTAAACTGAAATCGTCGTACATAGGGAAAAGGTAATGTTAAAAATTACGAATGATTAACTTTAGTTTTACGTCGAGTAAAACATTATTATGACTATGTGTGTTTTGTTAACATGACAGTATAAATATTCTGTTTGTGTTGACGTTTAGCCGAATTTATCTTTAAAATATTAGTCCAGACCAAATCTGTTTCATAAAATGAATAACTATTTAATAAAGTTTTTCCTTTTTCAAATTTATTTTATGTAACAAAGCTTAATTAACCGTTGGCATGATAAAACCAGCATAGTTACAATATTACATGACCACAGATGTAGTAGTTTCTTTGTAATTTTTAACATTGCCTTTTCCCTATGTACGACATTTTCGTTTACACCCTGTATACACAACACAAAATATTAATTAAGTAGTTATACAATAATAATTTCATGACTTGAATAAAACCTTTAAACAAATTACTAAATTAAACTAAATGCCACATCGTTCGTAGCAGAAATACACTCCAATACGGAAATTCTAAAATACGCAAGAATCCCCGATCACATTAATAAATTCATTGATTACACTATAGACGATATTAGAGGATTTTGTACACACAAAGAAAACTTATGTTTGTATGGGTACCATCAGAAATTGGATATAAAAGAAAATGAAGTAGGCGACCATGTACTTAAAAGTACCATCTTACAAATTGACACTGTTGAAGAAATATCATTCATAGGGGTTAACCTGCAAAACTATCAAAAACATCTTCTGTGGAAGGTGGAACAGGAAGAAGAGTGAAATGTAAACAATAATAACCATTTACGAATATTACGAATCAATTTTCTTCTTAGCAGCAACTGATACGATTCGAAATAAATCTCTTTGCACACAAGCACGCAACTGTAATTGAAACGGAAATTATTTACGGCCAGCAAAATCCAGTAATTAATTACGCCTTACACCCTAGGCTAGGAGAAGTGCGGAAAATCTGGACAGGGCGATACCACAATGGGCGGCATAAATTTGGGCAAGGACTTCTTCCTGATTAGCATACAAACGTCCACCATGAAGAATGCAGCTTACGCAGAATGGAGACGTAAACAAATCGAAGGCCAAAAGGCCAAGGCCATGGGCCTGAATGTGTGGACTCCTCGTTTACCGGAAGTATAACAGTCTCATGTGACCTGGAGTGACCTTATGAAAATACGAAGAGCTCCGGGCAGTCCCACCTAGCGTATGGTCAAGAATTGGACACATGCACACATGTTCGCCGAAGATCCTGCAATTTGGCATGCAGGACTAAAGACGCTGCATTTTTCCGGGTGATAGCCATCTCCCAAGCCTAATTGGTCCAAGAACCTAATTAAGACAGTTAATAACAGGGCCTTGCCCATTATCCCTGTTCACGATCTCCGAAAGAGCTGTCGGAGTGGGATGTTAACCATTTTGAGATAAGCAGATCTGTTGACAAAGCTGCCATAGTGATCATGGATTGCTCCTGACCGTTAGTAGGTTGCCACCTACATAGAAAATTCCTGCTCTGTTGCGAATGGAAATGAGCTTGGCATTAGCATGGAACACGTATTTTTTTTTAAATTACCTACTCTTTAAATCTTGCCTCGAGTGCACCCGATAGCTTCATAATGTGACGCAACAGTGTTTACTACGAGGTAGAAATGGGAGGACGACATCATTATTTTATCATAAAACCTTTATGCATTTGGGCAGTTACAACGCCGTAATTAATAAAATATAGGTATTATAAACGTTCCAGGAAGTCGTAAAGCAGAAATTGATACCATACCATTCAAGGCTATAAGTAAATATACTGAATGATGATAGTCCTCCACTTGCTCGATCGGAAATTAGCTGATCATTGAACTTATGAATGGCATACTTGATATAGGTATGTAATTATTATTTCGATTACTTAGGTATCATTTTGCATACAATTGCAGTTTAGGAGGTAATTCAGAGAAGGTTGGGTGGTTCAGGTCGTTAGGGTTGGAATAAGATGTGTGAACAAGAAGACCAGGCACAAACCTCTTGTAATAGCAATTGCAGTCTACGCTAACTCCCACATCAAAATTAACACAGCAGATGTAAAATACTGTTTGAAATTTAATAATGAAACGATAAAAGTTCAGGGTCATTTCAATTCCCCCAACTGGGGGTGGGCTGCTATAGGGACCTTGCGTGCCTCTTCAACCAAGAACGGGAATTATAGGATGGGTGAGAGAAAGGGGGGGGGATGGAAGAGAGGTAAGGAAAGGTGGAGAAGTACTGCCCCGGCATCCGCCTCAGAGAAGGTACTCTGTTCACTCAGAAAAAATTTCCTGATACACCACGCTTTAAAAACGTTTATTGTTTGAGGAGCTTTGGGAAAATATATTCGGCTTCTTATAAGAACGCTCTTCATTAATTTAAGATTGAAATTTCTTTGAGGTAAAAGTTTTTACATTTAACTAGCTCAACTGTTTCAACTGGTTTTTGATTATCTTGATCTAGGCAGGGTGGTGCGCCCACTTTTCGAGTAACTTTTCAGTGTCTCATCTGCACCACCCATCCTAAACAAATTTTTTAGTCTCTTTTTATTGATTATTTGGATCAGTTTTTATATTAAAATCACGATTTTGTTTATCAGATATAAAGCCAAAATCAAACCATAGCGACTACATGGACACATTTAAAGGGCCGGCTAACTAAACAGTGAAGGTGGCTTGTGCTTCAACTGTAAGCCTTTCGTCTAGGCAGGGTGGTGCATTCACTTTTAGAATCATTTTTCAGTGTCCCATCTGCACCACCCATCCTAGGCAAATTCTTTAGTTTCTTTTTATAAATTATTTGGATTAGTTCATGTATTAAACTGACGGTTTTGTTTATCAATTTTAAAGCCAAAATCACAGCATCGTGACGACAAGGGCACATTTGAGGGGCCGGCTAGTTAAACAATGAAGACGGCGTGCGGTTCTTTACAAACGATTAAGTTGATTAATAGATACAAAATGAGCGCAAATGAGTCTTTAAAATAAATGTGCTCAGATAGAAACGAGCATTCATAAACTCAAAGCTTAACAAAATCGCCATAATCTGAAATGCAATAAATATCACAAACATGTCTTAACTCAGTTTGCAGTAATGAAAACACACATAATCATTGTTAAATGTATAATAGTCAATAATATGATAATAATTAGATAAAGCAGCAAGTATGCCGGTTGCGTCCAATAAACATAAGTTCTAAAAATATAGCAGTCAAAAGTTTAAATACAATAATAATTACGTTCAATAGACAAACTCGGTTAATAAAGCTTACAGATTGAATATAATTAAATAGAGCAACTTAAGTTCCGATGATGTCGTAAGGAAAATCTCATCGGAGGTGCTGTAGCAATCACACAAGTGCATTTAGGCAGAGTTTACCATTGATTAGCAATAGGCTATAAATTGCGCTTTCCCATTGGTTGTTGTTAATCGCAGGTAGGGTTTGTTTACCCATTGTTAATCGCGGGTAGATTATTTTGTCTTCAACATCGTTTTTTGCTAATAAGTGATATGATTTTCCTTGCTTTTGCTAATCAGCGGTGTGTTTTGTCTACACTTAACTTGCCATTTAAACTTGGGTAATAATTAAAATTTGGATTAAAAAAGTAGGAGATTAGGTACACGATTGGTGATACAGAAAATTCAACTAAAAATGATATACTTACAGAACAAAGGCTTTATTCGTGAAACATACTTTACAATCGCTTACCTAACAATTAGTGTGATTTCGCATTGCCTCCAGTTGCCTCTTGCTACTAGTTTATACGTACGACAGCTTTGAAAACCATCATACCATGTCCTTGAAAATATTGTATTCACAACTCTCGTTTGGTGTTATTACTATTTTCTACGTGCTACTTATTTAATTTTGTTGTCATTAATAGTAAGACTAGCATCAAAGAAACTCGTTTTTATGGAAATTATTTTATTTTAGTAGTATCTGTGTTAAAATACCAACTTTTCTGTAATAGAATTAATATGATAGACTTCGATATTTACAAATGCCATTGAATTGTCAACACATTTTTAATTAATTGTGAACATAAAAATGCAATACATAGTTACCCTTAACGGGATTTTTAAACGAGCCGATGTAAATCACTAATTAAATGGCGATTTATATTCAATGTCGTTTAATTTTTTTTTTTAGTTTTAACTATAAATCTGATGTAATAGGTTTTTCAATAAAAGCAGTGGTTTAGATAAATACTGATGTTTTAGAATTTGCAAATAGTGCTACCTACATGCTTAATTCTGTTTTTAATATACTTTTTTATTTGTAATTTAACATTTTAAGAAGCTAAGTAGTTTCTGCCGCATACATGTTTAATTAGATTGCTCTATATTTAAAATCGATAAACTTACATCTTACCCTATTTAAAATTGTATAAAGGGATAAAAGTTGTTGAAAACTCACACATTATCAACATACTTTGAAAAACATAAAATACGTAGCAACACGATTTTACAAAAAAAATTGTTTACGATTACTTGAACAAATTTAATGCATTTTTTAAACTGCAAACGCATTCGAGAATTTTATACATTTTTAACAGAAATAGTAAATATGGAATTGAGAATGTAACATGGTCTTTCCAAAACAATTTAGTGTTATTAATATTTATCGTGCAATTTTTTTAAATATTTATATCTAAGCGCCTATGATCTTTTGTACATTTTAAATTCATTAGGCTGTTTCAAACATGCCAAATATTTTGTTCGCATAGTATGCGACAATATAGTAAATCTATAAGTATAACGAAAAGTAAAACGTTTTTATGAAAAGTTTTGTAAAGAGAAACGAAAATGTTTAGCTTTTACTGCTGTTCCTAAATATTTGAATTATCATCGAAGAATTTAGGCAATAAAAATCAATTGCCGCATGTATGTTACATCATCACTGGAGAACGGCTCGACCGATTTGGCTCATTTTTTTTTGTTGTGTTTGTAATTGTCAGCACAAAGTTTTTATAAAAGAAAACTTTGGGAAAATCCATCGTAAGAGTCGGAAAATGGAAAAGTCATGATTCAAAACATACATGCATATGAATAGGTTTACGTACTAATACTATGCCAGGGCAACGCCGCGCCGGGTAGGTTACAGCTATGATGTATACAAGGAATAAGGATTGATATTTCGAAATTCAACTCATAAAGGAGTAAAATGAGAGTTCGAATTTTGCATGGAAAAATAATATTAAATAGACATTTCGACTTGAAACTTCGTAGAAGTACTCCTCTGTTGTGAGAAAGTTTGAGATTTTAATATTTGCATCTTTAGAATGTAAATATTTTGAAATATCACGCAACTGATTTGCAACACCTACGAAATTCTTTGCATTATCTGAAGTTATGGGATGGGGCTTGCCCCTACGTCCTATAAATCGCCTAAGTACGGCAATAAATCCATCCGTAGTTACATCTGTCACAAGTTCCAAATGGACAGCCTTTGTAACTAAACATATGAATATACTGTAGTGATAGCTCCAATAATATTCTTATAAATTGATTTATTTAACTGAAACTCTACAATTCTATTTTAATAATAATGCCGATATCGCTTTGAGACTCTTATCAGGGGTAGTTCATTAATCTAGTTGTTTCTTAGTTGCTATTTTATTTTTGATTATGAATTTAAATTGATTAATGACATGCTGTCACCTTTTACTTCAAACAGTGCTCCACGACACTTTCAATCAAATATGACAAATAGAAATCCTTTCCAACTCTTGGTGACTCAATATTATATGATAAGTATTTAATTATAGTTCAATATACTTCTCTAATTGTCTTTTATTTTAGATTGCTTTAATATAACTAATTATAAACCCACCTAGATTCTTTTCACTCTTAACAACTTCAAATCACCTTAAGACGATACTCTTCTTTACATCCCCTACTTGGACTCCCACACAGTTCAGCCACGACGTACTGTCCATGAACAACCAGCCACCAACTCACAAAACCTTAAGATGCTTGTAGAAATGGTTCCTTTCCTACACCTATGCCTCTGTCACTCCTGCAGCTTCCCTTTTCCAACGTCTTCACGGTAAGTATGCTTCCACATATGAATATAAATTAATCTTCTCCTCCCTTAGCTCCTACTCCATCCATTTACGCCGTCAGCAGCGAACAGAATCTCCGACATCCAGTAGTTTCTCCGTCAATGTCTGTCAATTGGTCCTTACGTTCTCAGTAATCCCACAAGGACTTCAGCAATCAGTGACCCTCCAGTTAACGTAACTTCTTATAAATTGTAGTATTAAAATTAACTCAATTACATCCAATTCTTTTATTCTTGCTTCTTAGTCTTGTTAGTATCTAGTTAAACCATATTCCAACTTCTCTTGAGTAACTATTATATTCTTCTTTTAACATTTCATTTGCTTTCACTTCGTATCTTTAACTATAACCCTTTTATCTAGTCGAAATACATTTTAAATAAACTGGGTTAAATTTCTATTTTATTTTCACCAAAAATACCAAATTACATGTTGTTTTCAAATCTGTGATTTTTTTAATAATCAACAAAATTTTATTTCTATGCTAAGTTACAATTATTTCTGCCATCTATAACTTTAGCTTATCTGAATGCTACCTACTTTGTTATTTTCTTTTAATAGAGCTTATATTTGTCACATGCTACATGAGCTTGTATTTATCTTAGTCCTTATAAAACCATCTAAGAATACTCAAAAACTATACCTTTCATCTTAGTTTGCATCTTATTTAAATTCTATTAATGACTTTCAATTAAACAGGCAATTTTTTTATAAATTTTCGCAACTTGATTATATTGATCTAACGACTTTATTTAAATTAATCTTTAACATTGACTTACATAAATATCACCCTTTATGTGCCATTGCAATATAAATATATGACTTTATCATCTTAGGCTTACTTGTTTTCCTATTCTTAATTTGAATAGGTCCTGCGTAATCAACGCCAACATTATAAAAAACCACTATATTCGGCTGCAAACTTTTTGAAGGCAAATCACCCATTAAAGAGTTGTAACTTTTGGGGTTTGCATTGAAACATGTTACAGCGTTAACATTAATTAACAAAATCAATATGGGTGTCGTTATTGAGGTTTTTTGGGACGTTGATTGCGAAAATGGCACTTATTTTTAAGTCCAAGACGGTGGACATGACATAAAATTAAAACTCAATAGTTGTGAAACAGGGTTTCAAAGACAAATTATTTATGAGCAGAACAACGTTTGTCGGGTCAGCTAGTATTTGAATAATTTTTTTATTGATTGGTGTATTGAAGAACCAAACAGGGTACATTCCTTATTTATTTTGTAGGAAGCTTCAATAACTAAACCTTTTACGTTATTTTTTCATATTAACATTATTTTCAATGTTGTATTTTTTTATAATTAATTGTAAGATATACTGCATAATTTATTTCCAACCTCCAATTTGTAAATCTCCTAAAAATTGAAGAATGAGGAGCGTGCATTATATTTGTCCCAAAATCTAAATTGTTCAAGCTGCTCCATATGTGGATGAAAACGAATGCAATCAAAATTAAGTTTGTGTACTTCTTCGTGGAAACCGATGCAACTTTTTCTTCTTCTTCTTCAACCTTTAATTTCTGCTATCATAAAATACTCTCAATATTATTTACATATTTTACTATGATTTTGTATAAAATAAACCCCAAAAAGGACCTGCCCAATATGCACGCCAAAATCTATATTATAAATGATTAGCTTGTAACGTTTCGGTCGAGATTAAGCGCTACCAAATTTCATTCAAAATTAAAAGCGCTTAACATTCGCATTTTTTGCAACAATCGACGTTACAACAATCGAAATTCGCAATGCGCTCGAACTTGCAGGATCACAGCGATGCGCTAGCTGATCTTAAACGCGTTTGCCACGCACCCCTCCTCCTGTTTACGACGATGTCCGACGAGCCGAGGGCAGCGTTTAAAACCGAATTCGTTCAGCGTACTCAAAGAGATTATTACCAGAAACTAGGCCGGCCTTCAACCGACTTCTGCGGCGTCCGCCGCGGAAGTCTCCGGGCCTCCGAAACCAGAAACAGCCCAGAAGTTCGAGTTCAATCAAAGAATATAGATAGGGGAAGAAGGACAGCGTTATGGGCTATAACGTATATGCTGTGATTTGGGTTGCATAACTATTTACTTGGTTAAATATATCATTTTTTGTTCGAAAATGCCGCTGGGAGCTCCTAGCGTCAAAGTGCTTACCTTATCAGTGGCATTCAGCATGTAAATGCGTCATTAGCATTCTTGAGCTATAACAGTGTTGCAAAAACTTTCTCTCTACAATTCCAATAGTTTTACAATGGTTGTACCTACCCGAAATAAACTTGTATTCTGCCAAAGAATATTTAAGTAGTTTGATTCCGCTTACATCTAAGTTAAGTTAGTTACAAAGAATATTAAATATAGGTGTATATTCTTTGGTTTGTTTTGTTATTATTTAAAACATTTGTTGTCAATCGGATGAACTGGTACCAAGTAAAATAAAGGTTTTATAAGTTTCACATGCAACACTTTTAAACATTTAATAGGTAGCTAGGTACCTATAAAAATTACATAAGAGGTTTCTAATATAATTTCAACAAAAAGTTCACCGATGAGCGCAAGATTATACGGAATACGGATTGTCCCCACTTTATCCTCACAAAATTCTATAATGAATATAGAATTAGCTATGTACAAATAATGAAAAAAAACATTAATAAACAATATACGGATTTTATTTAAAAATTTTAATACGAGAGGAAATTATTGTTCAAGTAATGTTGACGATTAATATAGTTTACAGTGATCTATTTTAAAAAGCAAATAAAAACAAAAATTATATTGTATCTTGTGAAGTTGATACGTATAGAGTACAGTACGGCCACTAAAACAGTACGCCTTGAATATCTCATTTACTTGATGCATTAAAAAATATCTATTTAGGCACATTTAAGTTGGCGATCTCTCTATGTATAGTCTCAGCAAAGAATAAGACAATATTATTCGAACATTTATTATCGACATTAAATTATCTTTCAGAAATGTATGCAAAAATTTAATTTGGTGATTAGGGATCTGACCCAAGTCCTGTACAATCTGTTATTTAAAAAAAAATGAATCGGGGCGGTTTTCACAGAAAACTCACAATTATTTAATAATTTATACTCTAGTTTAAATTACTGCACTTTAAACGTAAATTAGAGTAGAAACGAAAAAGAACTTATGTGGTTAAGGAGCTGCAAACTAATCGAGGGTTGGGGTTCAATACCCAACAATATACCTTTTTTTAACAAATTATCTGTTTTCTTTATTTACCTTGGGGTTAAGTGGTAGAACAGTATGCTAATTCGATTAGCACGCCTGAACTTTGCCCCTTTGAGCAACTTATGTATTCATAATTCAAGTATATTGTAAAATAACAATTTCATTTATTTTTGCTCAAAAAACGACATTTATTATTATTATTATTATACTTGAGTAGTAGTTAAGCTATGAGAGTTCTGGGACACCCCGCCCCTTTTTCCCCCTCCACCAGTGTCGGCCCCGCCTCCCAGTGTGTGATTGGTTGTGTCGAGGTTGGGTCTCATGTTTGTGTGTTGTTGTGATTGGTTGGTTGTCGGCCATTATGGTAAAGATGGCGGCGTCGTTGTGTTTTGTGATTGGTCTGGTTGTGCGATTGGTTGCCGTCGGCGGCCATTTTTTTAGATCCCGCCCTTCGGGTAGTGGTTGGTTGTGCCCACCTCTTTGCATATCCCCTCCCCCTGCCTTGGTCCGGACTGACCGCGGCGCACTGCCGGCCGATGTCCTTTCAGCTGGCAACGATTTGCTGCTGATGGTCAGTATTATCGATTGTTTTTTGCGATTGATTCGATTTACGATGACGTAGGGTTCGTGTTGCGTTTTTGCAAACCTACTCGCTAAATTTTTGCGATTGTTCGAATTTGCAGTGTCCATTTAGCTGGTTATTATCTCAGCCTTATACAGCGAATTTATTATAACGCGCAATGTGGCATTCTCGCTTCCATAAGGGCTTGATTGTTAGTATTGGCTTCTACGCCACGCCGTGTGTAAATACGCTTATTTTAAAATGTAATATATGAGCCGTAATTGTATGAATTCATTATTTTAAATCGTGTTGCGGCATGTCGCAGAGGGATAAATATCAGGTTGTGAACAGCTGCGTCCGGCACACCTGCATCCGGATCGTAAATCTCGTCCGATAACATCGTGCAGCTGCATCCGGAGCATGCCGTAAATCTCACCCTAAAATCGTGCTACAACATGTCTGTGTAGGGACTGTGAGCAGCTGCATGCACACCTGCAACCGGATCGTAAATCTAACCCCATAACACCTGACATCTGCATCCGGCGCACCTGCATGTCATAAATCTCGCCCGATAACATCGCGCAGCTGCATCCGGCCCGGCGGCATGCACACCTGCAACCGGATCGTAAATCTAACCCCATAACACCTGACATCTGCATCCGGCGCACCTGCATGTCATAAATCTCGCCCGATAACATCGCGCAGCTGCATCCGGCCCGGCGCACCTGCATTCGGATCGTAGATCTCACCCCATAACACCTGCTTTTATTAATTAATTATATTAGATCGCGCAGCTGCATCCGGTGCGCCCGCATCCGGGTCTGCCTGCCTGGTGCCGGAGCACCCTCTCCCCCCTCTCTACTATTAAGCATTGTTCGTGTTAAATAAAATTGTAGCTATAATTGCGGAATAATATAGAGCAAGAACTGTGTGAGTGTGTAACGCAGCGCGTCGAGATGGATGAGTTGATAAAAATAAATCGAAGGGGTGTAACGTTAACTTTAAAATTGCTAAGAAAATCTAAAAAAGAGGGCGGTTCGATTGGAAGAAAAAGGCATTACGAGACGGAGCTAGCAAAACTGAGAGCAGACCAAATACGATTAAAAGAAAATGTTGCAGCAGTTGGCGGTAGCGGCGTTGGCGGAGTCGATAAAAAAGTAAAATGGCAAGATATTGAAAGCGCGTTCAAAGGTCGTATAAGAAGCGGCGTTGTAATAAATTTGAAGTATGATGTCCCCGACATAGATTTATTTTTTAAGGATGCTTATGATTTAGCTCGAAAACGTATAAAGAGAGTTTTGAATAGGATGGGAGTAATAAAGGTAAATTTTATATTTTGTGGGGATTATATGAAGCCTACAGAGCCGGCTACATTGCATACGAAGTTCTTTAATACGAAAAATTTTCAAATGTTTGCAAGTGCAGATATTTTTCAGGCTTGTGACACGTCCGCAGCTGAATTAAAACATAAAATGAGCGAGTTTGAAGAAAGCGGCAGTGGCTTTTCCTTGAAATCTATAAATTATTTGGCTGTAAATATAGCGAAAAGTGGGATTCTGAAATCATAATAATAAAATCGAATTGCTGTAAGATTCGAACCTGATGCGCTACTGCTGCGGTTGTAAATGCAATAAAGAGCGCAGAGTAGGCAATCACGCAACTGTCGTGCTTACCTACCATGTGCTCTTAAAATTGTTCATAATTAGTTGAGAACTAGAGATATTGCTGAAAAGTTATACGATTGAAGGGGCAGTAATCATTTCTGAGCAGAAGTGCGCTTTTGTGTTTTGCAGCCGCAGCAGTAACGCCGACATAACCTCGACATCGACATCATCACCATCATTGCCGCAATCCGCAACTAAAACTTAAAGCTATGCTGATTACTGCAGAGGAAATTAATCGTTTGCCTATAGATATAGCGAAAAAGTATTTTGCTAAAGATATAGGAAGACATTTCAAAAAATTGGCGAAATGGCTGCAAGAAGAGTTATGGAACTATGAATATTGTTGGAGTCATTTTCCGTTAGAGGGGGATGTATTGGGCGGCCCGCCGCTGCAAAAATTTCAATGCACTTTATGCGCAAGTGAGCTCGCCGTCGATGAAGCGCAACAAGAAAACAAGATAGAAAGTAAAAATTGATTCACAATAGTTCGCGCCATCATGCCGTCCGAAAAATAACTCTTTGCGCATGTGTGGCTTATTATAAGTGTATAAACGTTTAGTAGTAAACTTGTTGCGAGCACGAATTCACGCGCTATGGACGTCACCGAAGTCGCAGCTGCCGATCGTGCTATTAGTGTTAGCCCTGGAAGCATATTTAAAGAAGGTAAATGCTATTAGCAAAACAAGTTTAATCATTTGTATTTTATTTTAATTATACTTCCAGGAGTAGCGGCGGCATGGAATTTTAGCGGAGGGTGCAAATCTCAACGCCAAAGTTACAGCGGCGGCAGCAGCGTCGATAACAACAACGCCAGCCGCTATCATCCCTATCCCAACTGCTCAGTGTTTAATCGAACCGCTATCAAAAACACCAGCAGCTGCCATCCCTATGCTAGCTACGCTGATTTTAATCGAGCCGTCGGCATAGCCAACGCCGACGACGATGTTATTGTCAGCAACTTTAGTAGTAGTAGCAGCGATAACGGCAGTATAAAAACGCAAAATTCGGAAGAGCAGCAGCAGCAGCAAGATTTCAAGCACAAAACGCAACTACTTTGCTGCTCACGTTACAGCTTAATCGAGGAGCCAATTGGGAGGCGTGATCATGCACATAGTATAAGTGTAGGATTTCAGCCCACATTTGCGTTGATGTCTGAAATCCCAACTTTCCAGCCTGTGGTGGCTCTTGTATGTGATAGCAACTATTGTGCAACTCCCGAGCTGCTTCTTAAAGAACAGGATTGGAGCGCTCTTTCAACTAATTTTGTGGAGCTGCAGTTTCGCAAGTTTTTCGGAGGAGTTCGAAGCAATTTAAGTTCGTCAGAAAAATCTCGCATACTCCCAATCAACGATAATGTTACAGCAGAATTTAATATTGCAGGAAGTCTAAGATTTGTGAACATCCGCTTCCATAATACATCTTTGTTTTTGAGTGCATGCGAATTCGGGAAATGTTTTCATCTGAGTTCAATAATAAACCGACACATTAGCATGCTCTACGAGTTAAATTTTAGTGCATTTTATGACAACTGCGTGCAAACTATTTCCACAGTGATAGAACTTTCAAAACACAAGAGGCGTTATAAAAACAGGGCTGATTTAAGTAATGCTATTTTGGCCTGCGCTAACATGATGCAATTTTGTCCAACAAATGAGTTTACTTCGACGATATTCACGCAAAATTATCTAGGTTTTTTGGAATTTGTAAAATTTTATTCAGATTCGTTTGTTGGCCATGTCGATGGCGGATATTATCCTCCGGAGGATTTTGACGAGCAGGGTTTTGAATACTCTCATACACCGCCGCCGCCATCGCCATCGGCATATATCGATGCATATGTATAATAAGCAAGCGAATAGTGGATATGGAGCATTTTGAATTTGATGTGCAAGATGCGATCGACCTCCACTACTCGCCAGTTTATTTTCTAAAAACATTTGCTTAATAAGCAGAAACTTAAACAGCTAATGGCAGCTTTAAGTGAAATTAAAAGCGATTTGCATAATTATTATATTACAACAAAATTAAATGCTCAACTTGCTTCTCTAAAAATTACTTGTAATAGTAGCAAGTAGCGCTATTCATCTGCCGCATGTTAGATTAACTAATTTAACTTTAGTGCACATAATTTTAATATTTTATTGTATGATGCATTTAGTGGAAATAAAAATAATGTAAAAATGTAGTTGTTTTATTTTTCTGTATAAATAGCAGCTACAGACAAAGCATATGCCAAATGTTAGTCTACAGCGGCGGAGAGGGCATCGTTAACAGGCTTATTAACAAGCTTCCTGTAGAACTTCACATTCCAGGATATCAGTTTTGCGGTCCGGGCACAAAGCTAGAAAAAAGATTGCTAAGAGGCGATCAAGGCGTCAACCCTCTAGATTCATACTGTAAATCGCACGACATCGCATATTCTGAGAACAATAGTTTAACAGAAAGGCATAAGGCGGATAAGATATTAGAAGAAGCGGCGTGGAGTCGTTTCAAGAACAAGGGCACGCCTTTTGCAGAAAAAGCTGCTGCTTGGGCAGTAACAGCAGCCATGAAAGTAAAACAAAAATTAGGTTTAGGGATGAAAACCGCGCAGAGCAAACGTACAACTTTCATTGGCGGATACATAAATAAAATTAGAAGAGCAATTCGGCGTAACAGCAAGAAGGCTGGGGCGGCAGGAAAGAATGTTAGCGAGCGTCAACTAATTAAAGATTCTTTAATAGCAGCTAAAAGAGTTATTAAATCTATAGGAGGCAAGAAAAATATTAAAATACCCCGGGTAATACCGATTCCTACAGCTGCAAAAGAAGGCGGTATTTTACCTTTGATACCCATATTCGCCGGACTTTCAGCACTTGGGAGCCTTGCTGGAGGCGCTGCTGGAATTGCTAAAGCTGTACGAGATGGTCAGCATAATAGAATAATGGAAATTATAGCACGAAACAAGAAAGGTGAAGCGCTCTATTTGAAGCCGTATAAAAAGGGTGGACGTGCGCTGCATATTAAGCGAAAATCCCAGAATGCATACAACAACAACAGCAAACGCCGCCGAAAAAACTAGGTAGTTTGCCTCGAAGAGCTTTAACCAACATTGATTTGCAAGAGTATGGAAAAGACATTCCAAGTTTTCGCGGAGTATTTATGCGCACCTCATTACCATCAAAGCCGCTGAGCAAAGACCGGGGAATTGTCAATTTGGATGATAATAGGGGCCCAGGAACGCATTGGGTGGCATATAAAAAAGATGGCAAGCGGGTTCTATACTATGATCCATTTGGAGATTTAAGGCCGCCAATGGAGTAGGTTAAGTATTTTCGAGGTTGTAAAATATTTTATAATTACGATCAAGAGCAGCAGTATAATACAGTCATCTGCGGCCATTTATGTTTAAAGTTTTTGTGTACAAAAGAAACGACTCGATAGTTGTTTAATTAGTCATTCGACATGATTCGGACGTTCAATATAGAAGGCAAGGGAAATATTATCTCGACAGGAGATATATTTCCTCCGATAAAATTAGATTCAAATTATACATATTCATTGGCCTTGGTTAACTTATACACTTGCAATACGGTGCGGAACATTTTCAGCGGAAATAATAAACTTCATTATGACGGCGATAAGGAGATAACAATAGAAAACGGAAGTTACGAACTGGATGAAATAGCCGATTATATAAAAGCAAAAATTAGTGATAATCGTGATGAAGCTGAAGCAGCTTTTAAATTGAAAGCAAATAACAATACATTAAAGTGCGAAATTGAATCTATATATGATATAGATTTTAGTAAATCGGGCAGTATCGGCCGAATGCTAGGATTTGGTAGGAGCGTCTTACCTGCAAATACGAAACATACTTCCCACGAAGACGTAGATATAATTTCGACGCCTAATATTTTTATAGATACAAATATTACAAGTGGAGCATACCGAAACAATACGCTGTGTCACAGTATTTTCGAATTTGGCATCAGCGTACCTCCAGGCTATTTTCTAGAAAAAGAGATTTCACATGTAATCTACTTTCCAGTGAATGTTAGCGAAATTAATAATATAAGCCTAAGGTTTGTAGATTATCGCGGCAATTTAATAAATCTTTCTGACGATACATTCAGCAGTGTTCGATTAGAACTTATACGGGAGTAACGAAAATGGGCATAGATTTTATCTATAAAAGGGGGTATTCATACAAACCGCAATTCAGTCAGAAACAGCCTTGCCAAGACGCAGACACCGCTGACATAACAGCAGCAACAACAACAACAGACGCATTGACAGATAGTGACGTTCGTTTTCTCCAATCGCTGGGTTACACCGTATTATCAAAACAAAGTCGACAGAATCGCAGTCAAAACCGTCTCCGACACCGACGTAGCCTGTTTTCAAAGTCGCGCAAATAACATTTTTCATTAATATGACGACCCCGATGAGAAAAAGAAAAACTATGAATTTAGACACTAAAAAGGAAAAAATTAACTTAAAACAGTCCAATTATAACGACATAGATAAGTTGAGTATTTTTAGGCGGCCCTATTACGACGCCTCAATTGCTAAAGAGGATTATCATACATATTTGCCTTTTACCTTGAATGCAAATCATTCGGACGCAATAAGAATTGAAATTCAAAGTTCCGATATAATAACGTCCATTTATGACAGTTACATCAGTATTAAAGGTACATATAGGCCAACAACTGCAGGAAAACAGTTTATCATTGTTAATAATGCGGCATATTTTTTCTTCTCTGAAATGCAATTGATCTTGGGCAGCAATCAGGTTATAGATATTTGTAGGCAGCCTGGAATAACGAGTGCAATTAAAGGCTTAGCATCGCATGTCAAAGATGATTTGGCGCTAAGTTGCACTAGCTAGGACAAAACAGCCAACGGCGGTCAGCAAGTTTTTACAGACGGGCGCTTTTCGTGCATCCTGCCATTGAGTACAATTTTCGGTTTTGCTGAAGATTATAGAAAAGCTATAGTAAATATGAGATCTGAACTTGTATTAATACGTTCAAAGAATGATCTTAATTGCTATAAAAGCGATTTGGGAGATAACGGAACCGATGTTGATTTTACGATAACCAAAGTTTCGTGGGAAGTGCCGCATATTACATTAGGCGATGAGTTAAAACTTAATCTAATGAATGAGCTGAGAATAAATCCGTCTATTGTGCTGGCATTTGCGCAATGGGAATTACACGAATTGCCGTCATTTAATAATGCTAAATCGCAAGTATGGCGAATAAAGAATTCGAATGAATTAGAAAAACCTCGGTGGATGCTAATAGCGCTGCAGAAGGATAACGCGAATGTTAGAAGCGGAAATCCGACCGACTTTATACATTCAAGTGTGACCGATATAAAAGTGTATCTCAATTCTCAAGTGTTTCCCTATCAACGAATGCATCTCGATTTTGATAGCAATGATTACGTGCCGGTATTTCTAAATTACAGCCGTTTCCGCGAAAAGTACTATGGAAAAGAGCCGAATAAGTGTTTCTTTAATTACAGCGACTACAAAACTTGCCCAATCTTCGTAATAGATTGTTCTAGACAGCAAGAATCTTTGAAAGATTCCACCGTAGATATAAGGGTAGAATTTGAATCTTCACAAAACTTTCCTGCCACACTTAAAGCTTATTGTTTAATTTTGCACGACGCCATGTTAGAATACGATCCGTTTACTGAAGATGTTACGAGATACATTCACACATCCTACTAACTATAAATTTGCGCTATTTCAAAATTCGAATCAGAACCATGAAAATCGTTAAACAGAAATTGTCTTTGCCAATTCTAGATCTTAATGTCTATGATCCTCGTTGTTCCGGAACCCCGAAACATGGTGATCTATTTCCAGCATCAATTCGCTGCATGATTTGCGGTCCATCTAATTCCGGAAAAACTAACGCTATGCTTAGCCTAATATTAGATCCAAACGGGTTGAGATTCCAAAACGTATGCATATATTCGAAATCGCTGAATCAAACGAAATATCAATTTTTGCGCGAAGTTTTTAAATTGATCGATGGTTTAGAATATTTGGAATTTAGCGAAAACGATCTCATTATATCGCCAGATAAGGTGAAAGAAGATACCTTATTCATTTTCGATGATATCGTATGCGATAAGCAAGACAAAATTCAAAGGTTTTTCAGTATGGGTCGGCATAACGGCACTGACGTATTTTACCTTAGCCAGTCCTATGCACGAACGCCTAAACATTTAATAAGAGATAACGTAAATATGTTGGTATTATTTAAGCAAGACGACTTGAATCTCAAGCATATTTACGACGATCATGTAGGCATGGATATGACATTTCAAACGTTTAAAGATATTTGCAATACATGTTGGAGTAGCAGTGAAAATAAATACGGATTTATAGTAATTGCCAAAGATAGTGATCTTAATAAGGGAAGGTATCGTAAAGGATTCGACGCTTATATATACCTTTAAGAAATAACTAATTCATTTGTGTTTTAACTGCTGGTGGCAACAATGCAGCGACGCGCCGACACCGCCACACCCTCAGCCTCAGAATTATTGAAACAAAAAGCAATTGAGGCTGCAAAAATAGTTAGAAAGAAATTTTTAGATTTTAAGCGGAATAAAGCTCAAGCTCAGTTGATATACCGGGACACTCACAAGCAGATAATAGAACCATTGAAAGAAATTGAAACTGCGGTAAAGTCTGCAACAAAGGCAGCAGCAGCAAGAACAGCGCCAGCAGCAGCTGTAACAGCAGCACCAGCAGCAGCAGCAGCGCCAACAGCAAAAACTGCTACAAAGACAAAAACAGAAGATGGCAATAATGTAACAACTAAAGCGACGAAGCCTAACAATGACTGGGCGGGCGGGTGGCCCTTCGACGTCGAGGGTGATAATGATGTTGATGATATCAAAATGCTTTCAAAAGCTGTTGGTAGCTATGATGCTGATGATGGTGGCAGTGGCGATGTGGGAGGTGATAAAGGCAGAGATACAACTATTTTACAAAGTTATAACAAATTGCCGCAATATTTTGCGCAACTCTTGAGTGATAAAAACAACAAGAATATAGATCGTTCCCGCTATGCGCTCCGCTACAATATTCACAAGAATAAATGGAAAATAGGAGATTCAGATGTGCAGATAATAAATAAAGATATACAAATTAATGGCAAACGCTACACTGGAACTCCAGGGCTATATTCCCTTATGACATATAAACGACTAGAAGGTGGTAGCGGCGGGTCAGCGCCAACCAATACAGATTTGCGCAATTACGGCGATATCTTATTGCAAACAAATGCGCATCGCAAAGGTTTTAAAGCATCAGGCAAGGTCCTGCGAACAAACAGCTGGAAATTTACAGACATTATAAAGCCGCGCGTAACGAAGAAAGGTAGCGGAAGTCGCAGCCGCCACCGCCGCAGTGCCCTCAGAGCATATAAACAACTAAATGATAAATCTGTCGAATATGTATTTTGGAATAAGCCCAAGGAACTGCTTGCACGACTTCGTTTACTACTTGCCGCAAATGCAGCCGGTAACAATAATTTACAAAATATGAATGAAATTTATTCTATTATATCGGAATTGCGTGAAGAGGGCATTATTGCATAAATGCCGTCAGATTTCGTAGAATTGTATCACTTTTGGTTGGACATCCTTCGTAGTAGTAGTAGTAGTAGTAGTATAGCAGCGGTAACAGCGGCGACAGCAACAACAAAGTAAAGATGGTAGTTGATAAGTTTGGAAGAGAATATCAACATGTAAGTGTCAACAATGTTAAAGTACAACAACGGCTACGAGGACCGGCCGGTGTTGGCTTCAAATTATTGCCCGACGGGAATTTCAATATTGAAGGCAAAAGAATTGCTAATGTTGGCGATCCGCAAGAAGATTGTGATGTAGTAAATAAAAAGAGCACTTTAATTGTAAACGACGAGCAAAATATTATTAACATTCGAAAAAGGAGATTAGTGGAGGCTGCAGACCCAATCGACGATTCAGACGTGTCAACTAAAAAATATGTCCAATTGGCTCTTGATGCATCCGCTAGAGAGCTGCTAGTAAAATGTTTAACATTTAATGCTGACCACGGCAGAGACGGCAGCGGCGGCGGCCCTAAGTTCAATGCTAAGAACAAACGAATCAGCCAAGTAGCAGCTCCTGTCGATGAAAGTGGTGTAGCTAACAAAAAATACGTAGATGTCGGCATCGGGCTCGGAAAAAAGAACTGCCTAAAATTGGATGCTAAATCGAAATCATATTTTGACGCTAAAAATAAGCGAATAAGGGCGCTTGCTGAGCCTGTAGCAGAAACTGATGCTGTCTATAAAAAGTATGTAGATGGAAAAGTGGAAGCAATAATAGCTGCGAGCGCTTTAATCGTAAACGAGGCGCAAAATGTTATTAACATTCGAAGCAGAAGATTAGTCCAAGCTGCAGATCCAATCGACGATTCAGACGTGTCAACTAAAAAATATGTTCAAGCGACTCTTGCTGCGGCCGCTGGAGATATACTAGCAAAATGTTTAACATTTAATGCCGGCAGTAGCGGCGGTCGTGGCGACGTAAAGTTCAATGCTAATAATAAGCGAATCAGCCAAGTAGCAGCCCCTGTCGATGAAAATGATGTAGCTAACAAAAAATATGTAGATAACGGAATTGGAAAACAACAAGCCCTAAACCTAAAATTGGATGCCAAATCGAAATCATATTTTGACGCTAAAAATAAGCGAATAACGTTACTTGCTGAGCCTCTAGCAGAAACCGATGCAGTCTATAAAAAGTATGTGGATAGGAAAGTAGAAGAAATAGTAAATGCCAACGCGCAAACAGCAGTAGACACCAAACAAATCAGCTTATTAAAAGACGCTGTTATAATTTCAATGAATGCATGTCAAGTTCTCCTTAAACGATCCAACAGTTTGCACAGACACCTGGGCATATCGCTGCCATCCGAAAAGACATCTGATCAACCTTTAGATTTAGAAGAAACAATAGAGATGTATAAGAAGTTGTTATACTTTCAATGAAATCGCATACTACCTTTCCAGCCGCAACATTCGACGCGTAGCAATCGCCCCCGTCGCTCTCCCTTTTTAGGCTAGATACTAGTAGACTAAACGCGCTCAATCTGTGTAAAACTGCGCTGCAGTAGTATTGAAATAATAGCGCGATGTCTAAGAAATTGGAAATCGTCGAAGAATTGCATCGCAATGCAAGGAAGAATTTTGTAAGACGGCGTACCACAATTAAAGGATATTATGACTTATTTCAAGCAGATTTGGCAGAATTTATTCCCTACGCAAAAACAAATAAAGGCTATCGCTACATATTATTGGTAATTAATTGCTTTTCTAAATTTCTGTGGGCGCGTCCTTTGAAAACTAAAAATGGAATAGAAGTCGCTAAAGCGATGGGGAATATTTTAAAGAATCAGCAGCCTCCACGCAATTTACAAACAGATAATGGGAAAGAGTTTTACAATACGCATTTTAAGAAATTAATGCGTAAATTTTATATTATTCACTATTCAACGTATAGTACCGTCAAAGCTGCGATTGTCGAAAGAGTTATTAGAACACTCAAAAGCAAATTGTATAAAAAGTTCAGTTTACGCGGAAATTATAAATGGTTTGATATACTTCAAGATATAGTTATGTTGTATAATAAGACGAAACATAGAACGATTCAAATGGCTCCGATAGATGTTAAACCTAATACGGAATTATTAGCCTACAAGAGCAAAAATTTTAAAATAAATCGCCGCAAGCCTAAGCTCAAAATTGGAGATGTCGTGAGAATTAGCAAGCACAAGGGCGTATTTTCTCGAGGATTTACGCCAAACTGGTCGTTGGAATTATTTGGCATTACAAAGGTTCAAGAAACCGATCCTGTTACATATAAACTAGAGGATTCAAAACATAATCCCATTTCTGGAGCTTTCTACCAACTGGAGCTGCAAAAAACTAAACATCCTGACACCTACTTGATCGAGAAGGTTTTGAAAAGAAAAGGAAATCGAGTTTACGTAAAATGGTTGGGGCTCAATGAAAAATCGTGGATTGACATGAACGACCTTTTACTGCAGGAGGATAGGGAGGATGGTAGAGGAGGAGAAGCAGAATAAAATTGCTATGAAGTAATATCTACAAGCTGCATTATTTAAAAGTATTTTTAAGAATGCCTATTTATTTATTTTATTTCAAGAATTACGTGTAATACTTAATTTAGTGATATTGAAATGTAATTTATGTTTAAGAAAATAAATGTTGTTTTAAGTTAATTTCTTATCTATAAGTTGCATTATTTAAAAGTATTTTTAAGAATGACTATCTATTTATTTTATTTCAAGAATTACGTGTAATACTTAATTTAGCGATATTGAAATGTAATTTATGTTTTAAGAAAATAAATGCTATATTAAGTTAATTTCTTGTTTTATTTCTTATACCTGCAGATTGGTGCCAACGCACATGCCGCCAAGTCAGCACTTCAACTCTTATATTAATATAATAATTCGCACAAACACATACCTACACACAAACGCACACGCACAGAATAAAATACAAATTGTTTTTATAAATGTATTTTCAAAATTCAATACAATTATTAAAATGTAACTATAGAGTTAGAATATAAGTACATACACATATTAGAAAATATATTTGCAAAATAAGTATAAAATTAGATCATTTCACTACATACAGATTAATACGCATTTTATTATCATACGAGCCAGTATTGATAATTTATTTTAAAATATAGAATCAATTTTATAAATTTATTGACAAATACAATAAAATTACTGAAATGTAACTATAAAGCTAGAATATAAGCACATACACAAATAAAATTAATTCATTTAACTAGGCCTAGATTAATATGCATTTATTATTATATGATCCAAGCATTGATCATTTATTGTCAAATACAATACAACAAACTAAAGCTAATAATGTTAATTAAAGTGTTTGCGCAACAGCAGCAGTCGTAACAAACATCAGCAGCAAGTTATTAAAACGTAGAAACTGTACAGCAACTCCTTGGTTAGTTCACAATTCTTCGACAATTTTGTAATGAGGCCAAGGCAATGTGGTAATACCGTCAGCTGTAATGTATCTTTTGTCATCGTTTGCGCTAAGTGCAATTTTATTTTGCGTTGTCGTATATACTTTGTGTTTATACGATCTGATTCGATTTTGATCGCAAGAAATTGCAATTCCTCGAGTTAATACGTCATAGTAGTTAGTAAATGACAACTTTTCCCTAATCGAATGCCTAACAATGCCTTTTACCTTTTTAATTTGACTCTTATTATTTACCTTTAAGCTATACATTTTTGATTTAAGCCCTACAAAATCTGTTATTATTTCCCCCTTCATCTCATCTTTCATAAGCCCTACCTGCTTTTTGTTTGCCAAAGGCATTCCATAAATGTTATCAGGTTTAAATCGCTAGTGTCATACCTGTGTATGTCTTCTTTCATATTTTGATAAAAATCGTCTGTATAAATTTCATACAAAAAAGAATCCGTATCTGTATACAGAAGGCTGTGTTTAAATTTGCGCATCATGTATTGGTAGTGAAAGTCGTACATAAATATTTTAGATATATCTAAAATTGCCATTCCAGCATAAATGGGCTTATTAAATAAAATTTCCGTTTTGTTAAGCTCAATTGTGACTAATTTTTTGCTAATAATAGTTCTATTGTGAAAATTTGGCTTGGAAATGTAGTATTGGGCACCATAGCGACCGCTCCATTTGCTTACTAATTTAATATCTTTACGACGTCGCACATTTTCCATCGTCTTTCCATATACAGCATTGTTCATCTTTTATGGAAATATTTTTTAAATTCATTATCGGCTTTTGCTCTTAAATCGGAATTTAAGTCTATATAGGGTTTTAGCCAAGGACTTTGACTAAATTTGAGGATGCGATATATTTTTGTCACAACTAATCCGGCTTGTATACACTGCTTGAGATTTCGATAATGGATAACATATTTTTCTTTGTCGTGCAAAGTTGTCATTAGCTTAGGATATTTAGAACCTTTAGGGATTCTATTTTCAGAACAGAATGGCAAATCTTTATGATCATCATGCAAATATTGTGGATAGTGAATATCAGCTTCTATAATATATCCTGAACTGCTATCATCTGCTACAGAAATAACATCAAACTTTTCAATATCCTCAGGTGTTAGCCATTCAAAATTGGCATAAGGCAATGCTTCGCACATTGCGAGGCCGTACAAGTTGATAATATCTAAATAAATTAAGTATTTGGAATGCAAAGCTGCATTATAGTTTTGCATGTATTTATTATTAGCTTGACTATATCGTTTAACAACTTGGCTTATTCCGCCTCGTATTCCTCGCTCTATAAATAATAGCATGTCCACATCTGTCAATAACTCGAGAGTAACGCGAGTTTTCTTAAGGGCAGCGTCCCACGCGAACCCAGGAATAGTGTAATAATTCATCACATCTAAGCCGAAAATATTCTTACACATTTTCCTAAAATTTTGAAACAAATCTGCTAGAAGTAAAATGTCAGTTTTCAAATAAAGGTCGCTATAATCGCCTAAAGTTTTTATATCAAATTTGTCCCACACATTAGATGCATGGTCATAGTCTTGCTGAGAAATGTTTTTTAGTGTAAGAGAACTGTAAAATTTATTGATATCCGGCAATGATGTTTCCGACAATTTCTCATAACTATCAACATATTCGTAGGGAAATACTCCTTTTCTCATTAATAGCTGTAATTTTTCGCGGCTTAAATTTTGATTCATCTCTTTCAAAATTTCAAAATCTTGTTCCTGCAAATAAGACGATAATTCGTCCAGAGACGAATCCATAAATCTAAAAGAATCTATAAATCTAAATTTTAGCCCTGATTTGCCCCAAGTTTTTGTGACAGATATATACCTTTCATTATTTACAGGAATGAGTTCAATTCTACCTTCTACGCGGGTTGCAATCTTTTTGATAATAAAATGGCAATCGTAATTGCTGAAGTTGTGAAAAACTATAGGGATTACCGGAAATAAGCGATAATTCAGGTTGCAGTTACTGTGGCTGTAACCTCTAAAATTGCCTGTGATGTGGCAGTGATCGCGGCAAATTTTCTCATTAATTTCAAAAGCTTCTTCACAAATGTGGCATTTTAAATGCAAAGATTTTGAGGTTACTGTCGTAAGATCCATGGGAACTTCTTTAAAAAAATAATCTGCAAAATTTTCTGCAACTGAAGTAAGTTCGTCTACAAACCATTCCGAGCATTTTCCTCCTCTGTACTGCTTACGTGTAAGGAATCGATGTACGTTAATGTCCATCCGGAGCCGGAACTTTCAAATTCGCTTAACTGATTTAATATTATGTCGGAAATATTTTCATCAAACCAGCCGGCCGCCAAGAAAACTTCAAAATTTTCAATTAGAGCATTTTTGGTATGAAAATATTTCCAATCTGTTATGGGTGTCGAATCATCTTCAGTTACTTTAGAAAATTCTCCGCAGAAAGAACAATTTATTTTAAAGCAGCCTACCCAATTTTGTTTTTTAAAAATGTTTCTTAAACGAGTCTTAATTAGCTGATAACAATCTTCAAGGAGAGGACCCACGTTTATGGTATGCATTATATTAACAATAATAGCGCTTCTAAGTCTACGATGAAACGCAGATTTATAATCTTCCCAAATAACTCGAGATCCTATTGTATTGCGGGGCCTGCAACTAACGTCTTCTACAGATAATTTATTTAAGCGAACTTTAAACTTTTTCAGATGGCAAATTTCATTTACGATTCTCCTTTTGCTGCCTATACTTTTACAATTTTTCAATTCTCGCCTCAGAAGTAACTCATTTGTTTTACAGAACTTAATCCAAATCTTGATATGTTTGTGCTTGTGTTTATGTAATTTTAAAATTAAATATGCATTTTTTATGGTTTTTAAAATTTTTGTAGATAGATCACTTATTGCGTTAGAATCCATACTTAAATTTATTTTAATCTGGTTTTCCCTGTAATTTAATCTAGTTTCACTCAGAGGAATTATGCGCCATTACAGCAATGAAATAAAATTTAGAGCAAAATTTTTATAAATTTTTAAATGTAACTGCTGCTGCTGCTGTTAACTGGCACGTACAACTACTTACTAATAAAAGCAAATACACAAAAATTAAAAATATTTACGTATTTTCGCAGCCTAGGGCAGATATATTTTTCAGCGTCGGAATTTTTCTATCCCGATTTGCCTTGTCCCTCATCCGCCCCCTCGCTCAAATTTTCGGCAAGGTTCAGCTGTGACGTCGACGTGGTTTGGGAATTGCCTTCCAATCTGTATAATTTTAAAAATTAGATATACATTTTTATAGTTAAGGATGTTTTTTGTTTTAGTTAAATCACTTGTTGCGTTAGAATTCATAGTTAAATTTATTTTAATCTAGTTTCGCCGTAAATTTAACAATATTTAAATTGGTTTGAATTCTAATCGAATATTTCCAATAATTTTAAAATAGCTTCTCTACAAGTAGCGAGATGCTTGCAGCCAGCAATAAAATAAAATTTTAGCAAAACTTTTGTAAATGTAACCGCTACATTCAATCCGAACAACTATTTACTAATGCAAAGCAAATGCAAAGCAAATGCAAAAAAAAATTAAATTAAAAAATATTTACATGTTTTCCAAAGGCTCTCGAGAAATTTCTACAGCCGTTTCTTCACTTTCGAAGACTTCACTTTGGGAGTCGCTGTTAAGCTGCGTGTCGTCTTCTACAAATGTCAGTGACGGGGTTGGGAATTGTTTTCCAACCTGCTCGAGCCCCAAAAACACCAGGTACAGCCGTTTTTTGATCAGAGATGTTATATCATCTTCCGTGAGGGCATCTACTAGTCTTTTCGGTAAAATCAGGTGCCATGCTCAATTCGCATAAAATAAATTTGAAGCCGCCTTGTTTAGCAAATCCCGACTTCAGTTTTAAAATGTGGTATTTTCTGTTTAATTCCAACTCTCCAGCCTGCAGCTTCACCTTCCGGGAAATGACGCTAACATTATTCAATTTGTTTAGATCCATTTTAAATTTGATTAATCGCTACTCACAGAGAACAGCTTTGTAAAAGCGGATAGTAGCTTGCAATCGTCGGCAGCTGCGGTCACACTTTTGGATTCTTGATGTACTATCACAGCCGAATTTCGACGCACTATTGCAATTTTATTATTCTTCGATGGCTGAAATTTCGGAGAACTGAAGCAAATGGCTAAAGTTTGACCGGGCGCGTAAGTTACAGAATTTGCAGTAGAAATTTGTTTCAGTGAATGCTATATATATATATATATATATATTTTCCCCCATCACACGCCCCATATCCAAGCTAGATGCGCACCGGATGCAGCTGTTTACAGCCCTTTCACAGGCCTGGAACGACATGTTGCAACACGATTGAAAATAATTAATTCATAAAAGCAGGTGTTATGGGGTGAGATCTACGATCCGAAGGCAGGTGCGCCGGATGCAGCTGCACGATGATATCGGGCGAGATTTACGACAGGCAGGTGCGCCGGATGCGGCTGTCAGGTGTTATGGGATTAGATTTACGATCCGGTTGCAGGTGTGCATGCAGCTGTTCACAGCCCATTCACAGACATGTTGCAGCACGATTTGGGGTGAGATTTACGGCATGCTCCGGATGCAGCTGCACGATGTTATCGGACGAGATTTACGATCCGGATGCAGGTGTGCCGGACGCAGCTGTTCACAACCTGATATTTATCCCTCTGCGACATGCCGCAACACGATTTAAAATAATGAATTCATACAATTACGGCTCATATATTACATTTTAAAATAAGCGTATTTACACACGGCGTGGCGTAGAAGCCAATACTAACAATCAAGCCCTTATGGAAGCGAGAATGCCACATTGCGCGTTATAATAAATTCGCTGTATAAGGCTGAGATACTGACCAGCTAAATGGACACTGCAAATTCGAACAATCGCAAAAATTTAGCGAGTAGGTTTGCAAAAACGCAACACGAACCCTACGTCATCGTAAATCGAATCAATCGCAAAAAACAATCGATAATACTGACCATCAGCGGCAAATCGTTGCCAGCTGAAAGGACATCGGCCGGCAGTGCGCCGCGGTCAGTCCGGACCAAGGCAGGGGGAGGGGATATGCAAAGAGGTGGGCACAACCAACCACTACCCGAAGGGCGGGATCTAAAAAAATGGCCGCCGACGGCAACCAATCGCACAACCAGACCAATCACAAAACACAACGACGCCGCCATCTTTACCATAATGGCCGACAACCAACCAATCACAACAACACACAAACATGAGACCCAACCTCGACACAACCAATCACACACTGGGAGGCGGGGCCGGCACTGGTGGAGGGGGAAAAAGGGGCGGGGTGTCCCAAAACTCTCATAGCTTAACTACTTTGAGTCGCTCAAAAATTATGCCAAATAGCTATTTTTAAATAAATTATTATTACTTGCATTTGACATAATTTTTGGGCGATATAAATAATAATTTGTTAATAAAGAGTTAGGTACCTATTGTTAGGGATTGAACCCCAATTTGCCCCAACCTTTTACGGGTTTAATTACTTTTTTTTAAAGGCAGATTATAGGAAATTTGAGTCAGATCCATTAACGCCAGTTTAAATTAAAATATTTTGAAATAAAGATATACATTTCTTACTCTCGCCAATTTCAATGATCTATTAAATAAATGAGATTTTCAAGGTGTAAATATTACATACAATAAAACAATATAATATACAAAGTGACAAAGAATAGGAAGTACGCAAATATATCTGTAAGCATATAAACGTACATTTTTTAAGCTTTAAACATTACTTAAATGTTGTATTTTTTTGTTGCGTGTACCAGACTGGTTTGTAGTCCTTAAATCTTGCGATAGCCATTTCAACGTTTTATGGAGTTTGCACGTAATTAAATGATCAATTAAAAACAGTTTATGTGAGTAACATGTGTCTTGCTCGTTAAGCCACTCTGGTACTAAAATTTTCACTTTATTTACACTATATGCTAATAATGTTTTCTTAAAACTTACACACGACTTACTATTTTTAAAATAATATTCAAAATGTACGTTGACGGATAGAGCACATGCATATGGGTTACGGTCTTTCAGCATTCGACTGTTTAAGCAATCAAATAAATAGTTAATTTTCTGTACGAATTCTGCAGTATCCAGAGCGCTGGTGCTTTTTAACTCGCCCGTTCCAACAGCAGTTCTTATCGTAGCACTCATGGTGTTGGAAAACACTTGCGTTGCAAATTTAACCCTCATTCGCTGGAAAGTATTGGGGTAGATGTGGGCATCCGTGATTTTTACAGCTGCTCGAACAGTACAAGAAGATTTATCTATTTTGTATGCCTCTTCGATATCTTTCCAAGAAACTTTCTTGCCCTCCACGTAAAAATCCTTTGATAGAAGATTATTCCGTACGCTTTTTATCAAGTGCGGTACGTCATATATTGCAAAAATTTTTGCGTCGCAGACAAAAAAAATACGGCTGTTCTGCAGTAACTCCTAGATTTAAAAATGCAGCTCTATTTGTAGCAGCTTGGTCACTAGTAACAGCACGCACTTTAAGTCCTATTCTTTGTAACTCTTCGATGTTTTTAATAATGAGGGAAGATAGCTCTCCATGTTTAATGGTACCTGAAGAAACATAAAAGCTGACAGGAATCTTCCATTTGTGAATAAGTCCTCTTGCCATAAACACTAGTGCATGACTAGCGATTTTGCTTTTCCGTCCAAGATGTCCTAAATCTTCGAAACCTTCAATCATATCTTGGCGTGGATTATATTCTAGACCTTTCTTTAAATGCATTTCGTCAAGTAATACGACACACTGTTTTTCATCATCGGTCATGCTGTTAACTTTAACAGCCAGTTTTTTCATTAGTTCCGTACTGGTGCCTGTATTAAGTTGGTTTAACCGTAACCATGAAACTATTGTAGATTTGGAGGGCATAGTAAATTTTAATTTTTCTCTCATAAAAAAGTAGAGGGCTGGAGATTTGTGGTGCATATTTAAGGTCAATTCTTTTTCAGCTTCTGTCCAAGGTTGTTTAGATTTGTGAGAAAGTTGCATATTTACAAAGACGCGAACGGTTTTTGGTTTCAAGCCCAGTGCATCTAAATTAGCCCCCTTTCGTGCACATTGCTTCTTCATACGGTAAATTTGTGAATTTTTTGTCGCCACTTGTCTTCGCAGTTTTGCAATTTTTTGATGTAGCACAGCAGAACTACGGCGCTTTCTTGTTTTGGTAGGTGTTGGCATTTCTAACATGGCCTGTTGAAATATGGTTTTTAAAAATAAAACATACTAATAACAGAAAAGATTTTCATGCTGTATGCTCCATTAAAATGCTTTACAAGCTCATTGTTTTGCCTACATATTTCTACACAATTTATCAGAGAATTCAAAACGTCAATAATTTTTCTGTATTTTATGAAACTGCCAACTTTTGTTCATTTTGTGTTATTGAATAAAAACTCCTAAAGAAGTGAAAATTGATCACCCTGTATACTTACTGCTTGGGATTTAGTTTTGATTTAATTAATAAAACTTTAAAAGAAATTTTAACTAATTATACCTTATTTAATTAGTACCTACACGAAGATCGAGCAACAAATTTGGGGAAACTATAAGATTTAAGCCCCTATAATCGGACATCGTGTTAACCTACTATCGATGGAAAATTTAAAAATTTTATTATACAGTGTGGTGATAAAGTTCTACACAAAATTAATAATTTTGTTATTTAATGTTTTTTGGGAAAACCCTGACACGTCAATTTTATTCTTTAAAAAGTGGACATGGCACCGTCCATAGACTTTCCCATACTGGAAATTGTTCATATTTTCTTTTGCATTTAACAGTATAGTTGTTTTCCTCAAAACGGCTGCTTGAGCGCTATCGTAAAACCCCGCCTCCTAACATGGTTAGGTGAAATTTTCGAAGTCCCTGAAAATCATATTTTGTATGGCATAAAAATTCGATTTTTTTATTTTCTGATTCTTTGAAGCAAAATAGTAACGACAATTAGAATAAACAATAAATTTTTCAAAAATAGAAGGGTGAGGGAGGCTTTTGTTTCTGCGCTATGACGTCATTATTAATTTTTTCAAATGGAAATCCCATTTTCCCCCCTTATGTTGATAGATCTCGCCAGTTAAATGGTGATATAAAAAATTAGTACCCCACATAACAATTTTTTGAGAAAAATACACATAAAGTTCAAAAAATTCAGATTTTTTTTTTAAAATAAAGCACCACATCTGTTTCCTTAGAAACGTTAAATTGTTGACTTTGACACATTTGTGAAACAGTGGTAAATGTTTTAAAATCAAAATTAGGTAGTTTTTGTCATAGCTCTTATTTTCATTAAAAATAAATTCTGAATTGTTTGAACTTCATGTGTATTTTTCTCAAAACAATTGTTACCTACGAGGGGCACTAATTTTTTTACATCATCATTTAACTGGTGAGGAGATCTATCAAAATAAGGGGAAAATTGAGTCTTTTTAAAAAATAAAATAACGTGTTTCGGGGTTTTCCCAAAAAACATTAAATAAGAAAATAATAAATTTTGTGCGGGACGTTATCACCACACTGTATACAGAACGGGCATTTTTAAAGGAACTAACCTGTATCATAGACGAATCCGGTATGGTATCTGCATCTAATTGCATAGGCGAAGCAATATGATCTTCATCCAAATGAAAAGAGCCCGAACTAGACGTCGCTTTACCATAGACCCTTGGCATGATCTCTTTTTTAAATGCGAGTTCTTTGGGCGACACTGACGATGTTGCGTGGTCAGGTTGCATGGCAGTTTTGTAATTTAAGGGAACAGCATTATGACTCAGCCTATTTTTTCTTGAATTCATAAACTGCTTTTCGGAAAAATGCATGGCACACACAGTTCTTTCACGTAATTGTTCTTCAGATAACGTGAAAAGCTGTGGATTGCCACAATTAATCAACCACAAATCGCGTCTTTCTTTTTCTATAGGAAAACGAAAAAAGCTTAAATCGCAGTCGGTTCTGCGATTTCGCTTACATTCAAAATATACGCACGAATTAACCATGATTAAGATTAAGCGTTCGAGTGATCAATTTCGGAAAAGGAAACGTCAAAAGAGTATACGACAACACTGAAGACAAACTTCAGCACAACTGAATGTGAATTTCCAGAAGAAATTCTTATAAGCTGTCCTGTTAATTAGCCTAAGGAATGGGACACGTCTTATCAGGAAAGCACATCAGTAAGGAACGATGCTAATGAAGAATTAATCGAAAGTAGGTAACGACCTATTGACTATTGACTTATTTACCATAGAACTGACCGAAAAACCTATTTTCATAAAACGTAAAACATTTGCCAAACTTTAATATTTGTGGAAAAAATATCAAATAAAAGTCACTAAGAATAACTTTTGAGCATATGATTAAACATTGAGTAGTTAGTACCTTATTATTTCTTATTGCAGTATGTTTAGAAAGTTTTCACTGCAAATTGTCTTTTGTTTTGTTACATAGCAACCAGAGCACACTATTCATTTGTTTTTACAACTAACACAGTCAAGGCACACTAGATTAAAAAGTGTTTTATAAAATATTTTAAAAGTTTGTGAAAATAAGTATGTGAAACCATACATGAATGAAAAGGGAAAAAAATAAGCTTTCCAATGATGCAAAATTTTGATATCCATTCCATTTAAAAAAATGTAAGTTTGGGCTGTACCTCGAAAATTACGAATCAGAAAAATATTAAAGTAGGCCTATTCTGTAGAGCCTACAATTCCCTACAAGCTCTTTTTTGAAAATTGAAATTATATGAAATAATAAAAAAGTTATGCATGGTTGAAAAAATCGACCAGTTTCAGTTTTTCGATTATAACAAGTAGGCTATGCGTTTTTTTCGGAAAAACAGAAGTGTCAATAAATTGGCCTCATAAATGTGCACCTTTTTCCCCATTTGACCGAAGTTGTATCTCTTACCGTTTCCGAGATGCCAATGGTGGCACCTCGAAAATTACTCCACTCTGTATAAAATCTTGTGTATATTTTGAGCGCAAAATCAAATTGCCAATTTCGCTCTTATACAAATAGCTGTTAAAATCATAACTCTGTAACTTCCTTGCAATCTGGCAACGCTGAGACGCGTTCTTGGGAAAAATGCGACAGGGATCTGTAAATGCGTCCCCGATCGTAGCCGTGAACGAGTTCATTAGTACTGGCGGCGGCTGCTTGAGGGCCAGGCAAGAACTGAGGAGCTTTTAAATAATACGCTAATAACCCATAAGGCTGTCCTTCTTCCCCTATCTATATTCTTTGGTTCAATATTGAATTAGGTACCTGATCGCATTCCAATAAACGTATTTTTAGAATATCGGACTGTGTTTATTTGAATTATCGTATTCCCGCGCAAACCCGAATCCGCAGTGTCGCTCAGTACAGCTCTGGAGTAATCGGACTGGACTGCCCGTGCTGTTTGATATTTCGCGAGGTTTGCTCTAATCGTTTGCGTGCGAATTAATCTTATATATCTGGGTTATCGGAATAATTTTGGTTCGCACCGTAGACGATTCTGGCAATCCCGCGAAACTAATAATTTGCAATTGGCACACGGCTGGAAGATCGGCGTGTGCCAGCTGAAATTATTTCACGGTAACAAAGCCAGCCTAAAAATCTAACATCTACGAATGTTGAAATGCCATTAATTCAAAATCTTGCAAAGTATTAAAGCTCCTGCCAGAGTATAGTCAAATTTGCACGTACATCCGAATGCATTGGAGTAAACTTCGCTTGAGTTGTAGATTTGCAAGCTACAAAACCAGTCTCGTATTTCATGAGGAAATAGTCAAACATTGTAAAAAACCGATACTCACCCCGTAGTAAAATATTTTGTCCCTGTGTGAAGACAACCTTCGCACGCGCCGAAGTGTAGATAACACTGGATGGAATTTGACCTGTGGTAAAAGGCCAAGTGCTTACCCGAGCTATCATAAAGACGCACACGTGTATAGATGTTCACATAAATTAAATAGCTCATAGCTTCAATCAAGTTACTTTATAATTGAAATAAATTAGAATCTCCCGTATATTTACACCGGCATTAACTGTCACTTATATTGTATTTAACTGATTTTGGTATTACAGTTCTGCCAACATAAACTCGAAGGCACTATGATGTCCAGCAACCGAACGTTGGGAACATAGCTGTCATACACCGATGCAAGATAGGCAGCCTACCCATCCAGGGAGCAGCCGCAGGATTGAAACAAAAATACAATATACCTAACTTGTACATAATTTAACAAACAATTTATTTTAAGTTATTGCATGTATATGGTAGGGAATGAATGTATCTTTTACTAAGTACAGTTCTTTAAATTAGTCAAAGTGTAAGCAATCCAAATCTTGGCCCAAACAGAAGCTGCCATTCATAAAGGGCACAATTATAATGCTACAGATTTACTTGTCTAATTAAATACAAACCAGAAATAATTGTAAAGCCCCAGGTAGCATTATAAGCTTACGAACAGTAGTCGGAATAGGGCTGCGAGTGAAAAATAATAAAGTAATTTACTTGAAACGCTGAATAAAATACCCCTAACTACTAAAGTCAAGACCCAAACATTTCCAAATTAGATACCGGAAAATACCTATTTTCTGAATTACAAATCTAAGAATTACCAAAGGCTATTTAAGCAACCCAATATTCATAACGTTGTTGAAAGTTGCTGAAACTTCTGTAAAAATGGATAAAAATCGGATATGAAATAATATTTTAGTACCGGAACATATTGACCAGGAATATTGAGAAACTAAAGAAATTTTATCTTGATTTTCCGTCAGCTATGGATATAGTTACAAACTCTTAGTAACCAACTGTTGGTAATGCATTTCCTCAAAATTACTATTTAATTACTTGGACAGTTGACCGAGAAATCTTTTAGATATAAGAAACAATCATAATGACAATAATCGACTTGAAATAGAGTTTCCGTCTGGGCAACCAAAAAATAATATTATTAGCAATAATAATAATATTGTTTATTCCCATAGCAATATTTAGAAAGTTACATAGATAAGATACACCATTAATTATACGCACTGAACATGTTTAGGAAAACTGGATAGTTGAACATTACCAAAAGCATTTCCTAAACAACTATTATCATTATCATATTTTGGAAAACTGAAATCACTGTCAAGTGCAATTAATACAAAGCCTTTTTACCACATTCGCTTAAGAAACTGGGATATTTACGATAGTGTTCGTTTTTGTTATTATAACAAAGCAAAATTAACTATGTAAATCATTCGATATTTACTTAATCTTGCTCTTCCAGCCAATGCAATTTAGCAAATTAATTTCTAAGGAATGATAGATTCCTACAGATTTTTTCATATTGTGATGGCTTTCCGTTGCTAGCAAACGATTTAGACATGTTTTAGCACATTTTATGACTGTGCATTAAAACTGATCCTCAACACATTTTATTGTTAAAAAGTATAGTTGCAACGCGTTTTAACTTTCTTTAAATGGGAATCTTCGTTGACGCAAGTAATGTTCGATTTCGAATCTATAATAATGACCAACTTTGAACGACTAAAGGTGTATCAGGTACTTACTGGGACATGTTTGACTTGAACGCATAGACTCTATGAAATTTTAGACTTTTAGAGAAAATTATTTTTGTTTACTCTTCTACAATTAAAAAGGCACACATGTAGAAATACAACCTCAAACTGGGCTTAGTTGCATATTTATAAAATATAGACATGATAGGTTTTGCATAAACGCTCTTCATATGTAGTATATTAATTACCATTGCTTTAAGCAGTCGAAAGCATTTTCAAAATCACAAAATTCAATATTCATTAACGTCCTCATGGTTAGTAAGTGATCACATGTATGCTCTAGATCCTGCTTAATCGGTATGCTTCGTTTCTAACTTCTTTGTCAATTTATTGTTCAGTATTTATGCAAATAGTTTGTATACTTGAGGCAGCTTTGTAATCCTTTCCTATCGCTTTGCTATGTGTAAAATGTACTTTAATATTATATGTTAGTTTTCAAAGATAGTCTTGAGTCTTCAGCAATCATGTCGTAGGTTAGGTTGATGCTTTTTTGACGGTGTACAATAGGTTGCCTATGACCTTTTTTCAATTTGAAATTTTTGAAAACCTTGAGCTGGGGAATTTTGGTGATATTTGTATATTGCTCATATATAGGAGAAGCGATACATTGTGTCAATTTTAAGAGATTTATTCAAATATTGCCTCTGGTCCTAGGTCCAAAGGCTGCTTTGGTTTTTCGTCTTAACGATGGGTTCAATCCTTCGAAATCTTCGCATCTTTAGCATGTGTAAGTTAGTTGTGTAATTACTGTATCTACTAACCAGAATTAGACAATATTTAGAAGCAAAATTACCGGTGGACACTTACACGTTGCACGTTGATTGACATGAATCGGAATTATTTCAGGCCTTTTACTTTTGTTGTTACTTTGGCCCCTTTGGAATACATAATGTCAAATATTTGGGCCCTCTTGTTGTAGACGATTTATTCGTGGTAAGCTGATTCGCAAACTTTCAAACACACTGCATAACTGCGGGTACCTTAGTGATATGGCTTAAGTGTTGATGATTTCTTATTGGATGAGATGTGGTAAATTTCATTCTTATTTCATTTTGGAATAAGATCGGCAATTGTTTCCATCTTTTATGAAAGAGATAAACATTTATATTCTGCGTTATGTATGGGGTAACAGAACTGATCTTGCCGATACTTGATTTGCTTTTTTTTTTCTGTGGAGGTTACATTGAACAGCGAAAACAGTAGACATATATGGTTTGCAGCATGTTTGTCTATCTTATTCTGTCCCTGAACTGCTCATTTTAGCTCTATCATACCTCTATAATAATGTAGAAGACTAAAAGCCGTGTTTACACAACTAAAAGTACCACAGTTGCAATCGACTATTTCTATTTTCGGATTTTTGTAAACAAACTTTCCAGTACTTTTAATAACGATATTATCACAGAAAACAATTATTTATTATGCATATTTCTTGTGTTTTTTAAACTATTGACTCAGCTTCGAAGGCAAGTTAACTTTCGTTAATTTTCATATCTGCTTATTGAACGCTTCCACAATCTAAGCCGTACTCAAACGCTAAAAAGGCGTGTCCGTTACATCTTACATAACCTATATTTCTGCAAATTTTTATGCGACGTCTTTCGTTTCTTCTAGCAGTAGCTACAAGTATTAATTCTGTTAAATGGTCTACTGTGCATCAGATAATTGTAGTACAAAGCAAGGTAAGGGATTAGCGTTGTTCAGATTTCCCAAAATTTTGCAACAACGGGATTATTAGTCTAAATTTGCAAAAGCAAAAATTGGACTCCGACTGATTCTTCACGGTTATGTGAGGCAAGTAGTTTTGAATAAACTTGTACGTACAATCTTATTGCTTCTCTCTTCTGCAGCGTCACGTTGAAGTATCGCAAATTAAAGCTAACGCTGAAGGCATTACAACATTGAATACGAATGCTGTACCAACTATTGTTACATCCTCTATTGCTGGAAATGTTTCTGCGTGTTTCGAATCGCTACCATCAACATCCAACTGTACGAGTGCATCTTCGACTGTAGTTATTAACATTGCAGCCATGACCGAGGTTTGTACACATTTGTATGTAGCGATATTGCTTCTCATTTTCTGCAGCGTGACTTTGAAGTATCGCAAATTAAAACTAACGATGAAGGCATTACAACATTGAATACGAATGCTGTACCAACTATTCTTACATCCTCTATTGCTGGAAATGTTTCTGCGTGTTTCGAATCGCTACCATCAACATCCAACTGTACGAGTGCATCTTCGACTGTAGTTATTAACAATGCAGCCATGACCGAGGTTTGTACACATTTTTATGTAGCGATATTGCTTCTCATTTTCTGCAGGGTCACTTTGGAAGTATCGCAAATGAAAACTAACGATGAAGGCATTACAACATTGAATACGAATGCTGTACCAACTATTGTTACATCCTCTATTGCTGGAAATGTTTCTGCGTGTTTCGAATCGCTACCATCAACATCCAACTGTACGAGTGCATCTTCGGACTGTAGTTATTAACATTGCAGCCATGACCGAGGTTTGTACACATTTGTATGTAGCGATATTGCTTCTCATTTCTGCAGCGTGACTTTGAAGTATCGCAAATTAAAACTAACGATGAAGGCATTACAACATTGATACGAATGCTGTACCAACTATTCTTACATTCCTCTATTGCTGGAAATGTTTCTGCGTGTTCGAATCGCTACCATCAACATCCAAACTGTACGAGTGCATCTTCGACTGTAGTTATTAACAATGCAGCCATGACCGAGGTTTGTACACATTTTTATGTAGCGATATTGCTTCTCATTTTCTGCAGGGTCACTTTGAAGTATCGCAAATTAAAACTAACGATGAAGGCATTACAACATTGAATACGAATGCTGTACAACTGTTTCTTACATCCTCTATTGCTGGAAGATGTTTCTGCGTGTTTCGAATCGCTACTATCATCACCTAACTGTACGAGTAGCATCTTCGACTGTAGTTATTAACAACGCAGCCATGACCGAGGTACTAGCTGTGGTGTTGTGTAGTTACACTGAATTGGAAACTATGGTTGTTTGTGTAACAGAATTTCAAAAAAGGGCATTACCACATTGTCACATGCTTTTAATTCTTGCAGGTATTTATAAAGATACTCTTCAAAACTTTAATTAATTACTACAAAATATTACATTTTAGGAAACAAGTTACGAACTGCAGAAGACGTAGATAGAATTGTAACATGTCAGCTGTAATTTAATGATTTGAAAACCATTAACGGCCAAGTTTACGATACATTCTTTGAAGCTGCCAAGGAAGCCTGCAGGTATTTATAAAGATACCTCTCAAAACTTTGAAGAATTACAAAATATTACATTTTAGGAGACGACAAGTTACGAACTGCAGAAGACGTAGATAGAATTGTAACATCTCAGCTGTCATTTGATGATTTGAATGTTTACGTATCAATAAACAAATTTAGTGCTATAGTGGGCTAACTCATAACCATACAATTGTTGAAATATTGCGAATTTGTTTCTGTCGTACATTATTCAAGTTTTTGATGTTTTGTTAAGAATCGGGTTGGCGTTGTCAGGGATATGTTGACAGCGTGTCAATTGTTTCCGATAACTGTCAGTATTAACTGTTAATTTTCACTTCCGTGCCAAAATGCTGATATCTTCAGTAAGATGTGCAAAAATTGTCGCTCACATTGAAGAAGGACATAGCCAGAGAGATGCAAGACGTAGGTACGGAGTATCGCAAAACGGGGTTCGAAGAATTTGGCAGAGGTATGAATTAGACGGTTTACTAACAGCCAGACCACGATCAGGAAGACCAAGAAAAACTAATGCCCAAGATGATCGATTTATGTTGTTACAATCTCTAAGAAATCGCACTGCAACAGCTACATTTACTGCTAATGAATTGGATGCTGTCAGAAATGTTCAAATATCGTCACGGACGGTTCAGCGACGACTTCACGAAAACAATCTGAAACCATATCGGGCTGCCATTGGTCGAAAACTTTACGTACGCCACAAACATAATCGACTAAATTTTGCTAGAACTTACCAGAACTGGGGGGATCCCGAATGGAGATGCGTGTTATGGACAGATGAGTCTCGATTAGTTTGGATGCTCCAGATGGTCGTTCACGGGTATGGAGAAGACCAGGAGAACGCTATGCTGCTTGTGCTATGGCCACAACTTCAAATTTTTTTGGAGGTTCGGTAATGGTATGGGGAGGGATTTCTTCAGATGCGCGCACAGAGCTTCACATCTGTGATAGAACAGCCCTCAACGCAGATAGGTACATTAAGAACATTCTTAAGGAATATGTTGTTCCGTTTAGTCATTTTGTTGGTGACAACTTTCGTTTAATGCAAAATAATGGACGGCCACACGTAGCCAACATTACTCTGCAATATCTAAACGAAGTTGGAATTACACTTTTTGATTGGCCAGCCTGCTCACCAGACCTGAACCAGATGGAACACGTGTGGGCTCAACTGGGAAGAGCAATTCGCACTCGCCCTAATTGGCCTCGGACATTAGGATAGGTTACCACAAGAAAATCTTGCACAATTGATTAGCAGTATGCCTAGACGTCTAGAATGTGTAATTAGAGCTCGTGGCGTAAAATTAATAGTTAATACTGACAGTTATCGGAAACAATTGACATGCTGTAAACATATCCCTGACAACGCCAACCTGATTCTTAACAAAACTTCATCAAAAACTTGAATAATGTACGACAGAAACAAAATGGCAATATTTCAACAATTGTATGGTTATGAGTTAGCCCACTATAGCACTAAATTTGTTTATTAATACGTAAACATCGACATCAGAACATGAACATGGAAACGAACAAATACTACCATCAAAACAAAATTACGCTTATACCGAACGCTGATCCTTCCCATTCTTCTTTATGGATCGGAAACGTGGACATTGCTCAAGCCGGAAATTGACAAGCTTGAGGTCTTCCAAATGCGATGCTTGAGGCAAATTCTCGGTGACTCGCTCCGCGACCGCCTTCGAAACGAAACAATTACAGGAAGATGTGATCAACAAACACTGATAGGAGAACAAATACAAAAACGTCGACTACGATGGTTCGGACATGTCTGCCGAATGGATGATAACCGTTTGCCATGTAAACTTCTTTGGCAAGACCGTCCGGCAGACTGGAGAATTCAGCGATCGACACCGAAGAAAACCTGGCTAAAGAATATCGAGGGCGACTTAAATAATCAGCGATTATCGGTTATTGATGCCCAAGACGTCGCCAAAAATCGTCAAGAATGGAAACGAATCGTAAATGACGTTCGAGACCCAGCGGCACCGACAGCAGCGTATTCGTTGCGGGGACGTTCCGCCCGGACCGCCAGCTAACGGACCAAAGAAGAAGAAGAAGACTAATAACAATAAAGAGGGAAAAATACATTCGACGCAAAATCACAATTAATTTTTTCAGGTGCTTACTGTCACAGTTTCTTTACAAGTTTTAATTGCTTTTGTTTTAAGATACAAGAACAGTTGGCGATCACAAATAGAGAATGATGAATCATATTTTAGGTTATAAGGATTGTCACAGAAAGAACACATTTTCTCTCAAGGGACAATATGAAACAAAATTAAAATGTCTGTTGTCATGGTATTCGTAAAATAAGTTCAAAGACTGCTAAATACCGATGGGGCCACAATTATATACAGACAGATCAATAAAAAAACCAATTAAGGCAGGCTGTGATATGTGTTATACGTTTGGCAGTATTGAAGTGTATTGTCATTCTGTGTCAAATTCGAGATTAGCAGGTTAGGTTTTGTTAGTTGTTTGACACAGACCGACGTTAAACTTAACCTGCAAATCTTGAATTTGACATAGACTGACAATACACTTCAGTACTGCCAAACGTATAACACATATCACAGCTTGCCCTAATTGGTTTTTTATTGATCTGTCTGTATACAGTGAAATCTCCCTTGGGCAGACACCAACGGGACCGACTGAAAGTGTCCGTTCAAGAGGGGTGTCCGCCTAAAAGAAATACGAAAAAAAAAATCGTTTTTTTAATGAAAACTGTAATTAAAGAAATTGGGACATTTAAAACGTATATGTATGTAAATGTTTTTAAAATAAACAAAAAACTTAAAACTTAAGGAAAAAATAAGGATTTGTTACCTTACAAAATACTTTCTTTATGTTTAATTATATCAGCAGCTTGTGTTTTTCCTATATCAAAACGCTTGAATAAGTTCCTTACACTTAACTTTTCCCTATTGTGAACTTCAACAATCTCAATTTTTTGTTTAAGCGTGAGAATTTTTATATTTGGCGCCATTTCTACAATGAATGTGTCGCCCACTGTGTCTTTTCCTCATAGACGTCAGACTAATCCTGAATCCCTGTGTGTAGCGAAAGATTGAAGTCGGTGAATCCCCGGTTAACTCGGGAAAGTTTCTCAGTGAAGGCAGGCAGCGTAATTGGCGCTCGGCACGATTGAGAAATGCAACAGCGACACTTGCGACAGAAAAATGAGACAAGGCGTTTATTTTTTATTTTGTTTTTTGTCCGTTTAAGAGAACATTTTCTTGTGTCCGCGTCCGTTCAAGAGAATGTCCGTCCAAGAGGGAGTTGACACAATGCAAATTATATGAGAGTCGGTCGGGACCATGAAAAACTGTACGTCCAAGGGAGGTGTCCGTGTATCCGCGAAGGGAAATTTCACTGTAATAGCAATAAGGTAACATGAACAAGAAAATAACACGTATTGCTTGAGTAAGAAAGAGATAAACGTAGTAGCAAATATTCGAGTAGGCCTGACGCACATTTAATTATGACAGATGTCAACCACACATGCGTACTAAAATAATTCTTTTTCGTATGGTCATCTCTTACTTACTCAAGCATTCTATTTTGTTGTTCATGTTATCTCATTGCTGTTATATATAATTATGGCCCAATCCGTATTACAGCATAATGTTCATTTAGAGTAATGAAATAGTATATTGTATGTTAAGAGCTGAAAGTGCATTCTTGCCGCTTACGCATGAATATTGCTAGTTGAAGCAAAGCCGAAACCAGCAATCATGCAAAAGCGGCAAGCGCACTTTTAGCTCGAAACATACATACTATTTTTTCGACGATTGAGCATATTATTAATGGAATATCATATTTCATTTTATTGCAAATATTAATTGACAATCAAGTTAACATTACTCGCGCAGTCTATTAGACATGTGACGCGATTATTTCGACAAATGACGGGCATTGTCAAGGAAACATTCGGACGTAGCTACCTATTTTGTTCACGCGGAAACCCAAAACGCTCGGCGAGCGGCAAAGTGATGAAAACGCACGCTCAGCGGAAAATGTCAACTTTCTGTTGTCAAATGACAGTGAGAAAAATCTACTTTCGATGTCAGTCGTCGAAAAATATGTTTCTTACGGTTCTGATCCTGGCGGTTGAAAAAATTGTATATACACGTCAGGGCAGAACACCATTTTTCCCTCTGTGTATTTGTAGTGTTCGGCTTCGCCCTTGAGCTGCAAACTCACATCTTGGGAAAAATCATCCTTTTTTCTTCCTTATAATGTATTATTTTTTCACATTGCCATTGGTGACATTAAAAAAAGTGACTTTTTGATATTTTTCATAACTGCTCAAAATCATATTGATTTCACCTAAAAATGAACTAAATGAATTAATAACAGATTCATCCATTTTCAAGTAACCGCTATTCTATAATGTATAAGTAATGGTTAATTTATACAGGGTCCAGCAACGAAGCGGGGGTGGAAGATATTTCTAAAACTATGAGAGTTTTATAAATATTGTGTATATAAAAGTTGTAAGTACTAAGGTGGTGCACATTACTAAAATAGTTTTGATTATACAGGGTGTTTCAAAAAAGTGTGGCGGATCAAACTTACCTTTTTTTAAATAGAATGCAGTATATTTAGGTAGCTTAAAAGTTTTGTATTGAAATACTCTTCATTTTCATATAAAGTTATATGGGTCTAACGTCAACTGTTTTGGAGATATTAATAATTTTATGCAAAAAATTGCTGAACTTCAGGCGGCTGCTGTAAGCGACAGAAAACAATTGAATGAAGGAAAACGTTACCAAAAAATTATGATTTTTGTAAACTATCTTTCAAGTGTAAAATGGTGGATCTGGGTATTAATGTTATACAGGGTGCTCAATATTTGCAAATTTTATTTCGATTTTTTTCAAATGGAACGCCCTATATATTTTTGTACTTCTGAAGAGCTCTTTTGATGAACTTTCTTTTGATATGTTACTTCATACCTCTTAAGTTCCAACTGTTTTCAGATATGCGAGTTTAAACATAAAAAACAATTTAAACCCCTTAAGATGCTTTATTTCAAGGGATAAAAAACAAACGCCTTTAAAATAATGATTTAAACACTTGAATTCTTTAAACAAAAGATAAAACCAAGCTTAAGATACAAACATTGAACCAGAACTCAAAACTAGAAATAACCAATACGACCGAATTTTGAGATAGGAAATGAAGTGGAAGAAGAAAGCTCATTAAAAGTACTTTTTAAAAATACAGGGATATACAGGGTGCTCCATTTAAATAAATCAAACTAATTATATTTGCAGATTATGAATTCTCTGTACAGCTTTAAGACTCAGAGCAGGAAAGGAGAACTATTTGAACATTTAGTGTAATTCCGAATAAGCTTTTGGTGTATTGGCTTTTCTTTTTTTTTGTCTGATTTAATTTGACCGTGGAATTAATTTATTCCTGCATTTATCGCCTTTTTCGTGTTTATAATTTCCTGTATCAACACTGACTGAATTTATATTTTCTAAACCTGGTTTTGTGCTTTTATTCTAAGAGAGATCATGCGTTTAAATCACTATTTTAAGGGCGTTTGTTTTTTATCCCTTGAAATAAAGCATCTTAAGGGGTTTAAATTGTTTTTATGTTCAAACACGCATATCTGAAAAACAGTTGAACTTAGAAGTATGAAGTAACATATCAAAAGAAAGCTCATTAAAAGGGCTATTCAAAAATACAAAAATATACAGGGCGTTCTATTTGAAAAAAATCGAAATTATTAAATTTGCAAATATTGAGCACCCTATATAACATTAATACCCAGATCCACCATTTTACACTTGAAAGATAGTTTACAAAAATTATAATTTTTTGGTAACGTTTTTCTTCATTCAATTGTTTTCTGTCGCTTACAGCAGTCGGTTGAAGTTCAGCCTTTTTTTGCACAAAATCGTTAATATCTCCAAAACAGTTGACGTTAGACCCATACAACTTTATCTGAACATGATGAGTATTTCAATACAATACTTTTAAGCTACCCCAAGGCATTCTATTTAAAAAAAAGTAAGTTTGATTTGCCATACTTTTTTGCGACACCCTGTATAATCAAAAATATTTTAGTAATGTGCACCACTTTCGTACCTACAACTTTTATATACACAATATTCATGTAACTCTCATAGTTTCAGAAATATATTCCACCCCCGCTTCGTTGCCGGACTCTGTATTTATACAGTACAGTAAACATTGCGCTTCCATACTTTGACCAAAATTATTTAAAAAGATATTTTTGTCAACTACATGGAAAAATTGCATGCTCAACACATTGGAAAAGTGATTCCTCCATGCTCACGTAAAACTTTTACATTCGCTGGAAAACTCTCACTTTTCTTAACTTGTAGAACAATCTACTATTAATTCACTAGTGATTTAAGAACAACTCGCTAGCATATAAACATTATAAACAGTTACTTATGGATGCTATTATAGATATAATAATAATAATGCCAGTTTAAAATGACAAAGAAATAATGATTAATCTAGTTATTTAACAATAACAGTAACGGCGTAACTGGAGACTTGAGTTACCGCATTTATATTTTTATGAAGCTCAACGCCTCAACGGCTTAAACCTGAAAAGAAACACAGATTGCAAGCAGCTGAAAATTATTTCGGTGGCACAAATAATTTTCACATATAATCTCATAAGAGTATTAATTCTTTCCTGATTTTTTTTATTGCATTCAACAACGTCGTATTAATTAGGACGCCTTCCAGAGGCGAGCGTTTCCTTTCCAGAGACTTTCCATTTGAAAATATATTTTTTGGAACTTTTCCTTACTGCCAGTCTCTAGCGTGCTTTTAAAACTTTCTTTAGTGCAACAAAAGTTATTACATTTGTGGTACATTTTAAATGCGGCATATGCCGCGGGTTTCAGCTAGTAAGTATATATTCGGCATTCTATGTTTCTCATAACTAATTCTATTTTTCCTGCAATATATATGGTATAGCAAGAATTACACGAATAATGTTAGTAATTCGATCATTTTCTAGTTAAGAAATTTAGGTCATGTTACTTATGGAACAGTAATACGACTATAATGTAAGTTCAAGCACATTATTAAGAATGTAATTGATTATCAGTAAGGATGGACAACTGATAAATTTCGATGCCCATTTCTTCTTTAAAAAATATATTTGTTAAAAGGTTACGCTGACTGTAAACTGTAATAATAATTTTTCAAACATCTATTCGAGCAACTAGCCTAATCGAGCATTAAATTCTCCTGCGCTCATTTTCCTTTCAAACGGAAGCTAATGAACTCGATTTCCTGAGACGCATAGATTTAAATACCGGTTTAAACGGGGATGCCACTTTAACTTTCCATAATTCCGCTCAATAAGCTGCACTCCATCACGCCGCAACTCGATCCTCACGAGAATCCCATTAGGCGGCCGTTTTGCATGAAATTAGCAACCTACTTCGAAATAAGTATACACTGTGGTTTTTATCTCGTTACAATACATATTACGTCTAGTGTTTAACATTTTGATAACATTTGACATAAAGTAATTTCAGTAATAACAGTACTTCTCCAAACAGGTTGGACGTCTGTCTAACAGTACCTCCACATTTTGAACTTTTATAGTTCCGCAGACCTGCAAATGCTATATGCATGTGCATCTCACTGTTTGCTTTACTGCGGCACGACGTGGTTTTTACCGGTACGACGCTGTAGGCTGTAGAAGCTTATTTTGTTTATAAGATAACCAGTCATTGTTAGATTAATCTGGATCTAGACGTACAAGATTTATTTTACATATTTTATCTACTAGCAACATGATATTGTACATTTTCGTCATAGAAACAAAATATGAAAAGCTACTCATAACTCCCAAGGGGCTTGTCAAACTATTTCTCCCTCAAACTCATGGTAACAATGCAACTACAATTAACGTCTTAGCAACCATACGACGAGGCAATCTTTGATGTTACTTACATATTCTAATTTTAAATGTCATTATGACATTTTGAAATTTCATACTATTTTACGAATATGCTAGTAGATAAAGTATTGTATGCATCACGGGAGATATTCATGTTCTTTACCTTCGGTTGACTTACAGACCTCGGGCCAGAGGCCCTCGGTCTGTAACACATGTCAACCTCAAGGAACAAACATATTCATATCTCCCTTAATGCATAAATATCTATTAATCCGTAACGATCATCATGGCGTTATTTATTTAACTTTTTTCAGTGCAACATTAATAAGCAATTTGTCAGTTCTGATTTATGTGATTATTTATTGATCTGAGTTGAAGATCCAATCCTATAAGGTCCTAAATAAACTTAATTAAGTTAACAATTTGCGTGAGATAACTAAATAAACGAATTATTGAGTTATCTTACATGGAATATCATATTTATTTTTTAAAATATTTAACGATCTTTTATTACAATTTTTATTACATCGCTAGAAAATTTATTCCATACAGTGAGTCACCCTAACTACGTTTCGGTTTGCTAAATTAAGAGAGATTCATTAATATAAATTTAAAAAAGTATGCTTCGGCCGGGAATCGAACCCAGGCCGACCGCCAGACCAGACCAACTATACTTGGTTGAATGAACAGCTGCTGTAATAGCATATGAACATAGTGAATCACCCGAGGCACCAGCTGCCGCAGCACAGCCCACGCCCATAGACGCGATTTAACAAAATTACAACTTTTTCGCACTTTTTTTAAAAATAAAAACCGGCCTACGATCTAAATCAAAAAATTAGCAAACTTTTAGCCATCATACAACTTAATCGGTCCAGTATCTTCGGAGGAGATAGCGAACAAACATACATATGTACACGCAAACATACAAAGAGAGCACCGATTTTATGTTATAAGATATCGAAAATGCGATTGTTGAGAAACTAATGCCATGTACTTTCCTTAAAGTCCTTTGAGATTGAAACTATAATTCAGGTCCGTATCTGAATTGGTTTGAAAATGTTACTGAGATCCCCAGGAATCATTTTGTAAAGTCCACGCTAAGTGGTTTTAAGGTCATCGCGTAATATGGGGTTCCCAAAGATGGTTCAATAGTTTTTAGATGTTATATGGTAGCAGTGGATCGGTTCAATGTAGAGTGCTAGACACTCATCTATATTAAAGGCAGCAGCCTACCTGATCACCAAGTCAAAATTTTACTTATATCATTTTGTTGAAAGTGAAATGTGTTGCATTGTATTATCTGCTTAGTAGGAACTACTTGATTTGAGTAAGGTCTCTACAAATGTTAAAATAGTACATGGCCAAGTACAAGATATCTGTGGCTTGAAAAGTAAAATGTCAACTCGTTAAGAAACCGCTTGAAAAATCGATCCATAGCAGATATAGTGTAGACTTCGAATTATTTTTAAATTAGTAACAACTACATCCATTCTGATTCTATAGATTCTATTACGTTAAAAATAAATGAAGTTAAAGTTACTGGGTGCTAATTTCCTATCTCCAGCTTATAGGCTTTTTTAAAAAAGGGGCGTCACCGATGTAATTTTCCAGGTTATGGTTTTCAAAAGAATATTACATTATTTTCAAGGGTGGATTTGATATAAAACTTTTTTTTTATAAAACAGCGGTTTTTCCATCTAACCCAGATGAGGATGGGCTACGCTAATGTGACTACATTAGGTCAAGATGTTTACAATCTGCTGTTTGATTCACATAGACATGTATTGCCTGTATGCATCAGTGAAATAGCTACTTTGGTATTTATGAAGCAGATAATATATTTATGATTTTTTTATATTCTTGGATAACACAGTATAAACATAGGTATATTATGAATCTAAAGCATGGTTCTTTGGCACTGCGGCAACAAATAACCCCCACGTAAAAGACTGAAAGATGCAGCTCATAAACTCTGGAGGAGAAACTATTGGTGGACTTGTGCTGACCATCTTATACCAGCAGGAGGTCTGCTTGGCAAGAGCCGTGAGTGATTCACAAGTTCTGTAAACGCAATGTGAGGAGAGTCGCAAGTGATTGACAACCTCCGCTGACACAGTGTCGGCACGTGCGATTAGCAAAGCAAGTACGACAAATTAGCGCATCAAACTCATCTTGCAAGTACAGGATTATCTTAGCTCAACTCAACCGAACTATTCGGTCATTAGTATGACATGTAAGTCCAAGACGAAATTAGAATAGATTATGCAAAATCGCTTTAGACAAAATTCTAAAATTGACTACTAATCACTTAGATGGTACGTGAGACACATTCATAATCTTATTTGACAGATTACGAGCTTGTTTACAATTTTTGATATTTCCAAACAGTAGCTAAGTTATACTGAGCACTGGTAAGCGCTACGTTATGCTAATAATTCATGTAAATTATGAAGGTGGACTAGTATTTTTCGAACAAAATATAACCTAATAGTTGCCACACACATTAAAATCCTAACATGAATTCGGGGATCCTAATTTCTAGGTTATATCGAGGCACCAACAATGCGACGCAAGCAGGAGAGTAAACTAGATGCAACATGCCTTGGGTAATTGCACAGGTCGCTAACGTACACGAAGCCTGTCGGAAGACATCAACGAGGCCACAAGAGTACACCAGGTCGGTGGGTCTGTAGTAAGGTCGTCGATATGCAAGTATCGTAACGATGGGGCTTCAAGAGTAAATTCTCGGACTTCTTGCAGATTTGGAGCCCTCCTGCACACTGGGTGTGGTAACTGCAGTAACCCAAGGACGACATGCAAGTGGGCTGAATTTAGCGGTACGGGAAAAAGAAAGCTAAAATTAATTGAAACACAATCGAGACTAGGTGCAAGGCACAAAAAGGAAGTTTAGGCATATCTTTTCGATGTTCCGCTCACAACTTTGCCAAAGTGAAACTATGTGCTTTGTGCAGATGAATCCAGGGCGAAGTCTGACTTTGAGAAATTCCCAAAAATATACCTCAAAAGAAAGTCACTCAAACAAATATTCCGATCAAAACGGAATCAAAATCGGGAATTATCAATATAGCATGCTAGTAAACAACGAAGATTACTGGTACGTATCACAAACGTAGTTCACAGAGCAAACTTTCTGTATCAAAGCATGAAGGCAAAATGGATGAAATAGCCAGATAATTCTCAAGATTTTGGAAATGAGAGGGAATTCTAAGTATGCAACCAAACTTGCATGAGCATCAAGTGATGCCTAACTAACGCAAATTAAATAGGAAGACCTTCAACTATTCGAAACCCAAAAAATAGGCTGATAGCTTAATTATAACGTAGGCCAAAATTTAGCTTTAACTAAAATAGGACAAATAATCACAGAGACATTTAAAAGTGACTTTTGACTCGTAACAAAATTCTAGTAGAAAGTTCAGCATCTGAATTTACATTTTGTTTAATCTATAATGCGTAAAACTGTTAGTGTCGAGATTTAGAATAAAAAGAACAAACGAAAAATAGAAAGAAATGTCTATTGTGGTCAAAAACACAATAATCTCTCTTTGCTGCACGTTGTATACCAATTAAAAAAATCTGTAAATGGGTTTACACCGAACTTTCCTAGCTCGAATTAGATCAATTTTCAATTTAAAAAAAAATTATCCCGCTGGGGTTTGAACCCGCCGCATCTGCATAACGAGCGTAACCGAATCTGCGTAGCGATAGTAACTGCATCGATAAGTCGAACTGCACCATCAAACCTTATTGAAATGAGTGCGGCGCGCCTCTATTTAAGGGAACGCTCTTATTTTTGAAACGATTTCACTCTTTTGTAACATTATCCTGTATCTGTCGAGTCCTATTTTCGGCAAGTATAAAGCCTGACCTATGTGAAAATTATTATTTTCTTCTATTTCAAAATTAACGCAAAAATATACAACATTTTAAGTTTTTAAGGTGTTCACCCTGTATATACTTGTCTGAAATTTCACGGTTTATTCCAGGTATATATATAATGTGTATGCAAAATATAGTCTTCCTCCAGTAGGTTAGAATGGACAGTTGTAGAACCTCCCCCCACCACTTGTCCTTGAGTTCAAGGTCAAGGCTATTTTGCAAGGCTGAACTTCAAGGCAAGGCTAAACTTGAAGGTCGAGGCCACTTGGAAGGCTAAGTCAACGTTCAAGGTCAGCGCTATTTTGCAAGTTCGGTTGCTCAAGGTCAAGGATCCACATGTAACCTTGGAAATGTGAGAATAAAAGCGCGTAAAAGAGTCTGCAAGGGTAGTAGCATTCGAGCGCTGATATGGAAGCCTTGTTAAAAGCCATAGAAGTAGTTAAGGGTCGGCAAGTAGCTGCGGTGGCGAGCAGTACTACGAGAGTACATAAAGTGCAGTTATGTCCGGTGCTTCTGAATAGTACAACGTACAAGTTAAACAACTCCAGTTCAAAGTACGTGTGTGTGGGGTTAAGGGCGAACTCCGGATTTTCCCCAGTGATTCAAATAAGAGGAAACAAAAACGATTGGGTAGAGTTCGAGGAGTTGGATTGGGCTACCCTAATTGAAAATCAGGGGATCCTGACACATTATTTCTATTCCTCCTCCAAAGAGCAGTGGTCTCCGCTGGTAGCTGCACGGAAACAGTATACATTCTTGGAACTTCAGGAAAAGAAGATACTAAAAATTGAAGAAGTGGGACAGAGTGAAGTCTACTTATCGAAAGAATCGTTGGAAGAGCTGTCGGACTTGCAGAGGCTGGTGGAATTGCGATTCGGAGTTCTAAAAGCGCAGAACTTTGAGCAATTTTATCACAAAATAGTGATGGGTATTGCAAACCTGCCTGGGGACTGCATTAGCAATATACGGAGTGTGTTGCAAGACCTGGCGGTAACAACCGAGAACACTGTTTCCATGTATGAAATTTTAAAGTATGGTAGTAACATTGTTCGGTGCGACGTTCAAATAGAAGAACTTGGTCTGCAGGTATTAGCTTAGTCATATTCTCATTGTCTACTAAATAAATCATTATTTATTAAAAAATTGACTCGACTAGGATTCGAACCCAGATCTCCTAAGGCGCAGTGTCTAGAATTCCCTTTAATGCACCGATTGGCTCCCCAGGTGTCATACCATTAGACCACCGAGTTCTTAAACTATTTAATAAAAAACGGCGATGACCTTCGGCGAAAAAATTGTCCTTGAGTTTAAGGCCATTGTTGAAGGCTAAGGTGATTTTCAAGATCGCAGCATTTTCAAGGACAAACTCTAACACCTCGGCCTTGATTTCAAAGTCAAACTCTAGAACCTCCTCCCACCAAAAAGAAAAATGTACAAAAACGGTGCAGCAGCAAAATAAATCATAGTCTATTGAATAAATCGTGACAGTCTGGTTCTAACATGAACACATGGGAGCTATATGGAAAATATTTCCAGGAATTTTCGGAGTTATTTCCATGGTTTGGTTGCGATCAAATGAAAATTACCGTTACGTTGGATGGACATCCGGACTTTTGCAACAGTACCACTTCCAGACGTGGATTGGTTTGATTACAATGTGATGGAGCCCATCGAGAAATATTTAAAAATTGGAGATTAGAACGTGAATGTGTGAAAAAAATCGTATACGAGTTATGGTGATGCCCGCCTACCCATCTGTTGAATGTGCACGCAACATCGCATTTAACCACTAGAAGCTTAGTCATGTGGATGTGGTATAGAGAAGCCGCTCGACCAACTGCAAGAGACGTACCTAGTGCGGTTAAACGATTAGTGAGTTTGTTGGAAGATTTGGCGTTTGACGCGTCTCACGAAGCCATAAACGGTTTTGGTTGGTTCAGTGACGAGGAACTGAAGAAAAAAGAAAAAATGTACAAAAACGGTGTTGCTGTTGGTCGACTATTTTTAAACGGAGCCATAAATGAAGGCCTCCTTGTAGATTCAATGGCTAGTCTCGGTCTGGACGAACACATGTGTGAGGTGAAAGACTTTATAGAGAGGAAGGAAAATGAAGAAGAGCGTGCAGTTTGCCGACTCGAAGAATCAGGTGTACAATTTGCATACGTGGGCGTATGCGTATCGAAAAGCTAGGAGAGGACTGTGGCAACGAGAGGCTATGGATAGGTTGCGGTTCCAACGCAAGATATTTACTGTGGCTAAAGTACTGCAAGACGTCTTGTGCGCAGAACATAGGCACACAATTTATGTAGAACGCTTTTCCACTAGTACGTAGGTGTTTAACCCATGTAGTAACACTGTATATATTGTATGCAAATAAAAACACAATAAAAATTAAAAAGTTGTTTTATTCCATTACATAGTGATTATAGATATGGTAAACGTTAGAGAAAGCACAATAACAAACTGGAGCAGAATGATATAAACAAGCGGGTTGTGATGGGGTGAGGGCCGGTTGTTCTTCAACTTCGATGATAGGGATATTGGTATAGCGGCGTAGAAAAACTGCTTTTTCTGGACCTTTCACATATACTTCGGTGACATCGTGCAGAAGACGTCGCAAAATTGCAGGAAACATGTATGCTGGAGTAAATCCCTCATTCCAATCGATGCAATGGTGATTAGACATTACCCAGTGGGCTTGTTGTTGTAAATGAGATGGTAAGGCGGTGAACGGAAACGGTGATTTTAAGACGTAGTGTGATACTGAGGTACCGTCGTAGGCGGCTAACTCTTTTGGGCTGAAGTGCTTATCCGACGTCTTGAAGCCTTGAATGTCGATAATGAGCTTCATCGTATTAAGTGGTGGGAGCACGATCCAGTTACGTTAAAAGGCGAGGTGCAACTGAAGTGGTTTTGAGAAATTACAGTTGTTTAACTGCTTTTGACAACGCGTTATAAGTAAAAACCCGATCGTGAAGAACGAGACAATACGCGGTTGTGTTGGCTGGCACGTTAGCGGAAGTTTCAAATTCAACTCGAAAAACGACAGCGTTTGCATGGAGGTAGTCTTTTTGATGGGAACAATCGATCACAACAATGGGTGATTTGTCAGCAAACTCATTGGGCGTGAACCAAGGCTCGTCGGTCTTGTTATAATAGGATGATTGAAACTTGGAGTATATATCGTATAACGTGGCGTAATGATTGACGCCATAATTGTTATGTAAATTATCGTAGGGGAAACGTTCGGTGTTGAGATAAACTCGGAAATTCGTAAGATTAATTTTGTCGAAATGGCTATTGTCCTTAGAGATGAGCCCCGAACGTTCCGTCTGAAAACCTACGATGACGTATCTGGGGGGTTGCAATTTGGTGGTTGTTGCAATGGCATGAGAATGTTGAATCACGGCATTAACGCCTGGTATGATATGAAGTTGCCAGCTGCGAAACGCTACTTGCGTGTCGATATTTTTGTCAATGTATTTGGTTAGAGATAATTCTTGAGCAAGACCTGGAGTAACATGTGGAACTTTCCAATACAGCTTGTCAATCGTAACTTTAGCCATCTCCGCTACGGTAGCACTGAATACAGCGTCGGCATCGGTATTGCTGCGAATCAGGACAAGTTCTTGTCGGATGTTAAGTATAACTTTTCCATAATCTTCTGCAAAACCTAACAGCATTCTCAAAGGTATGCAGGCACTGAAGTTGCCCTGTGCATCGGTAATGTGAGTATTGGGGGCGTACAACCAGCCAGCATTTTGAAGCTTTTTCACATCATCAGAGGTATAGGACACATATCCCTTAAGAGTAGATGTAATACCAGGTTTGGTAACAGAATCGACAACGACACCATTGATTTCATATCGGATTTCGCTAAATAAGTGAGCCAACCCATTGTTAAGAAATTTAGCCGTCGTAACTTCACCGGTTGCTTTCCGTAATTTTCCCTCTATGTATAGATAGCTCAAACCTGGTAGAGTTGACATATCTTCAGGAATTGGAATTCGAATTTTATCGTTATAGTCGAAACGGTTTGTATACGGTTGATGGGTGTGCAACTGATTGCTAACGATGGAGTTGTCGGCGAGGACACGTTCCCCAATATTTAGAATACTCATGACAGCACTTTAAAACCTAACGATCGCAAGAAGTCTCTGTTTGCCTTTGTTAACTGCTTGGCGGACGAAGCTGAACTGATTTTACAAGGCTGTGGACAACGTCTCTTATACGAACTGGGTTGGACATGGTAGGGTGAAAGGTTGAATCGAAAACCCATTATAACTTCTTTAAATGCAATGTTACGGTAACGGTTTCCTTACTAAAACTGACGGGGGTATCAGTCTGGTCCAGTATTTTACCAGTTAGGTTAGTGATCTGTCTCGTGCTGATCGGTAGGTAAATGGCAGGGTTAGGTGTTTCCACTATTTTGTACCCAGGCGGGTATGGGGAAGAATTGATGAACGATGTGGCCAGGCTTACCATTTTTATAGAAACCGACAGAGATATTGCAGTGGATAAGGATGGAGTTAATGTTCAAAATTTTCGTAACATGTTCACCTGCATGCCACATATTCGCATCATAAATTTTGCTGTCAAATCCCAACATGTCTCGGATAGTATTGTCACATGTAAAGTCGATTGGAACGTTCGATTTTATTTCGGTTTTTAAGGTGCTGTTGTTTCCGCGTAGCAGCACGCGCCCATTACTTCCGCTAGACTTAAGTTGGTTATGCAGAAAGTCGGCAATGTCCGTAATTTCGTATGCACCCTCAGGTATAGTACTATGAGGTAGTCCGACGAGATGAAATTCATTGTTGGGAGGTCTAATGTTAGCAATAGTATTGTAGGTTTCGAAACTTAACAACCCCAAAACATATTCGCTACCGTCGTCTAAGAAAATAGGGGGGTTAAAATTCGCAGTAAGGATTGATGAATCACCTGTCAGAGTGAATATACTAGACATGATGAAGCGCAACACTTAAACTGCCGACAAAAGCGGTTTCGCAAAGTTATATAGGAATTTGAGACACAGGTGACCGCATGTGTATGACATGAGTCGTTGATATCTATTAGAATTATACGTGATCGTGTTATTGCCACCATCGCTACGAAAGTATTTCACTAATTCGGTTGGAGGTTGTAAGCGATCGATGCTATCGAAATACAGAACAAAGGTATCCACTTTTACGTAAGCCGTCCAATGCTTGCCAGGTCCTACATCATCGTCCAGGTTAGTGACACCACATTCTCGTTTACGAATCTTGATAGGCAGGGCATCCCGCATAAATATTCCCCTAAAGTGTGGAATTTATAGGCGTTTAACGTAGTCTGTAATATCGATGTTGGTTAACGCGCGGCGCGGCAGCTTCAACGGTAGTTTTTTGACTGATACGGGCGTAGATATAACCCTTTTCCGCGAGCAATGGATTCCATAGCTTTGTTATGTCGCTCCTTTTCCTGGAGATTCTTTTTAGCAGCCTTTGAGTCTCCCACTGCTTTAGCGACTGCTGCAGCACCACCTCCGAGGGATCCCAATGCTCCTAATGCAGCAAGTATGGGTACAAGCGGCAATATGCCTCTTCTCTTCGGAAGAGGTAGTACTTTTGACCCCTTCCGCCTCCTCCTCCTTGTTTTTAAAGCTCCTCCTGAATGCGAGCGGACTGTGATACCGACCCGTTTGGAATGCGTTCGCCGTGTACGCTTCCGTTTCACACCCATTCCGACTTTCGTCTTTCCTTTCATAATTCCAGTAACAGCAAGGGCTGCAGCTCTTTCCCCAAGAGTAGAGTCTTTTGCTTTAACACGTTCCCAAGCTTTCTCTGCTAGAACTTTATCTGCCGCGTGTCGAAAGATCGCTAGATTGTGAGTCGTGCGATGTCGTGTTGCTTGCAGGCCTCGTCCAGAGGATTCCTTCCTCGATCGCCTCGAGAAAGACGTTTTTTAAGTCGGGTACCAGGTCCGCAAAACTTCTACCCTGGTATGTGTAGTTCAAAGGGTAATTTGTCAATAAGGGTATTCAGGAAACCGCGACCTTTCCGCTTGGCGCTTCGGTGATGACTGGTTTGTTTACGCTTAGTAGCTTTCATCTTAAAGACTTACACACGACTGATGTTCTTCAAACGGAATTAACAAATATAACGAGAACGCATTGCGGGTAGAGCGCAGTTTCCTTCCGAGCGAAAACGATGGAAAACGTCAAAATTGTGAAGCAAGGGTGTTCCTTGCCGGTAGTAAATCACACAATAAATTCCATATCCGAGACTTACAGAAAGCACAGCGCTTTACTGGGTAAAGGATGTAAACGATGTGTGGTCATAGGTCGATCCGGATCTGGAAAAACCAACCTCATGATCAGTTTACTAGTGCATCGAAATGGGTTGCGATTCGGACACCTTTATATATATTCGAAAACACTCGATCAACCCAAATATAATTATCTGAGAGCAGCCTTTCAACCATTGAGAGACATTGGATTCTTCGAATATAGTAACGATTGTGAGGTGATCAAACCCCAGGAAGCAAAAGAACGTTCCGTGATAGTTTTTGACTACGTAACTTGCAAGACGCAAAGCATAATTCGAGATTATTTTTGTTTCGGACGTCACCGAAACATAGATTGTTTTTATCTATATCAGACGTATTCATCTATTCCTAAGCAGCTCATAAGAGATAATGCAAATCTCGTCATCATATTCCAACAAGACAACACCAATCTGAAGCACATTTACGACGATCATGTCAACACGGACATGTCATTCGACAAATTTAAAGCATTGTGCTCTTATTGTTGGAATGAGGATCACGGATTTTTAGTGATCGATAAAGAAAGCGAAACCAACGCGGGACGATATAGAAAAGGTTTCGACAATTACTTTAATATATAGACAGCAGCCAAAGAAGGGAAGGTAGTAGTTTACCAACAACTGAAGGAGTTGCAACATGGATAAGCGTTTAGGCAGGAAACTTATCAAAACCCGACAATCCGATAGACGTAAATACGCAGCTTTAAAAGCAGACATCGCCCAATCCCAATCCATTTTAGCTGAGCAATTTAAACCTTTTTCCAAGCCGATCACCGAATTGCTGACAACTATAAAGCAAGAAGGTGTGCCAGTGGGCGAACCAAAAGTGGATTATTTGCCAATAACAATTAAACGTAGAGTATCCACTCTCTCTACATTGCCCCGTTCCCGAGCGATAACCACTCAAGGCCGAGTTTCTGCGACAAACCTTCTGGGATCGTCACACACTTCCACACCGGGGCCATCACACACGTCCACACCAGGGCCATCACACACCTCCACACCTCGATTTTTGCAGACGCATGTGTTATCCGAGAGTGAACCAGTAGAGGAATACGATGAGCAGTTGCAAACGGAGGCTGCTGAGGCGGCAGCAGAAGAAGGTGCTGTACAAGCGGCCAGAGAAACCATCCAACAAATGCTGGCACCGGAAGTTCTTGGTCAATATTTAGAACAATTTCAAGGGTTAGCTCGAAAATACGTGGAAGGAATGATACGAGATACTGAGGACAAGTACGATTTGCACTACGGAGTCCGATTCGACATAGAGGGAGATAAGTTTGCTATAGGAAATAAAGAAATCAAGTTCGAGGGTGAAAATATCGTTATACAGACCACGGCAACAGAATAGTCTACAAAGGCACTCCAGGATTGTACGAATTGATGTTTAAAAAGAAACCAAATATATACAAAAACGCAGATTTAGAGCAATATCTAGATTTAGTGGATCGTTCCGCCGCAAATCGTGTAAACTACGACCCCACACAAAGAGTTAGTGGTAACGCAGGGTCTAAATACATGAAAATAGTACGACCTCTAACTGCCTCCTCAACCATAAGAGCTCTCGGCAGACCAGCGACGAAGGTATCACGGCGTGGCAAGGGATTACTAACAGTGACGGACAAAAAAGTAGAATATGTTCCTTGGAAGGATCCCAACTCATTAGTGAATCGGTTGCGTATATTAATAGCTTCTCAGGCAGCTGGACACACGGGTCATTCAAATGAGATAGTCCGTATCACCGAAGCCTTACGAGACGCGAAAATAATCTTCTAAGGGGTACAAAACCTTAGGGTCGACGGAATGCCGATCAGAACGCATTCAACGACGAAGCAGTAATGCCGATAGACAAATTTGGAAGACACTAACATAGCGCGCGCTATTATTCTCATCCCAAACGTATCTTTATGAAAGTGAAAAATGTAAACCAACTCCATATAGAAGTACCGCTGCTGCTAGTGGGGCGTGGGTTCGATGAAAGCGGATATTCCAAAATTTTTGGACAGAACGAGTACATTTTTCCGTTAACAACCGGCGAGATCATAAGTGTTCAAGTCAGCGGACCTTTGGTAGTATCACACATCAACGGCATCCCACAGGAGACGCTTGTAGGTAAGACATTGCGGCGAGGAGATAAACTGCAATTCGAATCCATAAACAATAAGTTATACGTGCAACTGCTGCTTAAATGTCCCGTAGGAGAGTAGAAAGCAACAGTTGACAATGAACCTTAAAGAAGCCATAGTTGGCGAACTCCACAAATCAGCACGAACACATTTCAAGAGAAGGCGCGTTATTCTAAAAGGCTTGAACGATTTATATCAAGCTGATTTGGTAGAAATGATCCCTTATGCAAAAGTCAATAAAGGCTTTCGTTATATTCTGGTAGTCATTAATACCTTCTCGAAGTATGTGTGGGCCTATCCCGTAAAACGTAAAACAGAAAAGTACGTAACAGTTGCCATGGGTAAAGTGCTGAGGAGTGTAAAGGTGTCACCTCAAAACTTGCAGACGGATTTGGGGAAAGAGTTTTACAACACCGATTTTCAACGATTAATGCGACAGCACAACTTCAATCACTACAGCACGTATTCTAGCATGAAGAGCAGCATAGTGGAGAGGTGCAACCGCACCTTGAAGAACATGATGTGGAAGCAGTTCAGCCTGCTAGGGTCCTACAAATGGTTGGATATCTTACCCAAGATCGTAGCAAAGTATAACACAACCAAGCATCGCACAATAGGAATGAAACCTGCCGAAGTGAACTTAAAGAATGCGAAACTTCTTTTAAACACAGCGTACAGTCACACAAAGACCGTGGATCCGAGACCTCAAAAGTTTCGTACAGGGGACTCGGTACGCATCAGCAAGTATCGTTCGACATTTAGCAAGGGATACACGCCAAGCTGGAGCAACGAAGTATTCACAATATCCACTGTTCGACTTACAAACCCAACAACCTATCGACTCACGGACCAAGAAGGTCAGGAAATTAAAGGAGGGTTCTACGAGCATGAACTGCAGAAAACAAAACATTCGGACGTATATCTGGTCGAAAAGGTTCTGAAGAAAAAAGGAAATTTGGTGTATGTAAAGTGGTTGGGATTCGACAATCGACACAACTCTTGGATATCTAAAAGCAATGTTGTATAACTTAAAGAACTACTGTAGCACTCTCAAAATAAAAAACTGTTTTTTGTAAATTATTGTTTTATTAATGCCACTAAACACAAACCATATTTCTTTGAAACACTTTCATCTTTCTCCCAACAAAAGCGACAACAGCAAAAGAACGAAATCATTAACATTTTAACGAAGCTGTTATTGTTAAAATATATAAACTTATCGTTAACATTCAAAATAGGTAAGCGTATTTGTTTTCCCAACATTAACTACAGTAAGAATAATAATCACAAACATATTAACAAAGCTATTATTTACAAACTAGGAACTATTCGTAATCTACATATATATAGTATACACTACTAAGCGCAAGAAAGGGTTCGTTTGGTGAGACGTCTGCTATAAATAATAACCAATACTGTTCCGCGAACATACTTTAATTTACATTTGGTTTGCGGCTGCCCGCAGCAGTTCGTCAAGCCTGTAATCAGCAATACTGCAGTGACCCCACGCTAGTGTCTTCGTAGTGTTGGGAATAACGTAGCGCTTGTCATCATGCGACGAAAGCGCGACCTTATTTATTAAGTCGGTGTACATAGTGTGCAAACGGGATTTAAAGACGTACATTTGACACAAGACAGTCTCCCGCTTGTTCTGGGCAACGGCCTGATAAAGTTCGCTGGTCAGATACTTCCAAACAGCGCTCTCTTTCACTCCTTTGGCTTTCTTGCCCACTTTAGATACGCTGTTTACACAGTATGATTTTGCACGGACCCCATAAAAGCTACGTACGACTACGCCAGCATATTCGTCCTTGAATTTGCCAACAACAGACTCGGTTTGCGGAATACCGTGCAGATTATCCACATAATTTGCAGTATCGAACCAATCAAGGTTGCGTTTCATGTCATCATAAAAATTGTTGGTTTTAATTTATATAATGAAGGAGTCAGTGTCTGTGTAGAGTAAAGAGACATTATTGTCATAACGTTTTTTCAGAAACCCATAAAAAAAATCGTACATGACAGTTTTCGAAATATCCAAAACGGAGAAACCAACATAACTAGGTTTGGCATACCAAACCCACAGTCTGTTCATCTTTAAAGTTAGGTCGCGCTATCAACGTTTCAGCCCCAGTCTATTACCAATTTTCTCCCAATGACTTACTAACTTTACATCAACCCTTTTGTCCACGTTCTCCAATGTTTTTCCAAATACGCAGTTGTTAGCCAATTTAAAAGAATTTCTCTGAAAGTTGTTTGTCGATCGGTTTCTAAAGTCCGTATTAAAATCAATGTAGGTTCTGAGCCAAGGAGATTGGGTAAATTTCAGTATTCTATGTACTTTAACCAAAGTCAGACCCGCATTCAAGGCCTGCTGTAATGCTCTGTAGTGAATGACATATTTCCGTTTGCCATATAAATTTGGAATCAATTTGGGTTGTTTAAATTTTCCCTCAGGAGGAATGAGAAGCTCCGGACAAAAGGAAAAGTCATTGTGAGCGTCGTGCAAATGCTCTGGATAGTCCAAATCTACCTCCAACACGTACCCGGTATTGGACTCGGCAGACACTTGAAAAATGTCAAAATTTGAAATTTCCACGTCAGTCATCCAAACAAAATCACGTTGTGGTAGAAACTGTCTCATTGCGTAACCCTAAAGGTTGGTTGCGTCTAGAAACATGATAAACGACGTAGGTTTAGAAGCATCGTAATTCCCGACAAACTCATTGTTGGCAATAGCTTGTCTCCCCACACAAGTGCTGACTCCTCCGCGAATACTGTTTCTAAAAAAGTCTAACATATCTAAATATCTAAAGCAGTAAGCAGTTCAACCCCCGTAAACTTTAACATAGCGTCCCAGCTTAATCCTGGGGCCGTGTAGTACTGAGCTGGATCCAACTTGTAATGTTTTAAATAAAAATTTCTAAAATTTTCGAACACGTCTGCCAAAATAAACACGTCACATTTGAGATAGACATCGGAGTAGTCGCCCAACGTTTGACAACCAAAAGTTTCCCAAACCTTCACGGCTCGTTCGTAATCAGTCTGAGAAATATGGGTTTCGGTTAGACGGTCATAAAAGTCTTCGATCGAGGGTAAAGCAGACTCATCTAATTTTTGGAAAGAATCTAAATAGGAATATGGAAACACACCTTTCTGTCTCATCAACTCAAATTTGATGCCATTTTCGAATTGATTTTGAATTTCAAAGCACTGGCCATCCGACAAGGTGTCGGCCAGCGATGCCAAAGGCGAGCCCATGAAACGAAAGCTATCCAAAAATCTGATGCTCAGATAAATGTTTTTTCGCTTTCCCTCCACAAAAATTTCATCAACCCAAAGACGTTTGCCAAACGAAATGTACTTTTCTTTAGTTACCGGAATGACATCAATGTCTTAGTTATTTTGAGCCAATTGTTTAACAAACAGGTGCGAATCGTAATTTAGATTGTGAAAAAATACCGGAATAAAATTTGGAAGTTTATAATTTAAATTACAATTGGAGTGGGCGGCTCCCCGATAGTCTCCAGTCAAATGATCGTGATCGCGTACTTTTACATCCCCCTCACCAAACGGTCGACCACAAATGTAACATGAAACGGCTTCGTTAAAGTTGTGAATTTCCATAGCAGACATAGCTTTCATAGGTACAACGTTTTTAAATGATGCGAATAGATGTTTTGCGCATCTCTATCTAAACGTTCTATAAACATGTCCACCGCATCCTCCCCCCGATAAATTTCGAATTTTGACAGGCTGTCGTCATACGAACATTTCAAATAGTACGCGAAAGAGTAGGGTATGTGTTTACAGGTTGTAATCGTATACGGTTTTGTGGGATCCGGTTGTTGGTCTCCTGCATCAACGGGTGCCAAAATTGTTTCAAAATCCGCGTACACTACGAATCCAACCTTCAATTGCTTCTGATAATTTTCAAATTTGAGAATATTCTGCGGTCTTACCTGACCACACTTGTCGGTGATCAACTCTGTCGTTGGCAATTTAGTATACACCTGATAACAGTCATAACTTTGATGCATAGTCAAGTGTGCTTCAGTTCTAATGTAATTCAGGCAGCCGTCGCAAAAATGCTTTGCACCGTCTCTAGCCGTTATTTGTCGCGACACTATTCTAGACAAATCTTTGATCCAACAGTAGTGACTATTACCTTTGTCGTTAGTTACAAGCAATAAATTTACATGCCACCTTTTTTTATAGGAGGTGTAGTACAGAGGTCCCACAACTTCATATTTAGTTACATTGTCTTTAAAAAATTTCTCCAAACCGTATACGTTTATAGAAAGCTGCGGATTAATTGTTTCAAATTTAGAAATATCGCGCAACCGAACCGGAAATTCAATACCGGTCCATTGTAAAAATCGACGACAATTCGGATACGAAGAAATTCGATTAGGCAATCCCTTTGGTTCACAGAGGGCCGAGGTTACTGCCCAACCGAAACAACAATCGTCATTGTTTTGAACGTTCACGATCGCTTTCTTGCGCTGAATCTGCTTTGGGAGCGGGATGTACGAGGATGCCCGAAGTGGATTGTATTTGTTGACGTTGACTTCAATGTACAACAACTGCTTCAAGATCTATCCTGACAATATAGAAAATTACCAAAGTTAGAATTGTTACAAAAAGCTACAGATCTCTTGCACACACCTGATTCCCGCTCCTGAAATTTCGACACCTTCTCGTCTAGTCTTCCAGTCAAATTATCATATAAGTGGCTCAAGTCTGTACCGCGAGTGACTACCTCGTTGGCCGTATAAAAAGTTTTTACGTCTTGTAGATCTTGAGCTTCCAAAATAAAATACACGAAGAGTTCGAAATTGATTTTGATGCTAGTTAATTTGGTTAGCTGCCCTTCTATCAAATTTAAATGTTTTTCTTTCAATTCGGTCATATATTCCACAACGCTTATGTAATAATTTTCCGTGGAAATCCTATAACTGGCCACACGGGACTTGAAGGCGTTTTGAAGGGCCACCACACCTTTCCCCAAGTGAAAGACGCCGCACCGCCTCGTGTGACGATTGCTCCTCAGATGACCACCGAAGCACGTTCGAGGAATGTTTTCATCGCACACGTCACAGTATTGCGTCTTTGAGAAACCACCTATCAAAACAAACTATTTACACACTGTACAAACACACCAAGCACGCCTACCATCACTACTGGAGTTGTTTAGTTTTGGGCGTTTACTCGGCCCCTCACCACCCACCACCGAAGTCTCCATAGCGTCGCCTGTAATTAATACAACTACACTGAAGGTGCTGCTCTACATCAACACAATTTAAACTCACCACTCGTAGATGGATGGCCCAGCTGTTGACGACAACTTTCTCTCCGGTGGCGGAACAAATTGTCGGCTCTGGTGAAGGACTGTCCACATTCGGTGCATTGAAACGTTATAAATGATTAATTGTAATTCTACACTGGGTAGGCTCTTCGCTAGAGCGTTAGAGGTATTGCTCTCGCCAAGTATCGCTTCCCTAGCCAAACATGTAAATACAAGGAGCACACTCTCACACACTACCCAGGTACCACGAACGTGGACGTTAAGCCTTGATACCCTGGAGGGGATGGGGAACTAGGTTACGTCGTCTTGGAATTTAAGGGAACTTACATTTGTTTGTCTTAGTGAATTGCCGCCGCTAGTTGACAAATTCGCTTCGCTGTGTTGATTAGAGTTCGTGAGACCTCACGTTGCCGCTGCGTCAGCTGGCTGCGCCGTTGCACATATTCATCGTATTTTTTAGCCTTACGACTGTGCCCTTTGGCAATTTTGGGTCTCAACCTTACTATTTTTTTGGTGACGGCTGCCAGTTGTAATTCGATATTATCCAACTGCACATCCATACCGTCCCTCAAGCTTTCCAAAGATTTAATTTCCGCTATTCGTGCAACCTGAGCGGCAACTCTGTCCTGGTATGATTTTAAATTGTTTTGTGTTAGTGGCATGTTTTCGTCGTTGTCATCGTCGTCGTCGTCGCTTACCGAAGAGATGGGCGATATCACACCATCACCCTGTGGAATGGATGATGGTGCAACATCGACCGCCTCCCTCTCAGTGTCCTCGGACGCAACAGAGGAATCGAATGTTGCTACTGTGCCCATTGCAACTTCCGCCACCGGAGAGGCTCGTCCGCTTTCGGATGCTACAATGCGCACAGTATTGTTCTTCTGTGACAGTGGTTGCGGGGTTGCCAGTTGTGAGTTGCGGCTGGTCGGTCGCCTTGAGCCCGAAGCGACTTGGATACCCAATCCGAGGTTTTGGGTCTCTACAGCAACATCGAAAGCGTCTTCCGCAAAAAATGTATCCCCGAAATCAATAGCAACAAAAGTTTGTTCCGGGCGTGTGGGATTGGAGGACTGAGACCTCACCTTTTTCTGCGGTGGTGGTAAATTCTCGCGTATCCCATCGTTAAAATCAAGACTTGGCATATCCATAAATTTTTGCGTGTTAAACGTTGATGTGTCTTGCACACCCTCGATGCGAGCGGCCCCATGTCCAGTCTCAATCGCACAATCCCTTATAGTCTCCTCAATCAATAAATCTACATCCAAATTTGGTTCAATTTTGCGTTTCTGTCCTCTAACCAAACATTCTTTTAGAATTTTACCACTCGCCGGTTTTTCAGCGGACGATGTGATGGGACTACACCCCGGAACTGCATCAAGTTGGGTTAAAATTTTGCCCTTATTCTGCTTTTTCGACATGCTTTTCCTGCTACTCACCGGTTTTTTTGATGTTCTCAAATCGGCCTCAGATTTTGAGAACACCACTATAACCGGTGGCTGCAGCTGGAAGTTTTGATGTATTGTTACCTTGTCGTCGGACGCTTTCGATGTAGAAGGTTGAGCCAGTGCGGATTTAGGGTAAGATCCGCTAGCTCTCGGACAGATGCAGAGTACCACATCCTGCGGTTTCCGCAAACTCAACTTACTATACCCTGGCGCCCGCGTAGCACCACCACAAACCTTACAAATCACAACACCTGAAGGATGCATCACGAACGAGACCAAACTTAAGAGTGACGCTCCTTACCGCCACCACATGTATTTATACTAACAAGATGGTGGGGGCGTGTCCTTGCCTTGAGACTTACATTCCGAGCGTTTCCAAATAACAAGAAGGTCCACCGACCTTGCCCTTGAGACATTATAATTCGAGCGTTTCCAATAACCAGAAGGAGCACTGAACTTGGCCTTGAGACTTTGAAATTCGGGTGCTTACAATAACAAGGAACGCTGACCTTGGCCTTGGTCTGGGAATGCAGTGGATGTCGGTATTGCGAACTTGAATTTTACGGTCGCGACGTTCCTTACCGTCAGCGTCACCTTGGCCTTGGTCTGGGAATGCAGTGGATGTCGGTATTGCGAACTTAAATTTTACGGTCGCAAAGTTCCTTACCGTCAGCGTCCTACATAAACATAAAGTCTACAGTGAAATAGCGGCGTCTAGAAACAAATGTCACAAACTATCGGAAAGTGGATGCTCAGATATAAATAATTCAAGAAACACCACACTGATTGCCTACTAAACAATGGAGATATGAGCGTTTTAAAATTTACAAGGTGAAAAGGTTGGACAAATCGGAAAGCCAAAGCTAATATATACATAATTTTTAAAAACACTCCGATATCTTAATAAACAACGGAGATATGCTATTTCTAATATTTTACCGCAAGTGGTTGGGGTAGGTGGTAGTTTCAGTTTAAAATCGCAAAGTACAAAGCAATAGGAACACAATAAAAAAAACTCCGATCAAATATCTAAATAAACAAGTGGTGGGGGGGAGGTTGTAGTTTGAGTTTATAATCGCAAAGTAGATGACACTAGGAGTACAATGAAAAAACCGCGTTTAAATATCTCAATAAATAAAGGAGATATAAGCTTTTCAAGATTTTACATATTTTCAAAAAAAAAAAAAAAAAAAACCAAAAAAACAAAAAAAAACCATTTTCGTGTGCGACATTTTTCAAAAAAATTTTTTTTATTTGTTCTGAAAATAGTATCGGTTGACCGCGACTTGGTTGTGTACTTTTTATCGTGTAAACACGGCTTTTAGTTTTGTGCATTATTATCAAGGTGTGATTAGAAGTATACCTATTTCTTGAAGCACAATAACTTTCCTCAGTCCTATTGTTTTAAAACATATTCTTTTCACAGTACTCAGGTTACGTGGTTGTAATTGACAGTCTCTACTGTAAAAGTAGTTACATATGACTCCCTGATTTTCTACAAGCACTCTAAACTCAGCTTGCACAAAATCGCCTTTGTTGGCATTAATTACAACTGCTGGTACAAACGATGCTCTGGTACAACACAATCCCACAGACGCGAATTTACTTTTTGACTTATTTAACGGATACATCGTTGAGTTCAATAATATTGGCTGCTTTACCTTAACACACATTTCTTCTGTCTTCATCAACACTTGCTGTTTAAGACTTTCAACCGACTGTTGTAACTTATCTATTCTTACCCACCAAACTTGATACTACCCATCGACATCACACCGCGTTTATATATACATTTTTCAAGGCTATTTGCTTTAACGGTGGGAGATTTGTATGACCTTGTCTTTTGTAATAATATAGTAGCGCTTTCTACAGCAGCCGCCAGTTTACCATCATGAGTTTCAATGACGACAAGATTGAATTCTACAAGGAGTTTGTGGACTTTCTTAGTTCGCAACTACCACCTACCCAAACCACTTGTCGACTCCAGGCTGTCGTGACGATCGACTATTCCATGAGCCTTGCCAGTGAGCGCTTATGGCAGACGACCGTCCTGAGAACGCTGCCTACCACATACGAGGGCGACCCATTCCTGTGGTGGAGGCAACATATAGAGGTCCCCATCCAGTGCTTTCTCGCGCAACTACCAGATGATGGGGATGTAATGTACATTAGTTATTGTTGGACAGATTAAATAAATCTATAAACGTGTCTGCTTTTTTTTGTGATTGTGGTATATATATATATAGGACCCTAATACCTAACTCGCTGTTAGTCAGTTGCCCCACTTTCTACAGTCATGTGCGTCGACGATCGTGAAATGCATTTCCAAAGCTTTTTGGAACGATTAGACTCCTTCAATACTTGGACTGGAGTTCAAAGTCTAGAATCGTTGGCCAGAGTTGGTTTCTTTCATATAAAAAACGGTGAAGATGATGTGCAATGTTTTTACTGCGGAATTAGACTTCATAACTGGGAGCCTCATGACGAACCCCTCTCTGAACATCTCCGCTGGTCTAAGAATTGCAAATATGCAAATTACATTCGCGCCTTACGAACTGCGCAAGACCTATTACTAAACACCATGACACTTTTCGAAGAGTTAACTACTTTCGGAGATGGCGGGGGTATCGACGTAGTTGGTGGAGGGGCGCTTACCAACCAAGGTTGCTGTTGTTGTCGCAAAAGATCGCCAGTGCATTAGTTGCATTCATACGCTCTACATGGTGCCCCTAAAATTTTTAGTCGCTCTCGCGGCCGTTTATGATGGTATCGTCTACGTGCGTCAACCACCACATTGCAGTTCGGCGGCTCTTGCTTACAACGATTGTGTGCACAACGTTACGTGGCGTAAAATGAATACCAGTTCGTTGGCAACTCTTCCCGTTTTTAAATTGCCTGTGAAAAACTTTACGAAAGATGGTGTTTTTACGTTCAAGATCAAATATAATTGTTCTACCTATACAGTAGACACTAATTGGCAAATCATTTTAGTGAAGACCAAGGCTGATGTTTTGAAGATGCTGCATCAACCCCCCGACAGCTCCTGTTGTGTTTCCACGGTCGTTTTAAGCGTTATTTTAATCTGCATTTTGTGTATGTGTTACATATTTCGTTATCTGTTGGTACTATAATAAATTAGTCTAATGTATATGTAAGACAAATAAATATTACTCTTCTTTATGCGTTCTTTTAATTCTTTAAAGTTATGGCGCTGAAGATTCTTTTACGTTAACTTAACATAACTACATACACACTCAAAAAAGAACACACGCATATATTTATATAAATATTTATTCGATCCAAAAATAATTAATGGCGACCACGTCCCCATCTAACAATCTCGATAAGAATTTTATTGTGGGTAGCTTCACGTGCCGGCTCCACCACTCTTCTGTCTCCTGGAGACCTTGGAATGGTTCTGGCAGCGTTCTCAGGACGGCGGTCTCAGCTAACTGCCCGTTGCCGATCATCATCGTGTAGTTGACTGTGATGACAGCCTGGAGGTGACGAGGTTGTGGAGGTAGCGGTTGCGAGGCTATGAAGTCCTCAAACTCTTTGTAGAATGCTGGGGCATCTTCAAAAAGCTCATCTCCAAAAATAGCAGGCATGATGATAACTGGTAGCTGTAGTAGAAAACGATGCGACTTATATAGGGCAAAACCTTGAAAGAACTAACCTTGAACAATAGCCAGAACAACTGGTCATAACCTTGAGCAACCGAACTTGCAAAATAGCGCTGACCTTGAACGTTGACTTAGCCTTCCAAGTGGCCTCGACCTTCAAGTTTAGCCTTGCCTAGAAGTTCAGCCTTGCAAAATAGCCTTGAGCTTGAACTCAAGGACAAGTGGTGGGGGGAGGTTCTACAACTGTCCATTCTAACCTACTTCCTCCGACAAATATTTTTTGAGTTATACCACCAACAGCAGACAGACAGACACACAGACAGACAGACAGACAGACGGCATTGAGAAAACCTGTTTTTCGTCATCTAGGAACCCTGAAACGTGAAGATCTTGAGAAATCTCGGAAGGTGATTTTTCTTGATTTTCGTGAACAAGATATCTATTTAATGGATCTTATGAACACTAAACTCGTAGGAAGACGACGCCAAAGCAGTAAAGTTAAGTTAAAAATGCAAGTTTTGCGTACCACATCTTACATGGATCTGACAAGGTACCTGTATGTAGACAATCTTTTATGCTCTTACACGCCATTTCCCTGTCTCAAGTTCAACGCTTAAATACACTTGCGAGGATGGGCACAATACCACGTGATTTGCGAGGTAAACACAATAATCGACCACAAATGCTACCTAACAAAACTACAGCAAAAATTCAAGCTCACATAGAGTCATTTGAATGGACAGCTTAACTGGATTTGATTTTCATTTATATGTCGATTTTTACTTTCCTCGTCTGAAAGACGAAGAAAGTATTGTAATCACGAAAAAATCACCTGCCGAGATTTCTTCAGATCTTCACGTTTCAGAGTCCCTAGATGACGAAAAACAGGTTTTCTCAATTTCGCCTGTCTGTCTGTTTGTTGGCGGTATAACTCAAGAACTACTTGTCGGAGGAAGATGATATGTTTGCATATACATTATATATATACCTGGCATGAAACTGTGAAAATTCAGACAAATATATACAGGGTGGGCACCATAAAATAATAAAATTTTGTTTATTTTTGCGTTAATTTTGAAATAGAAGGTAGTAATAATTTTCATATATGTCAAGCTTTACACTTGCCGAAAATAGAACCCAACAGGACTAGCGAACCGCTTCGTATAGAATTCCGTGGCTATTTATAACACCTCTTCCCTCTTGTGTATTGTGCTGTGGGTTGGGTTGTTCAATGCATGTAACCAGACTTTGCCTTGACTTAGTCTTTTGGTATTCTTTATGTTCATCCGTTTTGTTTCACTATCCTGTCTTATTATGTCCTCGTTTTTTCTTTTATATCTTCAGATTTCCGTTTTGATCATTTTATGAAATTCAGCATATTCTATGTGAGTGCGTGGAACGGAATGTGTTTTGCTTTTTAATTCTTGCCTTGTTTTAATTAGATTGATATTGTTGTAAGTGGGCCTTTTGCTGTGTTTCGAGATTGGTTCGTGGTTACCTTGAGCACTGAGGTTTAAATTTTTTTGACTAGTAGATCGTAAAGCTGTTGGGTGTCGAACTCTTTGAAGTTAAATGCAGGGTTCAGATGTAGGTCATTTCTTGTGTGTTTTGTTGGGTTATAGGTTTCATGCCCTGTTTTTGAATTTTGAGTATCTTTTTTTAAGTTGATTTTTATTGATGTCCTGACCAGTCTGTGGTCCGAGTCAAACTCAAAGTGGTTTAAAACTTTGATATTTGTAATTTGTTGTTTCCTGTTTGATAAAATGTAATTGTATTCATTTTGGTATTCTTACACCGTTGACGTAATCCAAGTCCATCTAGTAGTTGCTCTTCTTTTAAATAGAAATTACCTAATTAGCTTCCAAATTTTACCGTTTCTTTTTTCAAATCTGAAGTTGCCCATAATATTTGCCTCTCCAAACCACGGGATGCCAATTTTTCGAAAAAAATCTCCCATTACAATCACTTGTTGGGATTCGTTTTTAGCTTCGTTTGTCGCCTCATATAAGGTGTCACAACACATAATACAAGAGCAATCTTTTATTTATCAAAAAACCAAAAATATATTGTTCTGTCCGATTTAATGTATGCAAAGTTTAAAAAACGTAAGAAGCAACCATGAACTTTACGAAATGGAGTTAGTCACTCTTTTTTAGAGAAAGCGGTGCAGGAGGTTATGTGGTAGTAGATTTCCAAAAATTTATGTGACATGATGTCAGTTTTTGTAAAAATTTATGTGAGCTGATGTGTGATTGCATGATTTTTGTTCAACTTTCATAGCGTGTTGAATAAAAATGTCGTTTTTTGTATAATTTCAAGTGACATGATGACAGTTTTTGTATAATTTATGTGACATGACGTCGATTTTTGTGAAAATTTATGTGAGATGATGTGTGATTGCGTGATTTTTGTTCAATTTTCATCGTGTGTTGAATAAAAATGTCGTTTTTTGTATAATTTCAAGTGACATGATGACAGTTTTTGTATAATTTATGTGATATGATGTCGATTTTTGTAAAATTTATGTGAGATGATGTGTGATTGCGTGATTTTTGTTCAATTTTGAGTTAATTTGTCGTCATCACATGCATATTTAGTCAATTGTACAAGAATTGTTGTAATAAAACTGCACAAAGAGCCCACATAACTGAAGTTTTGTTTATCGAAATGTAGGTGGTAGAAGATTTTTCAACGAAATTGCCTGTTTTTATTCAAATTTATGTTAATTTGCGGTCCACATCAATATATTTTTATCAAAAGTACAAGAAATTTTGTACTAAAGTGTCGAAATTGTGACATTATATCGATCAATCTGTAATAAAAAGGCACAACGAGTCTACCTAGCTGAAATTTTGCTTTTCAAAATGACTAGTAGAATATTTTTCAATAAAATTGCTGTTTTTTTTATTCAAATCTTACTAAAATTGCAACAAGAGAATAAAGTGTGAAACATTTGTAAAATTATGCTTAGAAATAACTCTTAAAACTGTTTTTACATCATTTTCGTTATTATAAATCGTTTTGTAAAACGAAATGTGATAATTTTTTAAGTGAAATGATGTGGGATGGCGTATTTTTTATCGCTTATTGAATAAAAATATTGTTTGTTGTATAATTTCAAGCGACATAATGTCAGTTTTTGTAAAATTTTAAGTAAAATGATGGTTTCAGAAAATTTTTTCAACGAAATTATCTGTTTTTATTCAAATTTATGTTAATTTGTGGTCAATTGCGTTTTTATTTTCGTCCGTTTGCATTTATACTACAATTTTTAAAACTAAAATACAGTTTTGATCGATATAATGACACAATTTCAGACGCTTACTTATAAAATAAAAACCAAACATGTCAATCTCGGTGTTACAAATTAAAAAGACCGTCGTGCCATCAACCTGCACCGATTTGTTGGAAAACAAGATGCAGTTTTTATACTTTTATGAAATTTGGTAGTACGAAATAGAGGAAATTATAACGATACGTTCAACTTGTGGATTCCGACAGTTGCCCTTTACAACAAATATGAATACCGACGACGAGTTTTTTGTTTATCTCTTTCTTACTCAAGCAATACGTATTATCTTCTTGTTCATGTTATCGTATTCCGTGACGCACAATGCAAAATCGTCTCCAAGGATGTTTAAACGAACAAAGAGCTGAACGCCGACAGGCAACGACCTGTTAGGCCAATTGAGGATTACAAATAGAAATCTCTCCTCGGGGCTATAATGTCTTTTGTAATTACGCATAGCAGCATAAAATTAATCATATTCTAGCATTTCAAATATGAAAAATGGATAACAGCCGCGGTTTTATAAATAATTTAATAATATTATATGAGACCTTTTCATACTTAGTATTTCAGGAATATATTAAAATCAAATTTGTAACTCGTTTTATATTTACGACCTGCCTTTACCTCTTATAGCCGACCGATCGAAAATTTCCATCTATATAGTAGGTTGAGAAAATGAGAATCTCTGTTGGGACAATGAGAATCTCGTTAATCCATTCATGCGCGTCACTAAAAATATAAAAATATCAGAATTATTTCCATGAAATCCACCTACAAAGGCAGTTTTTAAAAAATTGTATTAACCTTTAAACACAATAGGCTACACAATTCCATTTTAAAATTTATATTTTTGAAAAAATAGTTTGTTTTAAAGTCTGGCAGTATGACGTCAGAGCAGCGAAATGGCGTTTTGTTCAAACCCTTTAAATTCCGTACCGCTGCGTGGTGTAGCGGCATCGGTCGCTGTGAGCCCAATGTGGATGCAAACGTAGAGGGTTCAAATCCAAGTCAGCCAGAGATTTTTTAACTTAAACATTCATCCTGTGACTGCAAGAGAAATAGCCAACGCCCCATGAGTACCAGAGAGAGACAGACTTATCAATTTGAAATTCAAAACGGTTGCCAGAAGTGCTCGCGCAGAAAACCAAAATGGCCGACACCCCGGGAAGTTTAAATTAAAAAAATTGAACTTAGAAAAAAATCGGAAAATTTCAAATTCAAACTGACAGCCGCGAGTAGTGCGCGCGCAGATAACCAAGATTGCCGACAATCGGAAAGTTTAAATTAAAAAAATTGAAAAATCTATAAAATTTCATATAGTAGGTAGGGACAATGGAAATCTCGTTAATTCATTCATGCGCGCCGCTGCGTAATTCCGGAAGCAAATTAAAAAATGGCCGCCGCGTAATTTAATCAGAAGCTAATGCGTAATTTAATCAGTAGCACATAAGAAAATTAATTAGGTAAATCCGCGAAATAATTGAGTCAAACCGCGGAATTAATTAGGTCAAACCACGGATTTAATGCGCGGAATTAACTTGATTGCTCTAGTTTAGCTGCCTAGTTTAAATTCAAAAAATTTAACTTAGAAAAAAATCTGAAAAATTTCCTATAGTAGGTAGGGACAATGGAAATCGCGTTAATCCATTCATTTAATCAGTAGTTAATGCCTAATTTAATTAGTAGCACATATGTAAATTACATATCAAACTTCATATGTGATTAATCAGATCAAACCGCGAAAATTAATTAGGTCAATTCGCAGTTTAATTCCAGCACCTGTCAATCATCCGATTAATTTAATCGAGCCTCGATTAATTTAATTGAACACTTAATCCAATTAGCGGTGCCCTCTTACTACTATTATAATTGCTGTTATTGAGTTTCACAAGAATTCTATGATATATTTTACTTAACCAAAATAAAGTTATTTCCCAACCTTCAAAAAAAATTAAACCAATTTAATATCTTTAGATTGAGTCCATAATATTTAAATAGATAAGTTTTCTTTATTATAAATGTTTATTTGTTTGTCAAATCAACTCTTTATAATTTTATGACAGATACATACATTGTCTCACTCAACTACGCTTCTTCAATTTTCCAACTGAGCAGTCAACTTTGCCTGTTATACAGGCCCCCTCTATGACCCCATATTGATAGTAGCGTCCATGCAACACCTCCTGCAGCAATGCAGCCACCTCCAACTGTCTTTACCTGAAGACGACGTTGAATGGCCCCACACCTATTCCATTCCTCTACTATATGCAACACCACCAAGTTCGTTCTCGTTGATATCAGCTAACCATTCTAGTATCCATATCTTATTCTTGATTAAAATTTGTGCCTCGCTCTCACATTTATGTGCCACAATTACCAATTTCCATTTTTAATAATCACATATAATTACAAACATTAGGCTTGCAATACAAAACTATATGTCACATTTTGTAATAATTTTCTTCGTTGTTATTTTTAATCATCTAAACATCTATAGTAACATGCTGTAAGTCTATGTCAAATTTGAGGTTAGCAGGTTAGGTTTTGCATCAGTTTGTGTCAATACAGAAGCAAAACCTAACCTGCTAACCAAGAATTTGACATGAACTTACAGTCTTGCCAATTTTAAGTAAAGTTTTGGATTGCATTATAGGAAATTCAAATCATACTAGATGTAATGTTTTTTAAGACACCCGGTGTAAGCAAGCAGAAAAAGCTATAAAAGAAGAAACGTGAAGACACATTTCTAAAGGAAGTTTTAATATAGACACCATAAGAAAACAAAAAATGTGGTATGCGGAGAAAGAGCTGGAAAAAAGCGTTAGATAAATATGTAAATCATAAAAAGAAGTTGAGCAATATTTGTATATAGTTAGATAAAGTCAGCTGGAGATTGGGCATCGAAAAATAAGGTAGGTAGACCAGGGATCTCCAACTTCAAGGGGCCCAAGGGCCACTGTAAAAAATTTGAAGGTTATGAGGGCCGCATCATAAAATGTGTCGTATGCGACTTTGTGAGTGATTTGTATTAAATATAAAACGTGTATATTTTAATACTAATTTTTATTTATTCAAGAAGCTTAGGTTAGATTACAACGAGCATTGAAACATAAAAGAGATATACAGGGTGTTGCCTGAAGTAACCGACAAACTTACACCATATGTTCTAGAAGTGATTCAAAACAAAACAAATAATATTCACTTTAGGTAACTTCCTTTCCGTTTTTGAGATACCGACAAAAGAAAAAAATTACATCAATTAATGTAAATTTACGTACAGAGATGTGACGTTTCACCCCCTTACTAAGGGCGTCAAAGATTTACCCCTCGGGTTAAGCTCAAATCGGAGCAATACGTTCACTCAAATATATATTCGATTAGGTAAAACACCAGATAATTACCAAAACAAATATAACGTTTTTAGCTAGGTACAATGATTAATTAAAAATAACTCTAAGTTGAGCATTATTTAAAAGTAACATGCTCTTCTGGAACGGTGTCTGGTTTCGTGGGTCGAGCTGCAACCCAATGCACCGGAGAATGGGGTAAGTAGGTCTTTTGTTCCTGCAAACTTGATCTTCCACTCAGCAGTGATTTTAAACTGTAATTTTCCGGTGAATTTGGCGATTTAAAGGGTTACCTGGGGCAGGCGTTAGTGCCTAAATCTTAGTGCAGAGGTTGCTGGTACCTCACGACGGCTAGGCGTTTTTCTTGGAGCGAACGCGGTGTTAAATCCTGCAGATGGAATTTATTCGCTTTCACCCGGAAAATGATGTTGACATTCCCCCGGTAGGAAATTTGCGGGCTGCGGAATCGAGCGTCAAAGTCCAGGAATTCGCCTTTTAATGACCAAAAAGGGGCCCTGCAGGTGAGTTTATGAAGGGCGGCTACAGGACTCTAGGCGCTCACAAGTGGGGTAGAGGCTGCGATTCCTACAGGTTACAGGTTTAATTATTAGTAAAATAAGGTTATGATAAGTACTTCACCTCTCGGGGCGCCGAGATTTGCGTTAAAAAATTAGGTGGTCGGAAATGGCTTTTAAGCAGTTAGCCTTGCAAGACAGTACAGCGTATTTATACAAGGTTAAAGCCTCAGGGATTCGATTTTCCAAGAAAGTGCAACAATCAAGGTAAAATCGAATTCTACCGGTCTTGCCCTTGCGGAAAATTTTAACTTCTCGAGCTGACAGTACAACACTTCATCTCCCTTGAAGCCTGGTCTGGTAAGGGTTAGAGGCCTACTTCGTTAAACAGTTCAGCATGCCAGACCGGATGGCCCAGGTAGAAAATGAGAGGACAGGATCAGGACAGGTGGACTCAAGGGGGAATTCGACCGGTGGGCTGCAAAAGTATCCTGGCTGGCCGCATGCGGCCCGCGGGCCGCATGTTGTACAGAACTGTTCTAAACCAATGTGTATGTAATATGTAAATCAATATTCCTTTTCCGATTTTACTTATTTTTAAATATGTAGACTAAATTGATAATATTGATGACTTCTTGTTGTCAATGTTGTTAAACTTTAAACGTTTCTGTAAGGTTCTCCACCCAGCGAGTAAATCATGCCGGTTGCGATGTCGGCGTAGCACAGAACTGTAATTAGAGTGGGCGGACGCCAATTCATCACCAACTAATTCTTAGCAAATTTTATAGGTCTTAATGATAGGCCAACTCATCGCCGGCATCAGGTAGCAACCGGTGAACTCATCAACAGAGACGGGCCAACATTAATCCGCTAATTACCACTTAATCATTATTGAAAATTTGCTGCCACCAACAAGTTTAGTATGAAATCCCATCCAGGAAAATAAATAAGCGAAAGCTGGTGGTAACACATTTTATTAAATTAACGCAAAATTAAGCTATATACATTATATACACAAGTAGATACATATTTAATTATTATTTTCAAACAACATTCGAATCCGAAACTTTATACCTATGCGATATAAGCTTCACAATGTCGTAATCGGATATAACGCCGTTTTTCGGCTCACACAACTTTTCTTGTAAGAACAATTCAGCTTGCTTAACCCTTTGTGTTTTCACAATAGCTGTAGGTACGTAATTTACCAGATATCGTATCAAAGCCGGTGGTTGGTGATGAATTCACGTATCTCTAAAAGATTGTTTTTAAATGACTTTCAATTAGTGGTGATGAGTTGGCCTGTTTATTTTATTGCAAATTAGAATTGGTTATGAGTTCACCTGTACTCATTACAGAATTTACTCTCGCACGTGTGACAGCGTAGCATGAAAACTCGTTTCGTATTTTAATACATTGCCGGGGCTCGCAGTGTTCACGTATTTTCACAAAATACCACCTGGAGATTCGCATAAGAAAGTAAATCTCATTTGGAGCGGCCTTGAACTTGTCCCATAGAACGCGCATTATGCGATGCGATACAGTTGTGCATAACTCTGGTTAGATAACGGTTGTGGGTTAAATTAAAATGCCACCGAAACGACCTTTTAAAAATCGCTTATTTTGGTTTACAATGAAATATAACATTGGGGTTTCAGCTGGCTTGGTTAGACAATATCTTACTTCTAGCGCAACTGAGAATTAAAGATAAAATGTAAAACTACTGATCTATATAATATTCTGAATCTACTAAGATAAGCAGTATCTTCCAAGAATTCACGAGGCAGAAAGCTTTTATGCGCATCAAAGTTGCAAAGTGCCCAGTTTAATACAATGGGCGATTGAATTATTGTAATATAACTCATCCGTCCGAAAAATGTTCCATAACGAATTTACATAAGTATGCTTTGTTGAACTTACAAAGATAAAAGCGGACTATTAAACTTAAGTATTTACGTTACTTGGTTCAAAATCCTTATTTAAAAATCTAATCTGTATAATTTTCATCGTGTTTCTAGTATAGTATATACAGGGTGTCCAAGATTAGGGGGGCCAGTATGGGGATCTCGTTCATAGTAAGAGATAAAAATTTGGTTAAATAGGAAAAAAGTTGCGTAATTAAAGGACAAAAAAATGACGCTTAGAAGTCCTTGATATAATTTTTCGTTTTTAAGTTATCTTAAAAAACCGATTTTTGATTTTCTATTCTATTTTTTCTGGCGTTAATATTAAAGTTCGAGCGAAACTGATGAAACGTTTTTATATTTATGAGCATAAAAACTTTGTTATCAATTTTTTTATCGGACGTTTCGTGTTCGAGCAACCATCATCAACTTTGTTTTTTTCTAATACGGTCCTTACTTTCTAATGTCAAATTTTAGAAGCCCTTTTTATTCTGAATTCAACAATGTATCACACATTAAGATTTAATTACGTTTCAAGTATTTTTTGGTCATCATCAAGAAATTTTTGGATACGGGCCTGTGTTCTAGAGCATTTCATGCGTTGTTTCAGCTTTTATAATTTAAAAGAACAAGTAATGAGCCACACTCGGTTACGCAATTTATATTTTATGATGTGTAAACTCTACTGACAACTCAAAATAAACGGCATATTGTGAAAATAATCTCGCCTGCGTTCATGGATACGGATAGATAGCCACTAGATACTAAAGCTATAGGTACAGTGAATTCATTATAACGGGCAATGTGGCATTCCCGTTTCCATAAGGACTTGATTGTTACTACTGGTTTCTAAGGGTACGCCACGCCATGTGTAAATGCGTTTATTTTAAAATGCCATATATGAACCGTAATTTTATTGAAAAAAGCATCAGAAAGAACAACAGGGCAAGTAATAAAACACATACTTGCTGCAAACTGAAGTCTTTATACTATTTGATCAACATAATTCCTTCCCCCATACAATACCGGGTGTCAACGAATTTATTAGACAAGTCATAACTTCTAGAGTATTAGGTGTACCAAAATGAGATTTGGTATAGATAAATGGTATAGGGAGAGGAGAGTTTTCGCATATTTTCCACTTTCCGGTCACTTCCGGTTTTACCGGAAATGGTTCCGATTTCGAATTTTTAAATGGAACACCCTATATATTTTTGCATATTTGGATTTCTGAGGCAATTTTGGATCAGAATGTGACATTTTAAAAAGTTATCCATGGCACACTTGACAAAAGTAAATAAATTATTATCCAGTATTTTGCTTAGAAATATTTAACTTATGAGCTTACTTTTAATCCAATCGCAAATAAATTAGTATCGTTAGATTCGCCAAAAAATCCTCTTTTCGGAAAGTGCTTGTCAAAAAAGGGTCGCCATTTGAAAAAACATAGTTAGATAAGAAAACGTGATTTTGCCAACTTGTCTTACTCCTATCTATCATACTAATCACTAAAACTTTGCGATTGTAATTTTCTGACATCACCTGAGGTCCTTAGATTAGTTTGCGTCCGGTCATGGCCACCTAGATGCCATATTAAAAGTGGCTCTAAAAAACTCAAGTAGGCTTAAAAACTTTTTAAAATGTCACATTCTGATCAAAAATTGTCTCAGAAATCCAAATATGCAAAAATATACAGGGTATTCCATTTAAAAATTCTAAATCGGAGCCATTTCCGGTGAAACCGGAAGTGACCGGAAAGTGAAAAATATGCGAAAACTCTCCTCTCTCTATACCATTTACCTATACCAAATATCATTTTGATATACCTAATACTCTAAAAGTTATGACTTGTCTAATAAATTCGTTGACACCCGGTATATTATGTTTTTACATACTCAGTAACGTTTCCACATTTCATTTTAAAATAAGCGCATTTACATATATTGCGCGTTATAATAACCTCCCTGTAGATGCCAGTGAAGCGATTAATATGCAGCGATCGATTATGTTGTGTATTAAATAATAATTAGTATTCCATTTATATAATTCCAAATTGATAGTTTAATGCTATTTCGTATTATACAATATTTGAATAAATAATGTATTGTAAGCAAGTGTATGTAAATGAAATTTTTTTAAAATTTTCCATCACACTTGTTTTATTGTGTACAGTATACTTGCAATGTATTGCTTTATGAAAGTGTACTTCTGTTGAATTACGTTTTATTATTTTTATTATTGTCTTAGTAAATATGTTACTTATATTTTATACGGTTTTTGGAAAATAAAGTTTTATCAATGTTGGTTTAAATATAAGCAAAAACATGAACGCAACAAATTTCACAGAAAATGTAAACATAAACCCTAATGATATGTTCTTCGGACTTTTTCCACTGTCTAGGGTGTAAATCACACAACGTTTCGGGAGTTTTGATCTACTCCCGTCTTCAGGTGTTTCTGGTTAGTCCTGAGGAGGACTGATATTGTAAGTTTTTCAACGTTAATTAGGGCTTCCCCCGGGGTTTGAACCCCGGACCGCTGATTGCTGTGATTACTACTCTGCCACTCTAACCTAGTGTATAATTCTCAAACATCTTAATACTAAAATATTGGATTGGTCTTCAAAGCTCTCACGAGCGGTAGATAAAAATTCTTTTATCTCGGGTAAAGTACCAATTTTGTTTTAAATACGTCAAAATGCCATTAAGGAAAGTTATTCAAAATGTAAAATTGTGGTTCCATGTAAAATTTCAGAAATATCGGGCTACTTTTAAGAAATCATGTTACTATAAAAGTACTTCGTCTAGTACACACGGTTTCATAAAAGAAAGCCAATATTTCTTAAATGTTATATGCGACCATAATTTTACATTTTAAACAACTTTGCTTGACGATACTTTCACATATCTGAAACAGAAAAGTTACTTTACCTGAAAAAATCATGTTTTCTATCTACCGCTCGTGAGGGCTCATGAAGACGAATTCAACATTTATTTTACTATTACAATTTTCGAGTCAGAATTAATCAACAGAATACCGAAAGACTGGCATCAGAGCATAACTGTAAGTATATTTAAGGGGGACACAAAGCTAACTCAATAAATTACCGCGGTATAACGCTTTTATCTTCAGCTATGAAACTCTTCACAAGTATCTTTTAAAATCCAAACTTGAAAAATACATCACACACAGAGACGAACAACAAGGATTCCGGAAAAATAGATTGATAACAGATGCAGTGTCTATAATAAACCAAGTAAACGAAAAAGCAATAGAGTTTAACACACCAGAGTATACTTGCTTCATAGATTTAACCAAGGCATTCGATATAATACAGTTAGGCGACATTATCCAAATTCTTGTTGAAAAGCAAATACCATTCAATATCGTAAAAGCCATCCACGGCCTCAACACCAACAATTATACAAAAATTAAAGCAGACCATTAGATAACAGGAAATATACCCGTACCTGGAGGCATCAGACAGAGAGGCAGTTTAAGTCCATTTCTCTTCAATCTTATAATGAACAAGATAATAGAGGACGTCACATCTCTTAACATAAGATATAGGCTGAAAAACAAATGAATCGGAATAATTTGCTATGTGGATGACGCCGCCATAATATCAGAAAGCGAAGACGACCTTCAAAGGCAACTCTACAGATATTTCCAATCAGGTCAAAGATACAATATGACAATATCCGTAGATAAAACAAAAATTACGGTTTTCTCTAGGGAACCCACAAGGTGCAAATTAGCTATAGACACAAACGCACTTCAACAAGTGATGAATTTTAAATATCTCGGAATCGAACTGTCAAGTGACCAAAATCCAGTAAAAGACTTGGGCAAATCACCAAAGCTGCTGTGACATCTGGATGCCTGAAAGACGTAGTATAAAATAATAAGTATATGCGCATGGATAGCAAGATCAGAATCTACAAGACCTGTGTTAGACCAATTATGGCGTATGGAATTGAAGTACCAGCTGATACTCAGAAAACCAAGAATATGTTGAGAACTGCGGAAATTAAGACACTAAGAGCAATAGCTGGGAAAACACTCAGAGACAGGGTCCGCAACGACAAACATGAGGAGTCACAGATATAGTACGATGGGGTCGACAAAGAAAAAGAGAATGGCGAGATCACGTCAAAAGGATGGACGAGAGCAGAATAGCTCGAACTGCATTTGAAGGACAACCGACAGGTCGCCGACCAATTGGAAGACCATATAAAATGTAGAGGGATAGCTGGCAGTCCATTTCTCAAGACAATTAAAGCTCTTACGATGGAACAATAACAGATCAATAGATCTTAATAAAGTAGAAGAAGAAGATAAAGAAGAATTAATCAAAGAATCGCTCTACCTGAAGATTATGCACCATTTATAATGCACCCTGTATAACATATAACGTTCTACTATTTACAGAATTTTAGTAAAATATGCTTAATACGCTAATCAAACAAAGATCGCGTAATTATTAATTTTTGAAAGAATTTAAATCTATTTACGAGTTAAAACATAGCACCGACATTTTATTATAGAATAAGAAATTTACTGACGAAATACGAAGTCTTTCAACAGCTAGTGATACCAATTACTCCATAAAGATATTGTAGTTGCTGTCAAATTATTAATATCGGAAGGAATGCAAGTTTGCGTCGCTCGCGTAAGGTGTGTTGCAGCAACTACTGTCGAAAACGGTCAGAGTTAAACTCGCAGTAGTAGTTCACACCGGCGATCGCTCATGTTGGTAGTAGTTCCTGTCGGATGTAAATCCACATCGGTGGTAATACAAGTCGGTTGGTACACCAAGTCGGTGGTACTTTAGTTCGGTGATATAACAAATATTTGTTACAAACTTTAAAAGTCGGAAGTAAACCAAATCGCTGCTAGTTTCAATCGGTTCTTAATCCACATCGGTTGTAATCCGTCTCGGTAGTACACCAAATCGGTAGTAGTTCATGTCGGTAGTTGATTAAAGTCGGATCCAAATTCACAACGGTAGCAATACAAATTGGTGGTAAAGCGCACTCTTCTTTATTTAGTTCGGTAACATAGTAACACAGATGCAGAGGTTTCATAATGGCTGTAGTTGTAAACACAGAAACGTTCATGTAGTGGTGTTTACTGCAATTACTCAACAATTATTAGAATATACAAAACTTTATTATACTGTATTTTACAATTCACGTGCAGTAATTAAATAATTTACAATACTTAAATTTAATATATCTGTAAGCCTTAACTATTTAGAATATAGGTTTTCATCTTGACCTAGTACCTAAAAGAACCTTCAGAGCGTCTGATTTTATGGGAACTCCGGGCGTCGTCGTAGGCGGTGGTGGCGTCGTCGTCGGCGGTAGATACGTCAGCGTCGGCGGCGATAGTCGCCTCGTCGTCGGCGGCGACAGTCGCCTCGTGGTCGGCGACAATTGCTGCTTAGGCCCATAATAACTAAATAACGTCATTATTAAAAGTTGCACTAAAGTGTTTGAAAATAAAAATATTTAAATAAAATGTATTAATTCAATTGGGTTTCCCGTTATTAAACAAATAAATAAATTATAAATTGTACAATATTCTAGGTATGTTAAAAATTATATTGGAAGAATCCATTAAAAAGGTGGTCTTTTTGAAAGAATTCCTGTTGTAATTAAATGGAAATGACACAGATCCAGAGCTTTTGTAGTAAAACTTTAGGAACTTTTTTATTTTCCTCGATATTGCTGTACTGGGTGTCCCATTTTCGATTGGCTGAAGTGGGATCTGCCTTATTATTAGGACAGTGGAAACCCGTTTTCACATCGTGAGATCAACTTTTCGATAGCAATACGACAGTGAAAGGAAAATTTGAATATCTATTTCGGTTACCGAGCTACTATCAGTATGTTATTTGATATTTGGAAAAAACATATGAACTATGACGCCAAAAAAGCAAACGAGATATTCTATTTTCTCCGTCGTTACGCTTTCAAAAAGTTTACCACATAATGTGCAACTATTTGCCTACCTCTAATAATAAGGGAGATTTCGATGTAATTCCATCGGAAATGGAAATCATATACATTGTTTACTGATGTTATCCACTAAACACGGAGAAAGCATATATTTAAGAATATATTTCTTAATAATCGTTTTGTTGACATACCCGTATGTATTTATAAATAATTTTACAATTTTAAAGATTTGCTTACATAGAGCTTTTTAAATTATTTAAAGAAGATACAATATAAATGCATATCACACGAGCTGGAAACTGCATTAGTTCGAAATCACTTTCGTGTTTGATTCAATGTTCTTGATTAAGTTAATGTGATACATATAACATAATTAGCGCAGTTATAACGTTAAAGAGTACCTACATATTTAAAATATATTATTTAACCTTTGGTGCGCAGTTCAAGGTCACAGCTATATCAACTGATTTTATCTAAATGAAGAAAAGTCGTTCTGTGAGATATGCCTCAATAATAAATTTTTATTACATATTTGCTAGGCATTGTTAATAATTAAACAATTCCATTAATTTTTATAATATTACTGATACTTTTTATCTAGAACTTTTAGTTTCTCCGTATCGTAATTCACTTACCTTACAACGTCTTCACTACGGGCTCTATAGCCATTAGCATCAGCGACATAAGACACTTTGTAGATCTTTCCCCCTGAACTGAAAGAGTATTCTCCACGAACTATGTAACTATCTTCACCCGCCTTAGATGTGTCTACAGTTCCTTCTTCTTCTTTGTTTTGATCAGGCAAGTCGATTCTGAAATAATTTACAGCTATTCCTTTACATTTTCAAATTAATTTATATTGATTTAACTTTATCATTACTGCAGTCTCATTTAGTTATGATCAAAAACTGCTGTGCTCAATCTGAACTTCTCGTAAACTTGAGTCTAAAATTCAGTTTTGTAGTTAGATTAATAGTTATTTATGCATCTAGGACGAAAATTTGTCTTTTATGGACGATGCCTGCAATTGCTGGCCGAGGCGATAGCCGAGGCAAGCAATTAGGCAAGGCCATAAAAAGCAGTTTTCGTCCGAGGTGCATATTAAATTTTTCCGTCGACCGTCATAATTTGAAAAAAATGTCCGAATTATAAAAGTTGTTGAGGACGAAAAGCATTTACGGACGAAAAGCGTTTGCGGCTGTAAAGTGCGGCCGTAAAGTGTTTGCGGACGAAAAGCATTTGCGGACGAAAAGTGTTTGCGGACGAAAAATTAATGGTGTCCAAAAAAGTGGTACTTTTGGTACGTAAATGCGTCCGTAAAATCACATTTTATAGGAAGGTCGACGGAAAAAATAATTTCTTTTCAGTTATACTCACTTGTAATGGTAATTTCCTAATCCATCATTAGTGTAATCGAAAGTGCCGCCACCATCATAACGAATAACAGTAAAATTTGCTAAGTTAAACGCACATATCAACACCACCAACAGTGCGAATAGTGAATTGTTCATTTTATAGCTGGGTTTCAAGTAACACTAAATTTTACATCCAGCTGCATCGTTTTTATATGATTGTGTGTTAGGCCTCCTCGAATTGGGGGCACCGCTCACCTGAACTTTAATAATTGCACCCACCTGAACTGGGGGCTAGACCACGGATTAAACATTTTGTTTAAAACTGAAGTGGGCACTTTAAATAACCTCAGGATTATTTTATGTTTATTAGCAAAAATTATTATAACACTTACAAATACAGCATTTCAACATTCATCAAAGCCTTTAATAGTATATTACATAACAAGCTGCGAAAGTGGCGAGGGTACGAAACACTTTCAAGCGAGTTATGTACGCTATTTTTCCCACGACCACAAAAAATACACATTTTTGCAATTTAATGAATGACAGTTTTATTGTAACAAGTTAGTAGATTCTCCGCAATTTTTAGAACATAATGACATATATTCAGTAGTTTTTAGGTTAAAATGACATATTTAACTCACTGTATAACTGTGAACTGTGTATTTTTTCATAACAAACACCTTGGAGTTATGATAACGACCGGGTGTCGTCGTGTGGGAGCAGGAAAAAACTATATCGACTTAATGATTAATTACTATATAATATCTGTGTAGGTATTATTTACTGGTTGTAAAAGTAATCTACACATTTAACGTACCTAATGTAACCTACCTATTTCACTAGACCGACTAAACTGGTCAATTTTCGTTTTTAAAAATTCGTGCCGGCGTCTTGTTTCGAGATCTTTAGTTCTAACAATTTTGTTAATAATCTGTAACTTAATGTATATATTAATTTGAAATTTAAGTAAGACGTTAATAAATACAAACAAAGACGGGTGCGCTTTATAAAAATTACTATCCAGCTTGAAATACAACGCTTTACAGGCATTTGTAGTTCTTTTCATGCCATTCCTGTAACTCTGTGTATCTCATAAATATTAATGTTTAGTTAATGACACATAATCAAGGGTTCATATTTGGTGACTAGAAAGTGCATTGCCCAGTCCATGCGTCTTTTACAGGTAAAAACCATACCCGAAGATTAAGGATTAAGAAAGTGCCCAGCTCATACAGTGCCGTGTGTCAAAGGTTAGATTTAGCATAACTGATCATACAAGGTTAAGTCTTTAGGCGTTCTGGCCTTATTGCATATTCGTTTCTTACTATAATTATGTTTTACGTAATTTGTGAAATCGTAAGACATCCCAAGTAGCACACAATATTTTCTAAATATTGCGACGATACTAGTTGTGATACTTAGCTTGCATTACTGACATATATGTCAGAACTATTGCGTAAATATTATTTTAAGATATTTGACAAGTACAGGGTGTTAGGGAAGTCAATACCATAAATTGTAGGGATGAAAGAATGACAGAACTATAGTTGAAAAGTTCCGAGACATTTTTTGATTCGGTGCAGAGATTCTTGGGGAATGGATGTTAAAAACGGTGCCGAAAATTTTTGGAACTGCTCACATAATGAACATCCCTTAACATTGTTTAAGTTTTGATTATCCTGTTACTAAGCAATTATGCACTGTATGACTTAAACGATTAACGAATCAAATAAACATTAACAAATCAAATAAACGAAAACTAAATTATTACATTGAAAATGAAAATTATTTACAGTAAATACTCAAAGTGTGAACCATTTGCTCTAATACAAGTTTCGAACCTGCGTAACATAAACCCTCGTACTCTTTCAAATACTGCCAGCTTGTGACAACAGCACACTAAATTCCAAAACGGATTGTATGAATATGCATTTCAGCAGTACAAAAAAATGTATGGTGACATTTTTTAACATCGAGTTGTGAAGAATCTATACATCTACTCCAAAAATTTCTAAGGAAATTTGGACTCCATTCTTACAGTTCTTTCATCCGAATTTATGGTATTGACTTCCTTAACACCCCGTATACTTCTTAAAAATACTTAGGTAATATTGGAGACAATATTATTGCTGTATATCTCTAAATACGTTTGTGTACGTACGCGTACGTGTACTTGAAACATTACAACAATATTGGCTTAAAACGTTTTGCTAATATTTGGAAGATATATTTCAAAATTATTAATAATAATGTAAACGTAAAAATGTTGTAAAAATATATTCAACATAATGTTGCTGCAATATTGAGCATAAATAATCATCTAACAATTACTGAAAAAGCTATAAGAATACTAGTTTTAAATCTGAAAGTAATGTTTGTTTATAAATTATTAGTTACAAATGCAAAAGAAAATCTTTATACAATCTACAGGGTGAGTTTTTTAAAGTGTTACAAGGCAATATCTCGAGAACGGTTTTAAATATTTTGATGAATTTTTGGTGAGGTAATAGGAATATCGGGGGACATATTTAAACATATTTTTAACATTTACCGCCTCACTGTATTTTGAGAGGTGGGGGGTTAACTTTGGACATTTAAATAGGATGATGTACTGTTGTTTCTAAAATTCAATCTTCGTAAAAAACTACGTACACTTTTTTCGTCTTCCATTTTTCTTTTGGGGCTTTCGTTTTCGAGATAGAAGGTGTCAAAATTTTTTACAAAAGCTGGTTCATTGCTCTAAAGTCGACCGTTTTCGAGAAAAAATGCTTTTTATGAACAAAAACAAACATTTTGCTAAACGTTTCACCGTAAATTTTGATCATGTCAGTCTATTCATTATTAGTAAAACCTTCCATTTTTACCACACTACTAACAATTTTAAACAATTACAAAAAGAAAGACTCAGCAGCATGACAATTAATTAGCTTGTGACGCTTGACAGTTCTCAGGTAATTTGTTTTCTATGGTAACTTAGTTTTTTTCCGATAACGTATGCGGTGTCAACCACAATGAACCAGTGTTCCTTTTTTCATGAGGAATCTACAGTGTTCCGTTGCGACACTTATTTAGGAACACCCTGTATAAAGGAAAGTTACAACCCTGACTAATCAACGCAGAGCCGAAACCACTGGTACTAGAAACCTGAAATTTGGGAGGAAGGTTCAATTTGTTACGTAAGGTAGTGCTAAGAAGGAATTTTTTGAAATTCGACCCTTAAGAGGGTGAAAAGGGGCAAAATGCTCTTTCACGAATTCCTCAATATCTCTTACATCCGATGAGATATCGACTTGGTATTTACTTGCAAAGATTATCAATGCAAATACCTAGAAACGTATTTTAGGATTTTGCCCTAATCAACCCCTAAAGGTGCAAATCTGGATTGGGGGTGAAATAAAGAACCCTACGTATCTCCTATGTTTATTGAGTTAGAACCTTCTTTTTTTGGCATATGGATGGATTTTTAAAATATTTAGAAAGGGGTGTAAGGAAATTTGAAAATTTTAACCCTAAAGGGGTAAAAGAAGGACAAACCAAAAATGGGTAAGAGGGTTAAATTTTTTTTTCGCTGTGGGTTCCTTTCACAATAAAATTGGTTAAAAAAGATTCTTTGAAATTCTACCCCTACGGGGGTAAAAAGGGGTAAAATGTGTGTTCACGAGTTCCTCAATATCTCTTAGACCCGATGAGATAGCGACTTTGTGTTTACTTGCAAAGATTATCAATGCAAATACCTAGAAACGTATTTTAGGAATTTGCCCTAATCAACCTCTAAATGTGCAAATCTGGATTGGGGTGAATTAAAGAACCCTTCCTATGTTTATTGAGTTAGAACATCTTATTTTGGCATAGATGTATTTTTAAAATATTTAGAGAATGGTTTAAAGAAATTTGAAAACTTTTAACCCTAAAGTGGTAAAAGGAGAACAAACCAAAAATGGGTAGGGGGGCTAAAATTTTTTCGCTGTGAGTTTTATTTTACGATAAAATAGGTTAAAAGGGATTTTTTGAAATTCCACCTCTACGGGGGTTAAAAGAGGTAAATGTGTTTTCACGAGTTCCTCAATTTCTCTTAGACCCGATGAGATAGCGACTTGGTGTATACTTGCAAAGATTATCAATGTAAATACCTAGAAACGTATTTCAGGATTTTGCATTTTTCAACCCCTAAAGGTGCAAATTTGGATTCGGGGTGAATTAAGGAACTCTTCGTATCTCCTATGTTTATTGAGTTAGAACATCCTTTTTAGGGATATAGATGTATTTTTAAAAGATTTAGAAAAGGATTTAAGGGAATTTGAAAATTTTAACCCTAAAGTGGTAAAGGAGGAAAAACTGAAAATGGGTAGAGGGTTAAAAAATTTTTTTCGCTGTGAGTTTCATTTTACAATAAAATAAGTTAAAAGAGAGTTTTTAAATTCCACCCCTACGGTGGTGAATAGGGGTAAATGTGTTTTCACGAGTTCCTCAATATCTCTTAGACCCGATAAGATAGCGACTTGGTGTTTACTTCCAAAGATTGTCAATGCAAATACCTAAAAACGTATTTCAGGAGTTTGCCCTAATCAACCCCTAAAAGTGCAAACCTCGATTCGGGGTGAATTAAAGAACTCTTCGTATCTTTATTGAGTTAAAACTTTTTTTTTGCATATTGATGTATTTTTAAAATCTTTTCAAAGGTATCTAAGGGTTTTTTAATATTCTTGTAAAGGGGTAAAAAGAGGGAACACTGAAAAGGGGTAGGGGGTTAAAATCTTGAGTTTTGTCTTATCGGTGCATTTTAGACTAAAATGAGGTAGAAAAGGTTTTTAGAAGTTTCACCCACAAGGGGATGAAACGGATATTCCGCTATAATCTATAATGTATATGTATAAAAGATAAAGCACCAACTCAACAACGCGGATCCGCAGTAATCCTTGGTATCAGGAACTTGAAATTTGGCAAGAAGGGTCCTTATGTAACGAAGTGCTAGGAAAGAAGTTTTCAAAATTCCACCCCTAAAGGGAAGGAAAGACGAAAATGTCTTCACGAATTTCTCAACATCTTTTAAAGCCTTATAATATATTGATTTGGTTTTTACTTAGAAAGGATACCTATACAATTTCCTAAAAACGTAATTCAGGATTGTGCACAGATTAACTCCTAAAGGTGCGAATTTGGATTCAGGTGTGAATTATAGAATTTTTCGTATTTCCTGTGATTCCTGATGACCATGGTTTTTGGGCATAAGTGTGTTTTTTAAATCTTTAAATAGTGGTTTAAAGTTTTTATTCTAAATTTCATGGTGAAAGGTGTGTTCAATTTAGAATAAAATAAGGGTATTTCCTAAATTTCACTTCCAAGTGGTGGAAACTGGTATGTTGCTACAATTTATGACTACAACCTTTAATAAGTACATTTATTATTTATATTCTCATTGTTATACTAAACCTATAGTTTTATCAATCTATACAAGGAGAACGATAATTACATACACATTTTCAGGGGATACATGAAGCATAAAAGGGTTATGGAAAACTCTTTTCGGAAGAATATTGTTTCCTTTTTACCTACAATATTGTTTTGTAGCATTTGTTAGTTTAGCGTATTGAGTGAGTGAGGAGGGGAACATTCTAGAATGCGTTTAAAATTTAAAAGTAAAAACATTTGTAGTCCGTACGAAGAACAAGTATCTTGCTAGTTATATATAAAGGAAAGTCACAACCCTCAGTAATCAACGCAGAGCCGAAACCGCTGGCACTAGAAACTTGAAATTTTGGTGGAAGGTTTAATTTGTTACGTAAGGTAGTGCTAAGAAGAGATTTTTTTGAAATTTGACCCTTAAGGGAATGCAAGGGGTAAAATGTGTTTTCGCGAATTCCTCAATATCTCTTACATCCGATAAGATATCGATTTGGTGTTTGCTTGCAAAGATTAGCAATGCAAATACCTAGAAACGTATTTTAGGATTTTGCCCTAATCAACCACTAAAGGTGCAAATCTGGATTAGGGGTGAATTAAAGAAACCTTCGTATCTCGTATGTTTATTGAGCTAGAACATTCTTTTTTGACATATATATGTATTTTTAAAATATTTAGAAGGTGGTTTAAGGAAATTTAAAAATCTTAACGCTAAAGGGATAAAAGAAGCAAAATTGAATGGGGTAGGGGGTTAAAATTATTAATTTTTTTTTATGCATTTTAGAATAAAACGCGGTAGAAAAGATTTTTAAAAATTTCACCCATAAGGGAAAGAAACGGGTATTCCGCTATAATCTATATGTATAAAAGATAAAGCACAAACTCAACAACGTAGAGTCATAGTAATCCTTGGTACCAGAAACTTGAAATTTGGCAAGAAGAGTCCTTCAGTTACGTAGCGAGGTGCTAGGAAAGTAGTTTTCGAAATTCCACACCTAAAGGGAAGGAAAGAGGTAAAATGTGTTTTCACGAATTTCTCAATATCTCTTAAAGCCCTATAATATATCGATCTGGTTTTTACTTAGAAAGGTTACCTATACAAGTTCCTAAAAACGTAATTCAGGATTGTGCACAGATCAACTCCTAAAGGTGCAAATTTGTATTCACGGGTGAATTATAGAACCTTTCGTATTTGGTGTCGTTATTAAAGCAAACCATGGTTTTTGGGCATATGTGTGTTTTTTAAATCTTTAAAAAGTGGTTTAAAGTTTTTATTCTAAATTTCATTGTGAAAGGAGTAAAAATGGGGTGTTTCGGCCAATGGGGCCAATAATAACCAACTTTAAAGTAGACTGTATATTTATTTTACAATTCATTCCTTCTTCCTTCGTACATGGCAAAAGTTCGACTCCTCGTCACAAGCAAGCGCACTTACCCCAAACCCTCTAGCATTGACAGAGACAGTCATGCGCAACATACTCCCCGCCTTGAAAGGTTGACTTCAAAACAAACATAACAAATAATTAACGTCTTAAGTCTAATAACAATAATAACTTATCACTACTGAAACCAAATATTAATTAATTTAACCTAAATGTCCGTTCAGTCCATGTAATGTGTAATTCTTTTACTCAATCGGCAGAACACAAATCCGATTCACTGCTCGCTTTATTGTACCTCCGCGCACCTTTAACGACACCACCCTAACCACACCGTCACTTCCTGGATGTAGCGATAAAACTCTTCCTAGCTTCCAGTTGAGGGTAGGTAAGTTGTCGTCCTTTATAAGAACCAAGAAACCTGTTTTCAGTACCTCCTTAAAATGTTTGCTCTATTTGGTTCTGACTTGTAGTTCAGAAAGGTACTCCTTCTGCCACCTGGACCAGTAATGTTGAACCATTGCTTGGATGCGTTTGTAAATGTTCAAATGGCTTCGTGGAATTTCCTGGTGAGTTGGTTCCGGGATGGCTGTTAGCGACCTTCCTATCAGAAAGTGTGCCGGCGTCAAGGCCTACAAGTCTTCCGGATCTCAGGATAAAGGACAGAGGGGACGGGAATTTAAAACTGCCTCAATCTGAACCAGTAAAGTATTCATTTGCTCAAAAGTAAGAGAACCAATGCCTGCAATACGCATTAAATGATGTTTAGTTATTTTAATCGCAGCCTCCCAGATACCACCGGAACTCGGAGATCTAGCGGAAATAAAGTGTCATGAAATACCATCATTTGCCAAGTGATCAAAAATGTTTCCTTCGTGTTCCATTAAAAAATTATACATCCTGGTCAACTCATTGTTAGCACCAACAAAATTTAGTGCATTGTCACTATAAATGTGAGTAGGTTTGCCCCGTCTACTTACAAATCTAGATAGAGTTGCTATAAAGGCTCTCGTAGTTAATTCTGATACTAATTCTAAGTGTACAGCCTTTGTCGACATGCAAACGAATAAACATATATACGCTTTAGTTATTTTTGCTCCTCGCGTAGATCTACCTTTAATCATTAGGAGCATAGCCAAATACGCGATGTTTGGGTAAATCACCCATGATGTAATTTGGAGAGTCTGATTTAGCTCTAAAACAAGTAATGCATTTTCTAATCACTTGTCGGCAAGTACTGAGACCAGAAATAGGCCAAAATCGTTCCCTTACGCTACATAATAAATTTTGAAGACCGCAATGCAACAATTTTTGATGTTGATCATTTAAAATTAACTCAGTTAGTCGATGACCTTTTGGCACAATAACTGGGTGCTTTTTGTCGTATGGCTGGTCTACCTTATTTAACCTACCACCTACTCGTATGATGTTACCTACCATGAATGGGTTTAAAGATATAATTTGGGTTTTCTTGTTTAGCTCTTTATTATTTGATAGCTGGCGATATTCATAAAGAAAACATTCCTTTTGGCAGCTTTTAACGAATTTCATTAACGCGTTGTCCAGCTCACTAGCTGTTAAGAAACCTAATTGCCTATTGCTTGAAGCCGATTTAACATTTTTCACAAATCTTAACATATAGGCGGCTACGCGTTGCGACCTTTGCAGTGAGGAATATTTATTAATTAGCTGGTTCAACTGACTGGGTTCTGTAATGATCGTTAATGATACGTTGCGTTGCTTAGGAATATCATTTAAAATTGGTTCTTGTAGTGGTCGAAACTTGTGACTATCATCGCTGAGCCAATCTGGGCCGCACCACCATAATCTTGATTCAACAAGGACTTGTGCATTAACACCCTTGATTTTACATGATTCCATGCATTAGGGTCTGTCAATGATTGTATTTCTGACACACGATTTGCTACAAATGTTTTCCATTTGGTTGATTCCCCCTCTATCCACGCTAATGTAATTAACGAATCGATCCAAAAATACATTTTGTGAAACCGAGTATTTAATGTACTCAAGGTCTTTTTTGATAATTTCGCTAACAATAGAGCCTCGCATAATTCTAATCTTGGAAGACTAATTGTTTTTAAAGGTGCAACCTGGGACTTCGCACATAACAATTTTGATGAAAAATGTTGCGAGTCTGTAGCACAACGAATATATATACATGTTCCGATGGCCCTTTCTGAAGCATCGCAAAAAGAATACAGTTCAATTGTTACATAACTAGAAATTACAGCATGCCGCGGTATTTTAATTTTGTCTATCATGTTTAGTTTGCCATAAATTTAGACCACTTGCAGTATCTACCTTGCGGAACAGATCCATCCCAAGCAACCCTTTCTTTCCATAATTCCTGCATGATTAACTTTGCCACAATTATGATAGAGCCTAGCAATCCTAGCGGGTCAAATATTTGACATATAAGGGAGAGAATTGACAGTTTGCTAATTTGGTTGGTCATCTTTAAATTGCACACAGAATATTGAATAACGTCATCGGTTGTATTCCAAAATATTCCAAGAGTTTTGTTCCATTCATTTTCACCTACCTATATGTAAAATACTTGCTTCTAAACTATCTTGTATTTGAAATTCGGTCAATAAATTTTAATCATTGCAAAGCCATTTGCATAATTCAAAACCAGCGCTTTGTAATATTTGTGTGATTTCCCTTTGTGAGTGTATTACCTCTGATACTGTATCCCCTCCACTCAAAAGATCATCTACTAAAAATCATTCTTTATTGCATCACATGCCAATGGTGCAAGTGACTTGTTTTCAATCGATAACTGAGTGAGACGTTGAACTGCTAGACACGGAGCAGATGCAGTACCATACGTTACAGTGCTTAGTTCAAAACATTTTAATTTTTCCGTTGAATTCGAGCGCCAAAGATTTTTTTATACCTTCGTTGTTCTTTACTGATTAATATTTGTCGGTAAATTTTTGAAATGTTGGCTGTCATTACATATTCATGTTTCCTAAATCGTACAAGAATAGAAAAGATGTCCTGCTGTAAAGTGGGACCGCTAAATTGAACATCATTCAATGATAATCCGGAATCTGTCTTCGCGAACCCATCATAGACTACACGACATTTTGTTGTCAAACTTGTTGATTTAATAACCGCATGGTGCGGTAAATAATAACTTTCTGTGTTACTATTTGATTTTGAGTCAGTTATTTCGTGCATGTGATTTAAATTTTCATATTCATGCCTACATTTTACATAATCTTTCTTTAAAATTGGGTCCTTGTTAAGTTTTCTTTCTAATGAATAAAACCTATTAAGAGCCATTTCCCTAGAATTTACTAAATCAATTAATGGTTGTTTAAAAGGAACCTTAACAATAAATCTACCATCGGAACTACGTTTGGTAGTTTCATCAAAATAAGTCTCACAATATTTCTCAGCTTCCGATAAATGTGAGTTGTTAGTATCGAGTTCCTCTATTTCTCAAAATCTTGCGATTTGGTCATCAATTGAATTTTGTTTAATAACATTCAAACAAGTTACTGACCTATTTATCTTGGAATTAATATATAAATTGCCAGCTATAACCCAGCCAAATTGCGTGTTCTGTTATACAGGCAGATTATGACCTAAACGTTTTTGTCCTGTACATAAAATAGACCAAAATGTATCTGAACCTAATAAGATATCAATTTCGCTTGCTACGTTGAAGGTAGAATCTGCCAATATTAAATTATTTGGGAGATTGAGTATATTCCTATCAAACCAAATCGACGGTAAGCTTTCGGTAATTTTTGGTATGACTAAACAATTAATGTTTGTATTAAAACCATTATGTAGGGACATAACCGAAATATTGATTTGACTGCTTATATTTGTCAGTGTGTCGCCTACACCTTTAATAACGTGATTAATTCTAGATAATTTCATTCCTAATTTGCTAGCTAAAGCTGCAGTAACAACATTGCTTTGAGAGCAGCTATCCAATAAAGCACGGCGTTTAATAAATCCATTACTAGTTTTAATTTTGATTATATCAGTTGATAAAGGCACTTATGACGCCACTGGTAATGCTGCCTTATTTTGTTCAACTACGTGACTATTTACAAAAGAATTTGGTAACAATGAAAGATCTTGTGTACCTGCCACGGGATTTGGAAAAGTGCTCTTCGAAGGGTAAATAATTTCTGAGGAGTTAGAATTTTCAAAGCTAACAGAACCGTTATGCTCCAAGTGCAACAAAGAATTATGGGGTTTATTGCATTTAAAACATCTGCGAACGGGACAGTTCCACGAAGGATGAGACGCCCGTAAACAATTCAGACAAATTTTAAGTTTCTTGGCATCTGCAATTCTGGAGACTATGCTTAATTTTAGAAACGAATCGCATTTGTAAATTGGGTGATTTTGATGGCAATAGTAACATTTTAGACTATTTGCACTGAAGACGAAACTATTTGTTAGAATTTGTTTATAATTTGCTTGATTAAATTGACCCTTATTGTGTTGCTCCATTTTATGAATTTCAAGTTTTTTCTAAAATGTCGCACTTTGATTTCAGAAATTTATTCATATCTGACATGTATGGCAATTCTTTTTCATATTTATACGATTCCCAGTCGCGGCGTGTAACTAAATCAAATTTATTGGTTAATATATATATTATTAGTCGATCTCAATGCTCTGTTTGTTCACCTAGCGTGTTTAAGAAACGTAACTGTTTAGTGACATCATACCTCTATAATAATCCAGAACATTCCCAAGGTCACAACATTTCAACTTGCAGTCTATGTGCAGTAGCTACAATGGGCGTGTTCTTGATATTGGCGGTTGCACAGCAGCGTTGCCAGACCTGGTACAATTCTACGAATCTGGTACATTTTGAAACCGTTTGTACAAAAGTACATTTTTAATATTTCTGGTACATTTTCATCCTCATTTATTAGACGAAACTCTCAAAAATAAATTAGCAGGTCAGCCAGACAAAGCGGAATTAGTAGACAAAATCCGGCGTCAATCTTTTTTATTCCGTACAGTGTAAATCTGGCAACAGGGCTAAAATCGTCGTGTTGACAGCTCGCCTTTAGTTTACGAAGATGAGTGAAATAATAAAAAAGCTGGTGAATTTCACACAGCATGAAAATGAAACCCTCATTTCTGTTGTAGAAATGTGAGTATTCGTTATTAGTAGCTTCAGCGTACTTATGCGAACGTTTTGTCCGTCCGTCCGTCCGTCCGTCCGTCCGTCCGTCTGTCTGTCTGTCTGGATCGCCTGTAACTTTCGAACGGCTACAGATATCGAAATTTTGAAAGGGGACAGAGTTTTTGCTAAGGTCCCGAGCACCTTCATGCGCTATTTGGTTTTGGCGAAAGGTGGCGATTTTCCACTTTGCAAAATTTCCAAGCATTTTAGCACAGCGGCGGCTTTTCACTTGGCGCCATCTACAGAACTTCGGTGGTCACGTTTTGAACTACACATTCTGGGTGCACTATAATTCCACTTGGCGCCATCTACAGAAGTTCGGTGGTCACGTTTTGAACTACACATTCTGAAGCTACTCTTTAGGTCTGTAGTTGAGCAGTTTATTATATTTTCCATTTTAATTAGAACAATTGTAATTGTTTGTTGTTACATAGATGTTCTTGTGTGACATAACCTAAGATTTGCTTGGAAATTTTATCTGCCAAAAACAATTTCGTCAAAATACTCTTCAATGTTATCATTTTGTTCTTTACAGATATTGTGCAACACCCCACAAGCCACAATCACCTTCAGAGTAGTGTACAATTTCAGTCGTAAGCCATTTTTTAAGCAGGGAAATCTTCGCTTATGGACTCCAACAAATCTCTCTGCTGTATTTCGAGTGATAATATGAGATCTGTTATAAGCATTTCTTGGATTCGCTAGCGGAGTCAACAGATAAGGTTTAAATGGATATCCACTATCGCCTAATAAGAAACCGTTTGAGTCGAGTGGTATGAGTCGTGGCGAGTAGAAGTGCAGCAAGCAGAGGAAGGCGTGTGCCTGCAGCCAATTTGCTTATTCCTTACTATTCCACGAAATTTTCCACTTACTATAATTGTCTTAAATTGTGTGATTGCTGTGATAAAAATGGGTTCCAGAAGTGAGAAAAACGAAGAATCGGCGCTAAACATTAAAGCGGTAATTCAAGGTATATGTACATCGCAAGATTTCTTAGATACTTTAGTCAAGAATTTGACTAAAGCTATTACCGCCGAAATTGAAAAACAATACGAAGTTATGAAAGGCGAAAGAGATGATTTAAGAAATATTATTCACGAGCAGAATCAAACTATTGAAACCATGAGTGCAACGCAAGATAAACTCGAACAATATACAAGACGACACAACCTTCGATTTTTTGGCATCAATGTTATCGGTGAAGACACCACCCAGGTAGCTTTAAACTTTCTAGCTGAAAAAATGGAGATAGTTTTGAATGCAGCTGATATAGACCGATGTCATCGCATTGGAAAAACACAAAAAGGGAAAATACGGCCAATCATAATCAAATGTCAAAGGTATAGTGTGCGGCATCAAGTGTTTTCGTGCAAAAAAGTTCTGAAATGTTCGGGTTTTGTGGTTCCGGAGGACTTGACACAAATTCGTCTGGAACTACTTAATTTAAGCATAAAAGTAGTTAAGGTGTGCGGGTTCTAATACACTTTGCATAATAGGCCCCGCCCCCTGCCTTAAAAATTGTGGGCGTGTCCTGTGGTGTGCTGTGATTGGTTGTGGTGGGTGTGATTAGCATAAATAAAGATGGCGTGTTGTGTGTATCTGTGCTGTGATTGGTTGTGTATAATGTGAATGGCGTCGATGGGCGTGTCTGTGTAGTGATGTTCATCCAATAAGCGTCGTGTATTAGGTAATGTGTTGTGTCGGCCATTTTGTTGGTGTTCGCCTTGGGCGGTCGTATTATCCGGTCTGCAAAGCGTAAAAAAAATCCTGTCTCGACATGTAGCTGTGAGTGTGTTGACCTTTGTCGGGCGCGCGTGTTAGCTGGAATGTGGGTCATTGTGCGAATAATGATTAGTCGAAACTGGTATGTTTAGTGGGGCCTCAGTTCGGGTGTAAGATTAGTCGGGTTCATTGGAGTTTGTTGTCCCTGGTGGGCCAATTATATTTTTGCGCGGCTCTTGTTAGATGTTATTTTGCTTGCTAAATATTTATTGGGCCTGTTTAGATGGTGGGTTGTAAAAGTTGCTCGATTCCGCGATGTAGTAGTTGAAGGTCGGGCCTTGTGCGAATAATGATTAGGCGAAACTGGTTGGGGGGTCCCAGTTCGGGTGTAAGATTTGTCGGGTTCATAGGAGTTTGTTGTCCTTGCCCTGGGGGGCAATTATATTTTTGTGGATTCGCGCGGCGCTTGTTAGATGTAAGTTTGCATGCTAAATATTTATAGAACGTGTTTAGATGGTGGGTTGTAAAAGTTGCCCGATTCGGGGCCCTTCTTAATTGATTATTCTAAGCGGTCGGCGGCGATTGTTAATGATTAATTGGTGGTGTTTAGATGGTAGGATGTCGGTTGTAGGGGTTGCCCGGCCCTTCTTAGTTGATCATTCTAAGTACTTAAATGGGGGGGTCTATGTGTTTGGATGGCGGTTCGCAGGGAGGTCGATTTAGTCGAGGAGACGCCTCGTCGTTTATATAGAACAGCAGCAGTGTGCCGGCTTATAGCGAGAAGTTTTGTAAAGTTATTAAATTTAATTTCGGCTGCTGCCGTGTGCAATATTCCGTAGTACAATCGCTCGAAGTCATATATGTATAAAATAAATAGAAACTTGAAATGGTAATTATGAGCTGATGTACTATGCAGATATTAATTATTAAATTTAATTTCGGCTGCCGTGTGCAATATTCCGTACAATCGTGCGAAGTCATACGTATAAAATAACTAGAATCACCATCTAACATGCGAAGCTAGGCAGTGCACCTTAGAAGAAAAATATTGAATTAATAAAAAATTTAAAAGTTTAGATAAACGCGATGTAGCAGCAGGCTATTTTAATCCAATGTTAGTGCTGCTGCTATTTAATCTCTCGTTTAATCTCTTATTTATAAGAAATGGTATGTATGTATGTAGTTTAAATTGGGCAGATTAGTGTAATACTATGGTAAAATATGTTAGTCCAGATCGTTACTGCACTACTATCGCTGTGAAATGTATTTTTCTAATCTCGGCCATAGTAGTGTAGCATTTGGTCGACATATATGCAGCAGCAGAAGCGTCAGTTTCAGTTTAAGCAGGGAGTTTGGAAAGTGTGTAAACTAAAACTAACAAATCGTCGATAACAGCAGTATGATGAAGAGCGTGCAGTTTGACGACTCGAAGAATCAGGTACACATTTTGCATACGTGGGCGTATGCGTATCGAACAGCTCGGAAAGGGCTGTGGGAACAAGAAGCTATGGATAGGTTGCGGTTTCATCGGAGGATACTTACTGTGGCTGAAGTACTGCGAGACGTCTTGTGCACCGAACATAGGCAGTCAATTTATGTAGAACGCTTTTCCACTAACGCGTAGACCTTAATGTGTCGAAAAAGGTGTAGACAATGGCCAGAAGAAGTTCATGAATATTATAAAGTAGCTACAGCTAAAAATTCAACTGAACTAAGCTAGCTGAGCCTCTACTTACTTTGTCCGAGCGGTCTAAGACGCCGCATTAAAGCTCTGGTTCGAATCCAAATATTATAAAGTAGCTAACAGCTAAAAATTCAACTGAACTAAGCTAGCTGAGCCTCTACTTACTTTGTCCGAGCGGTCTAAGACGTCGTATTAAAGCTCTGGTTCGAATCCAACATCTGACACTTTTTGTTAAAAAGAAAACAACATAGGTATATGATAAATATTTTATTTTAAAGTAGTTTCATTTTTATACCATTTGCATATAATTTTAACATTTTCATGTGCACAGTTCAGATTATTATAAATATGTTGATTGCAATGATATTTGCGTATGCTGTCATACATTAACAAATTGTTTAGATTAGGACATCCTAAACTTTCAACATTTATTATATCATTTTTATCTTGCAATAACTTTGTAAGAGCTTGTTTTTTATTTTCCCCCTTAACTAGGACAGTACCATCCTGAATAATATTTTTGAAGTATGGTAATAAATAGCTGTACGGTAAGAAACTCTCGTTTGTAGTTCTCCAATCCAATCCATGTATATTGTCCCTTGCCCAGTCAAGGTGCCATTTTACTTGAGTTGTAAGCCAATAATTATTGTAGATTGAGTGGGGCTGATTAATAAACGTATGGAAAGTTGCTTCGGAGTTGATATCCAGAATCGCCACTTCTTTGTTAAACAGTTCACTGTTTTGGAATTGAAAACCCTGAATATCGGCGATGTGGATGAGCATTGCGATTTCGATTGTCTTACTGTAAAACAGGAAAAGGTAATAATGATAATCGCCGCACCCAATCTCAATGATGGTAGTACAGCATTTAACTGACAATTTGTTGTGTCGACAGCCGCCCCAGAAAATATATACATATATGTTAATTAATGCTGAAGTATAATTATAATATATATTTATACATGTGCGTTTTAGACAAAATAAAAACAAGTATATTTACAATTGCGGTTTTATTACACCGTTGTGGCTTATAAACCCGGTTACATGAACATGTCAGGTTGGCCGAGCGGTCTAAGGCGCTGGATTTAAGCTTCAGTTCCCTAAGGGAAGCGTGGGTTCGAACCCCACACCTGACAATTCTTTTTTGTTTGCTCCAGACAACAATGAGATGGCAGTCGAAACAAAGTAGTCGAATCCAGCAGTAAACCGATATAAAGCTAACGCATTGCGAAACGTAGCAAGATACTACCGCCATTTAAGTACTTAGAATAATCAACTAAGAAGCGCCCCGAATCGACAATTTCGTATTCTCACTCTCGACGACACAAAACGCTATCTCGCAGCCGAAATTTGTGTACGTCGACCGCCCCAGAATATATTTTTGTATATATTATACTAATTAACATCTGAGCTCGGCATGACGCAATACATTTTTTATATACAACAAAATTTATTATACAATTCGCTCGCGGCTATTCCGACCGTGTCGACCTTGAAGAATTACAACAATTTTAATATCTGCAGGTTTCAAGATTTTATTTTATAAGCAGCCGAAATAAAATTTAATAATTTTACAAAACAAATTTAACATCTACAAAGTACATCTCTCAGCTCATAATGGCCATTTCAAGTTTTCATCCATCATATATGTTTCGCTATAAGGCGGCTACTCTATATAATCGGCGATTGCGTGCGGAATTGCACACTGCAGTACATCGCCTAAACTAATTGATCGAAATAAAATCTAATAATTCCCATCAAATAACTACATATATTAACTTCGTTTTCATGAAAAAATCTGGGAGGGTGTAGCGATTTTGATCGTAGGGAATATTTTCAGTTTTATTAGTAGTCTCGACAGCGCTTTTATCCAGTTTCCAGCAGTATACAATTTTCAATATGCGTCATTTGAAGAGAATAGCCCTAGTCGAGCTACTTTTATACATACGCATATTATTAATTCCTCGATCAATTAGTTTAGGATCGGATGTCGTGTACAATTCCGTACAATCGTACGAAGTCATATGCATAAAATAAATAGAAACTTGAAATGGTAATTATGAGCTGATGTACCCTGCAGCTGTTGAAGTGATTATGCAAGTTTGACTCATTTATCCGCTACTTTATTTCCACATGGTATGTAAGATAGTAAATACAGATAGTTATATTGGAGATACATTTTATGTACGTTTTAGTTAAATGACAATATTTGATTAATATATACCAGCCAGATGTATGGGACCAAAGCAGTAGAAGATATATGAATGGTTACGGACCCTACATTAGTCAACATGGGCGGCGGTTTAGGAAACTACCCACACGCAAACAATTTTATATGGGTAGCGTGCAGAGATGGTGTGGGGGAGAAGGGTTTCAATAATTGGATTCCGATATGATTTTAGGTCACCTTGATGGCAATTTGTTGTTTTGTTTTTCTATTTCACAGATTATTGTCCCAAACTTACTCTAGTGCCTCGAGGTAGGGGAGTATGTCTGGGTAGGCTCAAAATTGGTTGGTATTGTGTGCAAACACGACAAATATTCGAGTTTCGCGGATTTTAGCAAACATTTTAAAATCATTGTTTAAACAAGCGGCATTGGGCTATACCTGCAGCAGAAGAACAGCTATTTACAAGTTTAAAGGATTTAACTGAAGAACAGCAGGGTGCTGTTTTGAAAACTTACAAAATTTGATGCAATGAAAAAATGCCTCAACCAAGTTTCATGGCTTTTGGCCATTGCTTTAAACTTGCTGTTTTCAAACAAGCAGCATTGAGCTAATATGTCTGTAGCAGAACTGCAATTTGGTAATTTAAAGGATTTAACTAAAGGCGCTGTTTTAAACAGTAATTTTAAAGCAATGATCAAAAGTCATGAAACTTGGATGAGGAATTTTTTCATTGTATCAAATTTTGCGTGTTTTAAAAACAGCGCCTTGGCGTTTTTCAGTTAAATCATTTAAACTTGTAAATAGCTGTTCTTCTGCTACAGGTATAGCCCAATGCCGCTTGTTTAAACAATAATTTTAAAACGATTGGCAAAAGTCATGAAACTCAAATATGTGTCGTGTTTGCGGCACAATACCAACCAATTTTGAGCCTACCCAGACATAATCCCCTACCTCGAGGCACTAGAGTAAGTTTGGAACAATAATCTGTGAAATAGAAAAACAAAACTACAAATTGCCATCAAGGTGACCTAAAATCATATCGGAATCCAATTATTGAAACCCTTCTCCCCCACACCATCTCTGCACGCTACCCATATAAAATTGTGCACGTTGGTAACATTTAGCAGCGTATGGTGCAATGTAATTAGGCCACATAACCCATCCGCATATCTTCCTACTGCTATGACCTTTGGAAAGTCTTCTTGCGCTATTGCAGTGTACTCCTATGATTGCCTCCAGGACTGTATGACTGGGATGAAATTCCGAAATTTCTGAAACGCATTTTTGTGTTAGCCAAATTACATTATATTTCATAAATATACGACAGTATGTACATCAATGTCTATAGACTTAATAGTTCTATAGTCATTGGCATAATATTCTACTGATATGACCTTTGGGAACTTTAAAGTATGTTTATACCGCAATTAATGTATGTGCTGGCTGCTTAACGCACTATAATCATTATGTATTATAATTAAGTGGTTTATACGACGCATTTAATAATGTAAGGCAGCGCCTAGATGGCATCACACAACCACATTCTGCTATAAGAATCTGCTCCTAATCAAATGTTTTATAAATAATTAATTAATCCGGTTATTAGTAAATTAAAAGTCAATTGATAGTACTAAAACTTTTTTTACTAATATCCAAAATAGGTATAAGAATTAAACTTGAAATATTTGTATAAAATATCTGCGCACGTGTAGTAAATCAATTTTATTGACCAACAAGCTTTATTCCACATACTTGACCTTCGGTAAACTTTTATGCAAATTAGAGCTGACGCAGTCCACATCAAATGGTTGGACAAATTGTTAAAACCCGCTAAAAAATTTCTGCGTATGTAGAAATAGACATTCTACAACTATTTAGGTCCACTATAAAAGACATGGTATCTCGAAAATTATCACATGTGATAGATGGTATGTTAGAATTAAGTGATTGTCCAGCATGTGAGTAAGTAAAATATTTTTTACATTTTATACCATAGTTTAAACATGTGAAATAGTTACATAACTAAACGTGACGTTTTCTGGTGCCTTTGTTTGCGCTATCGAGACCGCCAATAAACTGAAAATCAACTGAAAATATTCCCTTACCTCCAAACCCGCTGAATTTAGTCAACCTTTCCCTATATTACGACGAAAAACTCAATAATACCGGTCTATTAGTGAGGTGCTGCGAAGGGTGATTTCATAATCAATTTTAAAGCTTCATATAACTAAAGTGACATTAGAAAGTGTAGAGTGCTATGTACTACATATGACTTCATACACATTCTAACATTACTTTAGTTAAATGAAACTTTAAAATTTTATTATGAGATCGGACCTAAAAATAAAAACTAAAATCTGCAGCGAAATTCAACACAGATGGTAAGGACTTCTCATCCCAGAATTGTATATTTCATATACATAAATTAAACGTTTTCTGACGCCTTTATTTTTGTTTGCTTCAAAATCGCTACATCCTTCCAGATTTTTTCATAAAAACGAAGTTAATTAATTTATCCGTTATACATTTTATGAGGTTGTGGATTGTTATGACCCTACATTACCCAACATGAGCTACTTAGGAAACTACCATTTTATAGCAATTTAGTCAGGTGTATGGGTCCACAGCAGTAGAAAATATGTGGATTGGTATGGCATGAGCTGTTTAGGAAACTACCTACACGAACACAATTTTAAATCAATTTAACTAAACAGCATAATTATACATAAATTAAACGTTTTCTGACGCCTTTGTTTGCTTCAAAATCGCTACATCCTTCCAGATTTTTTCATAAAAACGAAGTTAATTAATTTATCCGTTACTTTATTTTCCATACGACATGTAAGATAACATAAATATATTTAGGATAATTACATTGAAGATACATTTTATGAGGCTGTGGATTGTTATGACCCCTACATTACCCAACATGAGCTACTTAGGAAACTACCATTTTATAGCAATTTAGTCAGGTGTATGGACCCACAGCAGTAGAAAATATGCGAATTGGTATGGGCCCTAGCCAACATAAGCTGTTTAGGAAACTAGCATAATATTGAATTATAGGCGTTATATATATATATATAGTTTTGTTATGTACCACAACACACCTTATAATCATCCACATATCACACACATTTTTAATAATCGCGGTTTGAACTCCTTTCGCCTTTTTCGCGAATTCGACCTCTATATCAACTATGTAGACTTTAAGCAGCCGCCCTATAAAACTTCCAATTACTCGTTTTGATATGTCTATAACAAATGTAATAGGTAGAAAAATTATTAATTTTAGAGTTTGTAGGTAACTCGCTGCATTCCTCGGTTCCTCATCCCGATCGGGATGAGGGGACGAGGAATGCAGCGAGTTACGGTTAAATCGTTTAACAGCAAGTATAAAATTTGCGATGAGTCAGCAGACCTGGTAGTTATGTATGAGTCTTTTGTGGATATTAACCTCCAGAAATTGTAGTTTTTCGAGAGCCCAACCACTCTCCCTCTCTTGAAACTCGCTGATTTTACGTCGCCCAAAATGTCTGCAATACATGTATTAATTTTGAAGATGTCACACAGGCTTGCAGAATTTGCGGCCCTCGTCAACATGTGTTTAAAAATAACCCCGCTCAAAGTTTGCTAGATTATATATCTAAATTATCCAATGATTGTTCTTTTATAGCAACTGTATTTTGTACATATTCTACTTTTCGTTTTTTCAAATTTATTTCTTCCAGCTCTAGTTCTCGTTTTCTTGCACTTAGTTTTAAGGAAGAGAACCAACATAACTTTCTCCACATGCAATTAAAGAAATAGAACCACTCCCATCTGTTTATATATTAAGTGTAAGGAAACGAGAACTAGAGCTGGAAGAAATAAATTTGAAAAACGAAAAGTAGAATATGTACAAAATACAATTGCTAGAAAAGAACAATACATTGGATAATTTAGATATATAATCTAGCAAACTTTGACCGGGGTTATTTTTAAACACATGTTAACGAGGACCGCAAATTCTGTAAGCCTGTGTGACATCTTCAAAATTAATACATGTATTGTAGACATTTTGGACAACGTAAAATCAGCGAGTTTCAAGAGATGTAGAGTGGTTGGACTCTCGAAAAACTACAATTTCTGGAGGTTAATATCAACAAAAGGCTCATACATAACTACCAGGTCTGCTGACTCATCGCAAATTTTATACTTGCTGTTAAACGATTTAACCTCTACTCGCTGCATTCCTCGGCCCCTCATCCCGATCGGGATGAGGAACCACTGAATGCAGCGAGTTACATACAACCTCTAAAATTAATAATTTTTCTAGCTATCACATTTGTTATAGGCATATCAAAACGAGTAATTGGAAGTTTTATGGGGCGGCTGCTAAAGCCTACATAGTTGATATAGAGGACGAATTTACAAAAAGGCGAAAGGAGTTCAAACCGCGATTATTACAAATGTGTGTGATATGTGGATGGCTATAAGGTGTGTGTTGTGGTACATAACAAAACTATATATAACGCAAATTATTAGCATGGGTAGCACATATAACGACACATGGTGGTCAATGTAAGCTCCATACCCGCCCGCATATCTTCCTACTGCTATGAACTTTAGAAAGTCTTCTCACACTATTGTAGAAATGTATTATCCAAATTAAACGTATCTTAGCGTTAGGCAAATTACAATAATTAAATTTACGTCGGTCAGATGTATGCGTCAAAGCAGTGGTATCCATATCAATGACTGTAGATTTAATAGTTCTATAGTCATTGACATATATTCTACTGCTATGCCCATCATAATAATTAAGTAATACAATTTACTACAAACTACTACTTTATCCAACTTAAATTCCGACAGTATCAGCAAGACATTACAACAGAGGTGGTTTGTTGTTTAATTTGAGAATTTTGTAATGGACCTAGGTAATGTAGAAATTCTGACATACCTGAATTTGCGCCACTTAGCATATTCACTTAGCATATCAGTCGAGTTTCCCTCAACTCCTGCAATATATGATATGACCTTTCTAATTCGGTTCTAATACTTTTGTTAACTTTGTCGTAAAGCTCACGAATAAGCTTTAACTCGTCCAAAATTATATCATACATTTCTCTTATTGGTAAATCTACATGAATTACTTTCAATATGTCTATAGATTCAATTGTTAACTGAGCACGGAAAGTAGTACAACCCAATTTGCAAGGCGTTGTTCGATGGAGGCGTCCATACAAAGAGGGTTGAAGGTATATTAGTCGATGTTCCCTACCATTACAAGTTTCCTTGTAACGGTCGGTATCGAGGGCGAATGAATTATAATCCATTGTCAGCGAACAAAATCAAATGTATTGTGAAATAAATGTTTTGCTGATACTACGGCTATGATAGTGTCTAATACTTAAATCGAATCTTTCGCCCACAACTCCGACACCTAATTAACTATAAAAATTATGTAATCTACCTTATCATAAGGCTACTGCTGCTCCTGCTGGCGACTCGATTATTGCGTTTGCTGCTCGTCAGTGATGCACCCCACGAATTGATATGGTGGTACCAAACTCAGAAACACTAGGAAGTGTAGTTTCTCACACATAAGTGTTATGCTAGCCAAGGCGTCGACTAACCTCTTCGGTAAGAAGTCGATTCCACATGTCAGCTCACAAATTATGCTTCGAAATCCGCCCTTATTACGACCGTCTTGGTACGCAGAATTGGATATTGGCCCAAGCCGTCCTGAACCTTCGCCTTTCTAGCAATTTGGTTGGCTGTATTCAGTTTTGCTGATAAGTTCATTGTTGCATAAAAATCTTAAATTGTTACTCACCCACCAAAATGGTAAACAGAAATTATGTCGTTGGATATTCCTCAAAAGTCGTCTTGGACCGCCAGATTTTCCTTCGCAACAATTTTGTTGAATGTATTTAGTTCTGTAAAACCATTTTTTTTGTTATAAAATTATGGTTTAAAGTGCGCTGCTGCGATGCAGCTTAGAATTATGTAACTACTCACAACAAACTGTAGGGCACTAACGACTCTTGGCGCAAACTTCTAGCAGCAGAGTCTCGGAACTTTGTAGAATTGTTGGTAGTGTATGAGAATTTCTACACCTATATATATATATACCCGTTTCGCAGCAAATCACAGGCCGCCCATTTTACAGCCTGTCCTAACAAAAAGTTTGTCGTCAACAAAAACGATGTTACGCAAAACAGTTTTATAAAAAATTCTTCGCTCTAACGATGGTCAGAAAATTTACATTTTATATACATCAAAATTCTTCCACGATCCGCACAGCCTTGAAATTTATTTACCCAAATTCTTAAAGGCAAAAAGTTTAGTGCCAACAAAAAAAGATGTTACGCAAAACAGTTTTTTATAAAAATTCTTTACTCTAACGATGCGGATGCGACTAAACTTCTACTATCTGATCGCCCAAAAATTAGATATGCAAATCAATTTTAAATCTAATTTTAACTTCAATTTTAAATGTAATTTTAACTAAAATGATGTTAGGCTGTACATAATGCAATAAGTAGTGCATGCCACTCTACAATGAAGCTTTAAATATGATTGCACATAAAAATTCTTTACTCTAACGATGCGGATGCGACTAAAAAAAATAGATATGTAAATGCTACGCATGTCGCACAAACATTTTTATAGTAAAACTTCCGGAATTTGTTTGCGTTCGACTAGAAACTCTTTGTACATAGCTAATTAAAATCTCAGCTCGACATACAAAACACCCAACCACTTCACATAGATCTGATTTCCTTTCTTAAAAGACATTCAATATCTGCGTGAATATGGAAAAGGTAAATCTAAATTTTATCTGAGAATTTCCCAAGTTTTCGACGCCGATATATACTTCTCGTTGTTTATCAAAATTCTTCCACGATTTACTCTCAGTTCGTCTTGAAACTTAGAAATTTATTCAGGCGATTTTGGAAGATATCTACAGACTTATCACTAGCACTTATAAATTTCATAATCAATTTTAAATCTAATTTTAACTTCAATTTTAAATGTAATTTTAACTAAAATGATGTTGGGCTGTACATAATGCAATAAGTAGCGCATGTTACTCTACAATGAAGCTTTAAATATGATTGCGTAAATAAAACTTTATCTATACTGACTGTCGTATATTGTAATTTGGCTAACACTAAAATGCATTTCAAAAATTTCTATAATAGTTCGAGAGAAGACTTTCATCACTAGCACTTATAAGAGCCAATTTCATAATCAATTTTAAATCTAATTTTAACTTCAATTTTAAATGTAATTTTAACTAAAATGATGTTAGGCTGTGCATAATGCAATAAGTAGTACATGTTACTCTACAATGAAGCTTTAAATATGATTGCACAAATAAAACTTTATCTATACTGGCTGGCGCTGGTGTATATTGTAATTTGGCTAACGGTTTTAATCTTTAAACTACAAGTTTCGGTTGGAAAAATAACTTTCCACTATGTTGTGAATATTATACAATATTTTACATTCTCCACCAGTTGTTTATTTTATGTGTAGTCGTAAACACTCTCATTGCAGACTCTTCACACAAAAATGGATTAGATTATTAACAAATTTTTGCATCATATAGTTATAGTTATAGCGTAAGGCATACATATATGTTTTGGATATGTTCAGTATTACCATTCCAACATATGTAGGTTTATTCATTAAAATTTCTGTTTTATTCAAGCTGAGTTCCTGTTTTTTTTTTTTGCGATAAAGACTACTATATTCGCCTAAAGTTTATAGGAACTTATTGGCAGAGAAAGATCATTAATAAACGCATTTGTGTACTATATATGTTTTTATTATTATCGAGTTCTTATACTTATAAATTATAATTAACAGGTCAAATTCTTAACTTATATGGCACTGGACAAATATCGATTGCTGGTGCTTTCCTTTTGAGGAACCGCAATATGTCAGGAGGCTTAAAATCCTTGACCGTCGGACTGTGCGCTGCTATGATCGCTTCTAGGGCTGCTCGACTGGGTTGAAATTCCCAGTCGTACCTATCTAGGTAGTGGCGAATATATTCCAATAGCAGCCCCTTATGGTATTTGAAGCAACCATAAGCAGTGCCATCGTTGTGTGTAGCCAAAAACGTCTCATGCTCGATTTGGCCGACGATTTCCTCCAGGTACTGCAGTTCCTCTTCGTAATTGTAACTCATTCTGCGAAAAAGTAAAAAGACAGGCATAAATATATTTTTATTCATGTTTATTAAATTTCGTAAAAATTTATTAATTTCAGAGTGTGAGGTGGTCGGCGGCGGTAGCACTTTTCGGTGTACAGCGAAAAAAGTTACACTTTGCAACATTTATTAGTTTTATTTTGTCGTATAGCAAATTGTAGATTTCAATAAAAACCGTTTATTAGTTACCTACCGATCGGCGCATAGATGGCGATAAATTTTATTTAATTTTACGCGTGCGAATTATAGAGATTTTAATAATAAATATGTTTCAATATCTAGCAGAACACTTTGATCAACTAGCTTGACTTTAGTCAAATAAGATTTCAAAATTTTCAAAGGACGTATCCGCATAGGGGATAAATTCAACCAAATCTAATTAAAATAAGTTGCAATATCTTTTAATTATAGTTAATAAAACTTTATTTTACTCACTTGTTATACGTCCCAGGGTCGCTCTCCAGTCTATCAAACGCACCTTTTTGTGTATTTCCACTATGAAATCGGCGGTTTTATAGTAGGCGAAAAATATTTTTACATAACATCTGCCCTACCCAATGGAGTTAATGTGGCGTTGCTAACCATCTATATGTGTAGGTATTTTTCCATTTCGCATATAAACGATATGTTAATGGCTACTATAAAATGTTTGCTCGGAAACTTTTAAATAATTTTTTTCCCAACCATTTGCTGATAGTTGCTTACCTCCAAAAAGTGTTTGATCTTGTTTTGCGGACAAACAAGAAAAAAATCGTGAGACGCTTCTACGCATAAAAGCCGGATTTCGGCAACATGTGAAGGCAGGCTGATTTGTGACGATCGCCAACTAATTTGCATATGTGCTTATCTTGGGAGATGGGGAATGGGAATTCTACAATTTCGATACCTGTCGACTGTACCAGTAGTAGTTTAAATATTCACTGTCCAGACTCCATCAACTTTTGTGTGTAAATTAGGTGAGTACTGTTTTGCTGCGTATGTAACAATTTAATAATTTTATAACAAAAATGGTTTTACAGAACCCTTCAACCAAATTGTTGCGAAGGAAAATCTGGTGGTCCAAGACGGCTCTAGAGGAATATCCAACGCCATAATACCAATTTTTGGGGGACGTAACTGTCGAGCAACAGCAGCAATCTTAAGACAAGGTCGATTATTTAATTTTTATTTATAGTTAGCTAATTAGGTGGTGGACGTAAAACATACCATTTAAGTGTTAGGTATTATCACAATCGCAGTATCAACAAGACATTTTATTTCGCGATACATTTGATTTTTTTTTGTCGTTTTCAAAAGCTTAAAATTAATATTTTGGTTTTCTACAATTTGCAGTTAGAAAAGATATACGACTCCAATCCGTAGGAATATCCAACGCCATAATATCAATTCTTGGGGGACGTAACTGTCGTGCAACAGCAGCAATATTAAGACAAGGTCGATTATTTAATTTTTATTTATAGTTAGTAATTAGGTGGTGGTCGTAAAACATCCCATTTAAGTGTTAGGCATTATCACAATTGCAGTATCAACAAGACATTTTATTTCGCGATACATTTGAATTTTTTTTGTCGTTTTCAAAAATATGTAAGTCTTACAACCGTTTTAAAGCTTAAAATTAATATTTTGGTTTTCTACAATTTGCAGTTAGAAAAGATATACGACTCCAATCCGCAGGAATATCCAACGCCATAATATCAATTCTTGGGGGACGTAACTGTCGAGCAACAGCAGCAATCTTAAGACAAGGTCGATTATTTAATTTTTATTTATAGTTAGCTAATTAGGTGGTGGGCGTAAAACATCCCATTTAAGTATTAGACATTATCACAATCGCAGTATCAACAAGACATTTTATTTCGCGATACATTTGAATTTTTTTTTGTCGTTTTCAAAAGCTTAAAATTAATATTTTGGTTTTCTACAATTTGCAGTTAGAAAAGATATACGACTCCAATCCGTAGGAATATCCAACGCCATAATATCAATTCTTGGGGGACGTAACTGTCGTGCAACAGCAGCAATATTAAGACAAGGTCGATTATTTAATTTTTATTTATAGTTAGTAATTAGGTGGTGGTCGTAAAACATCCCATTTAAGTGTTAGGCATTATCACAATTGCAGTATCAACAAGACATTTTATTTCGCGATACATTTGAATTTTTTTTGTCGTTTTCAAAAATATGTAAGTCTTACAACCGTTTTAAAGCTTAAAATTAATATTTTGATTTTCTACAATTTGCAGTTAGAAAAGATATACGACTCCAATCCACCAAACAATTAAGGACGCCAGCTTAACGCTTTAACCGCCTCAAAACAGCCGGACAGCTGCAGCAGCGCCACTTTGATTTGTTGGTAATATGTATCATCTGACGAGTCACGTAGAGTTCTATACCGCATACAACTGCGATTTATTATTGAATGAGTACGACAGATTTACAACAGCCAGAGCCGAAAACATTCCAAAGTACATTGAAAGATTCGAAGGAGCTTATTTAGCTGGTAGCGCAGCATTTTTTTTATTTTGCAAACAATTTAATATAGGGACTAATTTCCTATTTAAAACTACTAATAACGATTATGATATTTTATACCCCTATACAAGCGACAGCCTGATGCATTCAAAGCTCAGCGAAATAGGATATAAACCTCATTGTCGTGGTCGCCCTATGTGTGATAGTAAGATTTTTAGTAGTATTGAAATGCACAATCGTCGTATTATAAAAATCGAAATTCAATTTCTATTTGAACATCCAAAACAAATATTTGAAGTTTACGATTTTAACTTCTTATGCCTATTTTTGGATATTAGTAAAAGAGTTTTCGTACTATCAACACAGTTTTTACATTTTCTAGAAACCGGATTAATTATTTATAAAGTATATAATGGCCAGCTTCGAGAGCAGAGATTTATAAAATATTTAGGCTGCAAAGCGTTTTTTGATATTTTTGGGGTTGGTTATAATAACATAGTTTGTCCCACAACAACAAATGATTCAGAATATAATAGCGATGAACTTAGGTGCTGTCATACTACAAGTTATATAAGCGATAACTGCTATTTTATTGATGTTAGCTCTAGAGCAATATTAGATGTGCACCCAACCATTTACACTTATCACCTTCCACTTAAACAAAAATTTAAAAAAGCGGTATATAAATTAATTATTTACAGAAGAATTTGGCAGAGAATCTGCATTATTCGACAATTTCAAGTTGTATTAGGCGAGTTTGAGGATTTATTGTATCACCCAATTTCAAAACCAGTTTACGCCAGAATTGCAGGCAAAAGATATAGAGACTCCTTAGAAGAATATCGAGTAAATAAAAAATTTAAAGTTTAGATAACTGCTGCTGTTTAATCTCTCGTTTAATCTCTAGAATTGTACTATGTATGCACCTTAAATTCATCAGATTAGTGTATTACTATGATAAAATATGACGACCAGATCGCTACACTACTATCAATTACACACATTTTACCAATCTCAGCGATAGTAGTGCAGCATTTGTCTCTGACGCATAAGCTGCACTTTCTGTTTAAGCAGGGGATTTGGGTAGTGTATAAACTTAATAATTAGTTGTCTCCTTTGCTATGTATGTACCTTAAATTAACTCGATTAGTGTATTACTGTAGCAAAATATGGTATTTTATATCTAATATTCATAATTATCTATGCAGATTTGTGTAAATAAATAAGCGACACTTTCTGTTTAAGCAGGGGATTTGGAAAGTGTATAAACTCAATAATTAGTTAAGTCTCCTTTGCTATGTATGTATCTTAAATTAACTCGATTAGTGTATTACTGTAGCAAAATATGGTATTTTATATCTAATATTCATAATTATCTATGCAGATTTGTGCAAATAAATATGTGAAAAGGAAGCGATATTTTGCTCAATAATTAGTTAAGTCTCCTTTGCTATGTATGCACCTTAAATTAACTCGATTAGTGTATTACTGTAGCAAAATATGGCGGTCATATCGCTACACTGCTAGGTCCTTAGGTACATTTTTCCAATCTCAATGATAGTAGTGTGCAGCATTTGTCTCTGACACATAAGCGACAGTTTCTATTTAAACTGGAGATTTGGGAAGTGTATAAACTAAAACTAACAAATCGCCACTAACAACTGTAAATATAATATTTTGTATGTATACTAACCATAATTGCATATGTAGATTTGCGTAAATAAATATGTGGAAAGAAGCGATCTTTTGCTCAATAATTAGTTAAGATGCACTTTTCCAATCGCAATGATAGTATTGGCTGACATATAAGCAGCAGCAGAAGCGACTGTTTCACTTTAAGCAAAAGGTTTGGAAAGTGTGTAAAATAAAACTAACAAATCGCAGCTAACAACTACAATTTACATATATTTGCGAAAATAAATATGCAGAAAATAATCGGGTTGCCCCTTCCGGACTGCGTCAACACACTCGAATGACCTCTTACGCGACTAAAATCTAGCACCCGACAAGGACCCCACACAAAGACCAACAAACTAGCTCTCAAGTTTTTTCTCTATCAACGCATGCACCTCGATTTTGATAGCGGAGCCTACGTTTAACTACTTACGTTGCGATAGTATCTTCTTTAACTTTATCTGGTGATATAATTGCTTCGTTCCCATTATATTCCGAATATTCCATACCCTCGATAGATTTAAGCACTTCTTGTAAGAACTGGTATTTTAGATGATTATGTGATTTTAAATCGACACATACATTTTGAAAGTGTAATCCGTCTGGATTTAGCCTTATCATTACATTAGTTTTTCCACAATTAATGCTGCGAATTGTCGACGACATTAGATCAGCATGTTTGGATATTGCGGAACTGCGATGATCATGAGCATTAAAATCTAAAATTGGCGAGAACAATTTCTGTTCAACGATTTTCATGATTCTGAACTGAATTTGAAAATGCACAAAATTTATAGCTAGAAAGATGTGCGAATGTATCGCGCAACATCTTCAGTAAACGGATTGCATCCCATCATTGTCGTCATGCAAAATTAGGCAGCAAAGTTATTTGAGGCACCATTTCAAGTTTCTACCAACGGCGATTTAATTACTACCTAAAATCCTACCATGAGATCGACCAGAAAAATTTACATATTCAAAACATTTTTACAGTAAAACCTTCAGAATTATACAGCCGCGCGCGCGCTTATCTCGAAATTTGTTTACGTCGGCCGTCCCAGGATATATTTTTGTATACTAATTAGCATCTGAGCTCGGCATGACGCAATACATTTTTTATATACAACAAAATTTATTACACAATTCGCTCGTGGCTCCTCCGACCGATCGAGTCCATCTTGATGAATTACAACAATTTTAATATCTGCAGGTTTCAAGATTTATTTTATACACAGTCGAAATAAAATTTAATGATTTTACAAAACAATTTTAACATCTACAAAGTACATCTCTCAGCTCATAATGGCCATTTCAAGTTTTCACACATTTTATACATATATGTTTCGCTGCTACATCGCGTTTATCTAAACTTTTAAAATTTTTATTTATTCAATATTTTTCTTCTAAGGTGCACTGCCTAGCTTCGCATGTTAGATGGTGATTCTAGTTATTTTATACGTATGACTTCGCACGATTGTACGGAATATTGCACACGGCAGCCGAAATTAAATTTAATAATTAATATCTGCATAGTACATCAGCTCATAATTACCATTTCAAGTTTCTATTTATTTTATACATATATGACTTCGAGCGATTGTACTACGGAATATTGCACACGGCAGCAGCCGAAATTAAATTTAATAACTTTACAAAACTTCTCGCTATAAGCCGGCACACTGCTGCTGTTCTATATAAACGACGAGGCGTCTCCTCGACTAAATCGACCTCCCTGCGAACCGCCATCCAAACACATAGACCCCCCATTTAAGTACTTAGAATGATTAACTAAGAAGGGCCGGGCAACCCCTACGACCGACATCCTACCATCTAAACACCGCCAATTAATCATTAACAATCGCCGGCCGCCGACCCGACTAAATCGCACCGCGCGAAATTGACTGGCCCCCAAGCAACCACACACATCCAAAGGCCTACAAACTCCAATGAACCGACTAACAAAAACACCCCCCGCGCCGCGCCACACATTTAAGCGCTTAGAATAATCAATTAAGAAGGGCCCCGAATCGACCAACTTTTACAACCCACCATCTAAACACGCTCTATAAATATTTAGCATGCAAACTTACAGCCGCGCGAATCCACAAAAATATAATTGCCCCCCCAGGGCAAGGACAACAAACTCCTATGAACCCGACAAATCTTACACCCGAACTGGGGCCCCCCAACCAGTTTCGCCTAATCATTATTCGCACAAGGCCCGACCTTCAACTACTACATCGCGGAATCGAGCAACTTTTACAACCCACCATCTAAACAGGCCCAATAAATATTTAGCAAGCAAAATAACATCTAACAAGCGACGCGCAAAAATATAATTGGCCCACCAGGGCCAACAAACTCCAATGAACCCGACTAATTTTACACCCGAACTGGGGCCCCACTAAACATACCAGTTTCGACTAATTATTATTCGCACAATGACCCACATTCCAGCTAACACGCGCGCCCGACAAAGGTCAACACACTCACAGCTACATGTCGAGACAGGATTTTTTTTACGCTTTGCAGACCGGATAATACGACCGCCCAAGGCGAACACCAACAAAATGGCCGACACAACACATTACCTAATACACGACGCTTATTGGATGAACATCACTACACAGACACGCCCATCGACGCCATTCACATTATACACAACCAATCACAGCACAGATACACACAACACGCCATCTTTATTTATGCTAATCACACCCACCACAACCAATCACAACACACCACAGACACGCCCACAATTTTTAAGGCAGGGGGCGGGGCCTATTATGCAAAGTGTATTAGAACCCGCACACCTTAACTACTATTACATTTTTTCATATACCTATGAATATTATACCTGCTCTTCTTATTCTTCTTCTTCGAAATACGAGGTCGTTTATTAGTATTAAAAAGGATATTGGATAGCAGAGGCACACTTACGTATTTTTTTAGTTGCAATACGCGCATGCATAGATGTTTTTGCAAAGAATAACTTAAATAACGTTTATTTTTCATACCTCAGGCTCCAATTTAGATGTAGATCTAGGTAAGCTGTAGAATTCGCGGTAGATATAACCTTAAAAGCCTGATTACGCAAAAACGGTTGCTTGCATGAAAACACTTTAAGAAACCTTTCCAGCAAGGTGTCTTTCATAGTGTATAGTAGTGTATAGATTTTTA